>CM039520.1:21579551-21607028 GCA_022433055.1 Begonia peltatifolia | reverse complement strand
GAGAGAGAGAGAGAGAGAGAGAGAGAGAGAGAGAGAGAGAGAGAGAGTCTGCAAATAAATCCAGAGATGACCCGCCCTTTCCAACAAGCCTAGAGGGATGAGATAAGATTTATCCGATAGAGGAAGTCTCTCTCCCTTTCAGCTCTCGTGTGTCAATCCTCTCCTCTCACTCATCTCTCTCTCTCTCTCTAACTTCAATTCCATTACGTGTTCTAATATTTTTAGTGAGATAATGTCGTTCATGTGAGCTTTCAGACAAATCCCACCTCAATTTCCAGGTAGATTCAGACACCCTTTTCATCTCTCCCAAAAGTTGGACGAAATTGAGTTAACTCAACTACGTGATGGAAACAAATGTTAGAAAGAGAAATAAGAAAGCGATACATTCAGATTTACATGGATCAATCTTTAATTAAAAAAAAAAAATCTTTACTTTTTTGTTCATCTTTCCGCTCAGCTTACATCAGTTGAACTGAACAATTTGAATTCTCATCAATCATAGACAGGTACGATAACTCAGGAAGGAAGAAATTGAGCATAACTGGAAGAATTCATCTTATAATTTCAAAAAACCCAAAGATGAATTTATGTGGAGGACGGAATCGTTCATATATTTCTGAATCTAAGACCTGAAAATCTCTTCAGCTTTGATGAAGGTGATGTTTGGCCAAGTAGGGCAACTCTTGATCGTGAGAAAAAGGAGAGTTGCAGGTGGGTAAAAACGAAGCGATGAAAGTGGAGGAGGGTTTCTCTGAATCTTTAAAAATCTTTTAGTTTGTTTCAGAGAAAACTGAACATCAACACAGACCCACATGCGATATTTAAGGAAAAAGTGTCAATCATGGCTCATAGATCTCATTATGAAACTGCAGTAAATGAGATATAATAATCTGTATATCTTTCTGGGTCGTCTTCCTCAATTCCCAACTAAAACTGGTCTGGTTTCTACTCTCATCGTGTCATTAATCAGTCGTTTATCTAATCACTGGTCAATCAATCTCCATTCTAGTTCTGAAGAACCCTAACTTATATTTAATTTAGATATTTTTTCAAGAGTAAAATGCTTGTTAGATTTCAAACTTAAATTGAAAAACAACAAACTGTTTAAACTTTTTTTTAGTCAGAGTGACCCTAATGAACTTAATGATATTGATTATTAAGTCTATGTTGATAAGATAATCTAAAAATATATCATTTTTATCGCGTTATCTTCTCTAATAGAAGATTTTCAAAGATAAACAAGCACCGTTTCGAACGATGTTGGTGATTTTGGCAATTATTAGCATTGAATTTTTCAACTTGTTTTTCTCTGAAAATCGCGTAAATGGCAAAAAAGTTCTAAATGGAAGTTGCCTAATAGAGAAAATCGCGTGACAAAACATATTTTTTTTACGATTCTTCTAACAATATGGACTTAATGTCTCTATTTCAAGGAGTTATTTGTCTAAAATAATTTCAAAAACCTACTCGCTCTTAACTCATAAGAACTTGTAACAAATCGCCTTGTCAAGTTAAGAAGACTTGATATGTTTTTGATTGTGAGGTCTCAATCTATATTAATGGAGTTGTACAATTTTAAATAGTTAAAGAGAGTAGAAACTGAATAGTTTATAAGTAGAATTTTTCTCACAACCTAAAACCATGTGTTTTTTGTTAACTCCAATCATAAATTTGTTCGTGTTCTAGGCCAAAAGGAACAACATTATTCTATGAGGACTTGAAACTCTACAAATAGTACGAGAGACAAAGTCTAACAGGGAGTGTCGCCTACAGGACCGTTAGTGATCTCAAGAATGTTTACCTCGAAAATATCGCGATAGATATGTAGTGATCCCAAAGAATCAAAGAGACACTTCATAATTTTGTTTTAGAATTTCAATGAGTTTTGAATCATTGCATAAATTTTATATAATTAGTGTTAAAGTTTGGTGTAACCCGAATTATAGTTGAACCCGGTATAGGTCGTATATCAATAATAGAGTTTTATGTTTTTTCTATATTTTGATGGTTGAGTTGCAAAGCTTATCAGTACATTGATTTCTTATTAGTAAATTTCTCTTATTACTGTGATTTTTTTCCTCGTTTAAAGGATTTCCATGTAAATTTTGATTTCTCTATTTTTTCGCATTTTTTATTATTATACCGTTTGATTATCAACAATTAGTTTTTTACCATAATTATTTTTCAATTTTTATTATTTCTTTTACATTCATCTTATTTACATTTTAATACGATAATCTTTGTAGTAAATTATGTTCTTCCATAAATGGCTAAGGGTAGGCCAAACTTACGACACATGCATGTGTTCTATCTTATGAAATAATAGTCCTAATTATTGATTAGCGGAGATTAAATTCTCTAATAATGGTGTTTATCAGTTGGAAGAACATGCCTAGTTCAATGACAGAAGATGGATTTACAAGACCAATAGCCCAAGGGTAATGTACTGTCACACCATTTCTTCTCCATTATTCATTTAGTGGAATATAGTCCATTTTGGTGTTGTACTTGACTAAGTATATATTTGCATCATTACATAATAAATATAATATATTGGATTATGTTGCTTAATATAAAAAAAAAAAACATGATAATTTTAGAAAATATTCAGTTTTCTACGCGTATTTTACGCGATAATAGTTTCATAATTTGACTTTTTTTTTATCTCTTTATAAATAAATGGTCCAGGTTGTTTAATTGTGTCGGAATGAAAATATGAATTTAGAACGATTCTACTTGTTTTATTTTTTGGGTTTAATTGTTCTTAGCGAAGGTTTTAAATTAACTATCGTCTTGCGAAATCATGGAATGATTACGAGAGCACTAAGATGCAAGATGCCCCTCTCCCTAAGCATAAGAAAAGCTTGATATCTCGAGAATTGTCCGTCTTGTCTTAATCGTCCATTACAAATCTTGATCCAATTGGATCATTATTTACTTACTTTTGAAAATGAGAATTTTTCTACTTAATACTCTCTTATTCTCGATTTTGTTTTTCTGGAGTTTTAACTTTTTTGTCTTTCTTATGAACTCTATTAACTATTCCAAAAAGTTTTACTTAATACAAGATCATGATCAGTCATCTCTTAGAGACAAGTCGAGACGAAAATGCTAGGTCGAAGGATTCAATTCTTGGAGAGAACCCGATCGTCCAACAACTCGGTTTATAAGGAAAGCCTTTACGCAAACATAAAGTCATACCCCACCGGCACTAATAATTTCAAATTAATGATTGGAAATTATTATAACTAGAAGAAAATAATGAGCAAGAATCTAATTGTGGCCTACCCTTTCAAATATTAATTAATATAGACACGAAGATTAGATTATTAAAATAAACAATGAAGTACAGCTTAGAGCTACAAGGACATGATGCCATCCAATGATACACATAATTTGTTCCCAAATTGAGGAAATTCTAGGTCACATCAATCATTAATTTATTAATTCTTTTTGAAACTTTAAAAAAAACCCTAAATTTTTTAGTCCATATTTTAGGGTTAGTAAAAGTTCTTAGCAATTATTTTAGGGTTTATCTTTTGGTGGAGTTGATCTCATTAGAAATCTGTTGATTAATCTATACACTTAAGAGAAATACATTATTTTATCGATTAATCGGCATTATTTGTAAAATTAAAATAATTAACTACGCATCCTCCTTTAAATCGATGTTTATATCAAACAATTTATATTCGAACAGAAATTAATTAATTTGTTAATAGTAGTAATGATTTTGTATTTATTTATTGTAGAACTTTTCATTTATTTCAAACTAATGCAAGCCATTTGAGTCAAAGTCAAAGGAAGAGAATATGAAGCAAGTTATAAAGTATTATAATTATAGGGTTTTCCAGTGAGAGCAAATAATATTTTTTAATTAAATAATAAAAAATATATAACAATTTCCCAAGTAAATCTGAGTCACGTCTACCACCAGCTTACTTATTTAATTATAATAATTAATAAATAAATGAGAGTGTAAAAGGAGAAAGAAGAAGCCGCGTCTCCTCCTTTTCTGTGGGCAAGACAAATCAATTCCTCGACCTAGCTTAATTAATTAATTAATTAATGATAAATTTATCTTTTAATCTCTTATTTTGATACGTAGTGATAAAGATTTTATGGTACAAATAAATTTTTAAAATAATAAATTACGCGAATCAACGAATAAATAATATATAAACGTTACATTGTACAGGGTTGGGTGCAGTCCAATTCTACTCCGTAACTAGAAAATGAACCAGAACCGAGAGTTTTGGAACCATAACTGGATACAAACCGTGTTTCACGGGTCGGTTTTGGTTCGATTCCGATTTGATTTCAATTTTTTTAAAATTATATGTCTTTTACACGTTGAATTTCTTTTTTAAATTGATTCTCTGATGAGGAATCAACTGGTATGATTCTCGGGTTTTCTTTATTAGTAACGCTTGTTGTGACAACGTTAAGAATAAATTGTGTCGAAAGCTTTTAATTAAGCAAATAACGAAAAAATTGTTTCGAAATCAAGTGAAAACGATAAAAATATTTTTGTTTGATGCATTAAACGTAATTATTACAAAAATATTATTCATAAAAAATATATAAATTTAGTAGATATATATTATAAATATATGTGAGATGATTAATATATTATTATATATAGTTTATAAAAATAATATAATAATATTCACATAAAATATTAAAGAGAAATTGGAAGGAAAAGGGGTCTTTTGAGTGGTTTTATTCAGGTACGTGAACGCAGTGAAAATTGGGATGGGCAGAAGATGAGGGTGCAAATTCAGATAATGACACGTGGTCAGGAATCTAGGGCTCTGATGATGCCGTATGAGTGGGACCATGGAAAGAGTGGTCCCCACAACCCATTTCGCCAGGGGATGGACAAACAAGCCTCCTCAGATTTCATCTTTCCTCTAACTTTTCTAAAGCAACAAAACAAATTCTAAAAGTAAAAGTGAAAGAGTGATCAAATTTATATTTTGCACCCTAAATATTTGAGAATTTCCTATTTGAAAAACACGCCGAGTCTCGAGAACTCGACTAAATAGTCATCACTACTACAAGTGGAAAAAACCGAAACAAAACCGTGATTCGAATCCGGGTGATAAAAAATGTAAAAACACTGAACCGAACAGTATTTCTCATTGTCTAGTTTCAGTTCTCACGGTTCAGGTTTCACTTCTGAATCCCGAGAACCATTACTTCACCATTCAATTCGATTCCTCTAACCTCGCACGTACACAAGTTATCAACATCACAACTCTAAATTATTAGATGATTTACAAGATAATTAGGGAGGGCTTGATAATAGAAAAAACAGCCATGGGAATTTTAATGGTCTAAAGGCGCTAAGGTGAAAGACATCCTCTTTGAAAACAAAGGATACCTAAGATTAGGCCCAATCCAATATTAGAGAAACCCACTCCACTAAGTTTCCCGAGCCTAGATGCTTTTAAATATAGTAATGTTATATTTATTCTATTAACATGAAATTTATTAACGGGTGTGATATTAATCGTATCAGTCAATTACCGTCACATCAAAAAAATTATTATTTTGTATATGTGAAGTTTAAACTTAAATGTTTGTTTTTGGATCTTCTCTAAAAAAATTATTGTTGTTGCTATTTATTTATTTTAATTATTGCTTCCAAATTAAATACATTTATTGATGGGCCGAGAAAAATTAATAAATTTGATAATTGTGAAATACCTCCCGAGTCGATTTACCAAGGCCATTTGGACTAGAGTCATTGGTGGCAAGGTCGACCCGGTAGGAGAAGGCCAGCAGGCAGTCCGCCTAGGAAAAGGTAGGTCCAAGCCGGACCTTAATTTAAAAAAAGGGTCTGCTCCAGAGGCCTCAGGCCGGATGACGAGGCAGAGCTCCAATGGCGATACGTGAAAATTTCAATAAAAACCAGTAAACTTCAACTTTATAAATGTATATTTATGAAAAGAAAGGAAGATCGAGCTCAATCCGGGGCATTTGGTCTCTGAAAAACATAATCCGGGTCGGGTGCGATTTGGTAGAGAAAGCCTGTGTTCAGGAGAGAGTGAATGCTTTACAGCTCTAACAATGGCGGATGGGAATGCGGTGCAGTGGAGAGAGAAGGAGAGGAGAGAGACAGGAAAGATTTTTGAACCGAAGACGAAGAGCCATTGCTAGCTGGAAATGCGCTTCCATATGCTGCCGCGAGCAGAAAGACATGTAGGATGGAGGGAGGAAGGAGGGGTCTTCGCGGCTCGGTTTGGTTTGATTTTATATAGAATCGACCAAACCAATTTATATCGGTCTAGTGTTTTTAGAACTTAAAGCGGTATTTTTGTTATAGAAACTGAACCGGAACGAAATTTGGTTCGGTTTCAAGTTCAATCTAGGTGCTACTCATAATATAAAATAATATAATTAATTTTTATCAATAAAAATTTATCAAAAAATAATTTGAAAAGCAAAAGAATATTATAAAATCCACGTATGAATTATGGATTTCTTAGAATTTCATTGCATAATGTCAATTCTGTAAAACAAAAAATATATAAGTACACAGAAAAAAAAAACAAATATTTTTATTGCAAGCCAAATTTTGTCAGTTTGATCCGGTTAGTATCGATTTTGAACTAGCAAACCGAAAGACCAAACAGATAAATTCAGTTCTCAAAAAATAGAATCAGTTTTCAGTTCTTTAAAATTTGAAACCGAACCGATTCGAACCAAATCGTTCGGTCTGGTGCGGTTCATGGCTCTCGGTTCACAGTTCCAGTCGATTTTGAACACCGCTGGGAGGAAGAGGTTTTTGGCCGGGCGAAAGTGGGACCCAACTAATAGAAGGTTTGTGATTGGTGGAATTCTGAAATTATTAATTATTGGTCAAAGTAAGCATTATTACCATTGACCAAAATTATTAATTTTAGAGTTGATGGACATCAATTACACAAGCAAATCACATGGATCCAAATTAAGTATCAAACATATGATATGTGCTAACTTTAGATGTCATGGATAACCCTAATTTAGAGAGAGAAAGACTACTTAAAGAGTGCTACATGGTATTAAGTAAAAGGTTATAAACGTCACACTTGACGTATCGAACTATCTTTATTACTAGAATTGTTAATTTGGTGACACGTTAAAGTTTGAAAACTAAATTGTTCAAAAAAATTATTTATGTGTCATATTGTGTTTTATCTATTTAGCGATTTTTATGCATCTTTTAATCATATGTGCTCTTCTGGGGTCGTGTTTTTTTGTTCTAAATTGCTTTCACCAATCACAATTAAGATTAGTCGAATCCACCGTCAAATTCATACCTACTAAACCCTAGACATCCGAGATTGAACACGCTTTAATTTTTAGGCCTACGTATAAGCATTTCATGCTCGTAGTGCACAAAACAAGGTCCATATGGGCACCATAGACTAATTGGTTATCGTACTTATCTTTCACGACAATTTGCACGACATATCATGTGTCATGTGTGTCGTGTATTAATACTCGTGGCACAATTATTGTTGTGATTGTTCTTATATGATATTATCGAGGATTTATACTACACTTAAAATCATATTAGAAAAACATTAAAATAAGAATTTTTGGCGACAAATTTCTCTTCACATAACCATTTGCTTGCTAAATTCAAACACAAAATCTTGATCAATTGAGGATCCTCTAACAAATTAAAGAGCATAAAACGTGACATTGTACCGTTAGGCGTACACTCTAATTTGTCAAATAATTTTTAAATGACGATTCGATATGAAAATTCCATCTTATCCCCACTATTTCACGAGTGAACCTAAATTCACCGAACATAAAAATTCAGATTTTTTAACGATTTGGGAACGTCACATTTTCATTGATTCAACCAATTGACCAAATATCGATGCATGTCCAAATGACTATAAGTTATAAAAATTCGAGTTAAATTGATTTTGAAAAATTTAGTGATAAATTTTATTAATTTAAAATTTGTGAGTTTAGGTTATTATAACTTCATATTTAATCGTAATTTTTCGATTTAATTATTCGAAACAAAGCAAACAAATTGTAAAATTGATTTTGAAAAAAGAAACAAAAGAAAAAGACAAAACCGAAATATTTTTCAATTTATTTTTATATTTATTTTCCACAGAAAACGAAAGACAACCTTATAATTTAAGAACTGGTCCTAAATCTTGACGAAAAGTTGAACACAGAACAAAATCATTATGTTCAACTGGACCACGTTCATGATCTTTGAGTCCGTTCTTCCTGTTTACTTCTTCTTCTTTCCTTTTCCATTCGGCCTTTACTCTCCCCTCATCTGCCATCGCTGTTCTTCTCTAGCTTACAGTCTGTCTTCTGCTCAAATCTGGCAGTGGACGCCATTAAAGATTTCATTTTTATCTTCTCTCTCTCGAGTTTCTTTCTGGGTTTTTCTTCCTCCTCATTTTTGATCAAATGGTGGTTTTGGGTCTTCAACGAATCGGCAGTCGGAAGTGTGTTTGGCTGCCGAGAAATATTGAGTGAACTGAGAGAAAGAGAAAGTAAGAGGGGGAAAAGGTAAAGAAAGTGTTTGATTCTGCGTACGATTTTGTTTAAAAAATCAGAACAGTAAGGAGAAACTGCTACTGCTAATGCCGAGGCAAAACATAGATGTGGATTTGATACCTGGCAAAATCCGAAAGCGAGGCTGTTCTTCGTCAGCTTCGTCGTCTTCTACGATTCTTCAAAATTACAGGTTCAAGAGGGCTGTTCTGGTCGGGAAGAGGGGCAGTTCCAACACTCCGGTCCCGACATGGAGGCTTATAAGCTCGAGATCTCGATCTCCAGCATCTGCATCACGGGCCAAGGATTCTCCGGCGTCTCAACGTGGTGGCAGAAAATCTAATCAAGCTCCGGTGTCAGCAAGGAAACTGGCAGCTACTCTGTGGGAGATTAATGAGATTCCATTGATGGAGAAAGAACTGGAATTGGATGGAAGGAGGTTGAAGAAGGAGCTAAGAGGTAGAGAGATCTCAGCTCATAGCCCTGTTTCTGAGGTGAAATACTCCTTTGATTGTGTTGCTTCTATGAATTTAGTTATTTAGTGTTGAAAAATCTTGATCCGATTCGCGATTTTTTCTATTCGAAATCTTGTTCTTTTGCAATCGAATGGAATAAGACTGGTTAAATTATTGGATCGGGTAAATTACCAACAGTTTCGAAAGTTTAAGGAGAACAATTTAATCGTTTATATATTTCTTAACACGTTGAAGGTCAATTTTTTTATTCATCCGTCCTGCAGATTTTTTTAAAATGGGGTTAGTTTAATTTATATCAAAATTCGAATATGAGATTTTTGGCTCTGATATCACGACGGTTTTAAAAATTTAAGCTTGTCGTTTCATTTTTCAGGGAATTGATCGATCTGCAACAGGCAGTCGTTGCAGAGGAACACTGTCGATGTCTAAGAATTCGAAACATCGAGATCACAACATTGGCGGAATTGATTTCGTCAGCGAAGCTAGTGTGACGGAGGTATGTTGAATTTCGACATATCATGTGATTTTCGTGAATAATTCTACTGCAAAACGATAAGAAGTCAACATTCAGGATAATCAATGAAGTGATTTTTTGATATGTTTTATAGGTCGAGCATAGATCTAGAACCCAGATTCCTATCGCATCGACCAAGGCACGGTTGAAGGACATTAGTAATGCGTTAACCACATCGAAAGAGCTTGTGAAAATTATCAACCGAGTGTGGCACCACGAAGATCGGCCTTCCTCGAGCATGTCTCTAATTTCCGCCTTGCATGCTGAGCTGGAGAGGGGTCGATCGCAGGTCAATCAGCTGATCCAAGATCAACGATCCAATCAGAACGATATGAACCATCTGATGAAGCATTTTGCAGAGGAAAAAGCCGCGTGGAAAAGCAAGGAGAAGGAATCGGCAGAGGCTGCCATCAAGGCGATCGCCGGAGAATTTGAAGCTGAAAGGAAACTGAGAAGAAGATTCGAAAGCTTTAACAAGAAGCCCGGCCAAGAATTGGCGGAGACAAAGTTGGCTTTCCTTAAATTACTAAAAGAACATGAAAGCGAAAAAAGAGCTAGAGAAATTATTGAACAAGTGTGCGAAGAATTAGCCAGAGGCATTGAGAGCGAAGTGGCAGCACAAGAATCCAAGGAAGTCGACAGAAATTCATTATTTAGGGAAAATGCAGATATTTCAGAGGCAAATTACGAGGCTGACGCACTCGGAAGTAAACGAGTGAAACAAAATAAAAACAGATCGAGCTATCCTGATGATGTGGATATTTCTGGTTTCTTTGGTAGAAATCATCTTAATTTGCATCAAAGGGAAGAATTCTACGATGGGGAAGTTGAAGATCGATCCGAATGCTTAGAAGATTCAGGTAATAGCGACATTCACTCCGTTGAATTAAATATCGACAATAATACAAAGGGAGTTGCTCGAGACAGAAGAAAGCTGGCAATGAACGAAGAAACCAAATCGAAAAAAGGCACTTTTCTTCTAAGAAGCATATCTGAAGGAGTGGAATGGGGAATCCAAGCTGAGAAGAACCAAATTTTTTCAGGAGATAAGTTTGGAGAGAGGAGCAAATTCTATGGAGATGAGTATAAATCAGCAAAGAGCCTCAGAGAAAGATCTTCCAAAGGCAATGGCAGTCCGACAAGGCAGTGGGGCCAGCCATGGCCTCCGACCAGGCAAGGGGGTGCTTCGAAATCAAGGCTGATCGAAGTGAGAGGTGAACGCTCGAACCCACGAAAGGCGAGTAGATGAGGAAGCAAAATTTGAAGACCGGCTTGAAAAATCCCGGTCTTGAGGTATATGTTCATCCAAAGCTTTCGATATTTGAGCTAGTTATTCTGTATATATAAAAAACCTCTATTATAGCTGATATTTGTTATCTAACTGAGCTTTCTTTGAGGAATCTATGGCTATATTACATATCGCTTGAAGAGTTATATGGAAATAAAAAATATGTAAGAAAACTATTACAAAATAATAAAATGCGTTTTTGAGCATAATTGATAATAGATCTCATAAGAACTCTGAAATTAAAAGTGTTCTGGCGACAGCAGTTCCATGTTGGATGACCGACTGGGAAGTACTCGCCAAACAAATCCGTGAGGGGAAGATATTGGGTTAAGGCTCAATCCTTAGAATGGACAATATTTTACTGGGAAAAGAGGTCGTTATGAATGGTATCAGAGCATGTATTCAATCGAAAATATGACCAATGAAGATGTTGAGCCCCCGAGGGGAGGTGATTGTGATGACTTGAATGTATACGCATGTGCACAACTGCGGGACAAATCTTAGTATCTAAGTCGAATATAAAAAAATTACGGACTTGAATATAGGCAAATAGCAGGTCGTAAAAAAAAGAGTCGTATTAATCTCATATCGCTTGAAGATGTATATAGAAATGAAACATAAATATATCAAGACGAGAGTCATTTTGCTAAACACCAACACAAACAATTTACTCAAAAAATTGTTAAGATTTTATTTGTCTCTTTCCCCAAGTTTAAGTTTAGTGATCAAGTTGAACTTATTTGAAATAATAAAGGGTAAAGTTCAAGTATAAGTTTTTTTCTAAACCCACTATTTTTTTTAGATTTTATAATTTTTAAGTTTTGTTTATCTCGTTTTTTGAATTTGCAATGAAAATGGTTGATTTTGCTATGGAGAATTGAAGAATTTGGAAGAGAAGTAATTGATAACCAAGCCCGAATCAAGTAAAAATTGAGGCCAAATCGAGCCCAAAACTGAAAATTTTGAACCAAACCTTAACAAAACCAGATAAAACCAAAAATTAAGGTTTGATTTCTTTATCTGTTTTGGAGTTTACTCTATTCATTTTTTGTTCTTTGCATTGTAAAAATCGGACCTAGTCAGTTTCATTTGAATAAAATTTGAAACCAAACCAAGCTGATTCCACCTCTAAATATAATTAAATTAGATGTGTAAAGTTTGAATTATAACCCTATAAAAAGAGAATTAGTTCACGGTAACAAGAGGAAGAAAATATATAACAATCAATCTCCATGGAAATTACAAACAAAAATATAAAAAGAGATACATAGATAAAACCAATTTAGTGCCCTCCGCCTCAATGTTCATCGTGCATTACCTTAGTCTCCACAAGATTCAATTTTACATCCAAATTCTTGAATCTCTAGTCTCCCATCATCGTCCGCTACATTCAATATTTTTAGATCGTCATTAAAATGACGTTGACCTAATTTTCTAACATCGGTGTTGTAGTGCTTGTTTATAGCTCTAGCTCGAAAGCAAATAAGGAGCGCTATAGTACTTTAGACAGTGCTTACCATGTTGTCCCACATCGACAGTAAGAAAACAAAAGATCCTGCATATAATATGAGGGGATTCACTCAATCATTGAATTAGCTTTTGTAATGAGTTCTACCATTTTCATTCTATCATGGTATCAGAGCTAAAAACTCTATACGATTTGAGAACCTATTAAACACGTTCGACATGAAGGAAAAAAAAACATCACGCTAAATGTGTGGGCATATGTTGTCTCATATCGACAGTGAGAAGACATAACATCATGTATTCTTGAGCTATGAGGAGATTCTCTCAATTCTTGATATAATTTTTATATTGAATTCCACCTTTCTCATTTTATCATGGTATCATAGTTAAAAACTCTGTACGATGTGAAGACAGATTAAACATACTCGACGTGAAGGAAAAAAATTTATCACGCTAGATGTGTGGGCGGATGTTGTCCCACAATGACAGTGAGAAGGAAAAAAATCATGTATATAATATGAGAGGATTCCCTCAATCATTAGGCTGACTTTTGAAATGAGTTCTGCCACTTTCATTCTATATCACTTATTGCTCCCTATGAATTATGAAATTCTTCACGGATGCTATAACGTGCAAATTGCACACTGAGGTATTGACAACGCTTTTTCTTCAAGCGACTACTGTAGTGCTCCCACTCAGGTTGTTCTTCCTCTTCAACGAACGGTAAAAGCATTCAGACAAGCATTGTAATGCTAAAACATCAAATTTTTGACATTTTTACCCTTGCAACTTGGTTCTACACTCTAATCTATCTCTTGTGTAGAATAGAGTTGTTTAACTCGCTGGCGCTCGATTCGCCTGTTGCAATTGAGCTCAACTCGGAGTGCAGTAGTAGCAAGCTAAGCTTGGTCCAATCCAGTCCAACAGACAAGCCAAGCTGAGCTCATGGATTAAGCTCGCAAGTCTGTTTGGGAGCGAGTGAAGTGGTCTACTATATAGGCCGACTCTTTGGCTCGATGGGCTGGGCTCACTTAGCCCGCTCCCCCCTCCACTTCGTACAGAAGATCAAAACAACGATGTATAGCACAACACAACAGAGGCGCCTGTTGGGTTTTATTGTAACTTTGAAAATAAACAAATATTAAATTGAATTTCAATTTTATTTTCTTCCATGGAATGAAAAGACATGCATGAAATGAAAAAACATTAAACAAAATTAGTCAAAGAATGAGAATTTGTATAATTTATATTTGATGTTCTTTTCAATTATAGGTTCAATTTATTAGGCTTGACTCGTTTAACTGGTGGCTCTCGAGCCGATTGAAGTTGAAATTTCTTTTAGACGAGTTCGTTAGGTTTGGCTGTTTAATTCGCTAGGCTCGGTGAGTCGGATCATTTTAGATTTGGCTAGGGCGACTCGTTTATAATCTCTAGTGGATTTCATCTTAAAGTAGAGATTGTTAGAGTTCATGTAAATCAATTTTCAATTGGATCATGTCGTGCTTGTATTTAGTGTTAAATTTTTTTGTTAATTTGTTTATTGTTAGTCAAGTCGTAAAATTCAACAATATCTTGATTTTTTAGAGAGGATATTCTGCCTCTGTCCGTGATTTTTCTCGTTATTGTTTTTGTCCGTAAATCTTAGCGTCTCAAATTTTACATTTTTATTTCTAACAAGTTTGCTAATATCTTTTGACACTTTTAATTGAGGTTGATATTCTTAAAAATATTCCAAGAAGGGGAGTTGAAATTGCAAACAATTCGTGGACCAAATGCCTTCAAAGAGATTGAAAACTTAACAAAAAAAAAAAAAAAAGAGGAGACCACCATCACTCATCAATTTTTCACGTTTTATTTTCATTTGTGATGACCAATTTCACAAATAAATCACCGTCGAACATATGACAATGTGCCGTTTTAATCCTTCGCGAAGGATGTACATGCCCATATATTAGGCTAAATATCCAAAACTTTTTGGTAAGAAAGCCGATAAGTATTCACAATGTTACCGAAAGAGAAGCACATTCTCATCAGAACAAACTATAACTCTGCCAAAAGGAATAGAAAAAAAATGTAGAGAACAAAAAAAACCTCTTCAGACATGTTTTGCTACATCTATTTATGCGTATGGTAGTATGAAAAAAACTCAGAAAACCACTGTTTTTCCTAAAAATGGGATGCTTTGACATTTTACAAAAGTTAATTAAATTCCTTACAATAAAAAATTAACATACTCTATGTGGCAAATGTCAATGGATACGGGGTTACTTACACAGTACTGGTTTTGAAATGAGATTATTATACTCGGGAATTATTATCTTCATTGATGTTGGATTAAACAATTTTGTCTATTATTGGATCAATGACCTCACATGTGTGTTTGTTGCAATTACTCTCCCTTTTAAAGTTTGATGTTTTTGTCAGTTACCCTTTTGATTGAATTTTGACTTTGACGAATGCTATGTGAATTCTCTTATTTTACTATTTGAAAAATTTTGCTAACGTGTCAATAATTATTGGTGCAATTAAGATAATAAATTATAAAAAATAATTTGTTACCTTAATTACACTTTAATTGCACCAAATATTGGACAAGATTTTTAAGAAAGTTGTTTAATAGAGTAACTCTAGCATTGTTCTTCGACTTTAATGCTGTCAGGATCCAACTCTTGGATTCTCAAAGTGGGATGATGAGGGATTTGCATGTCTAATCTTCCTAAATTCAACTCGAATGCCACACTCCCTTTGAGCTCTCCCGGTGTCCTAACATTGAACTATTGCTTTCTCATGCAAAAAACGTGCATTCCAAGCATATGAAATTGTAAAAATTAAATATTCTATGAGCTAAACAAACTAACGATGGAAATCTATAGAGCTATCTATTGAGAAAAAATAAAATCAGTAGTAACAATAATAATGAATCCGCTGTAAAACGGAAAGATTAATGGTAAGAAAAAATTTTCAAGAAAAATTGTACTGAACAATCTCCTAAACAATGTTATTTGCTTTTCAAGTAAGTTCCCAAGAAAGTACTTACTCAGTATAATTACACCACTAAATAAGCAGTACGAGAAACAATAGTAGATGCTATTCGAAAAATAACAGGAATATTTTCTTATGCCGTAAAATTATAACAGTCAAGAAATAATGACTAAAATAACATCGAGGATTTTGTTGGGAAAATAACAGCAAAATCGGTGGTAACAATGATAATAATATCATCGCTGTAAAACGTGAAAAGTAACGATTCAGATAATTTTTAAGAAAAAATGCTCTTGGCAATCTCATTAGATAGAATTACATTTCCAAGTAAGCTCCCAAGAAATGCTGCAGGGTCACAAACGATCCACTTAAATTCTAGTATGCTAGATAGAATTTACTTACACAGTACAATTACACTACTAACCAAGCAGTACGAGAAACAATAGCAGATGCGATGCGAAACATACCAGAAGTATTTTTTCATGTCGTAAAATTATAATGGCTAAGAAATAAGAGAAATAATAACTAAAATGAACACCGAGAATTTTACGTGGAAACCCAAATCGAGAAAAACTATAAGGACCGAGTCTAGAAAGATCTCACTATGAAAAATAATATTTACAATATTTTTCTAGATATTTTATGTTCTAAAAATTATTTAATAAGAGAAATCATTTTTCTTAGAACTTTCAATGTGCACGAAAGTATCACACCTATTTTTCACTCGCACTCTTTCTTTTCTCTCCTTAAAAAAATCTTTACTATTTCTCTCCCTCATATCCAAAGAAGATTTCTTCTTTTCTCTGATTTTTTGATGCTGAAGGGGAGGAAACCTTCCCTATTTATAGGGAACGTTTGTCATAAAGTGACAAACTGAAAGTTCATTTTTTCAACATCTCATAAATGAGATGTTGAAAATATGCACTGAAAGAAGGAGACTTTCTTCTCCTTCTCTAATTTTTCAAAGAAAATTAAATGAAGAGATCCTCATCATAAATGAAGGAATTCACAGATTTTACGTGGAAATCCAAATCGAAAAAAAATAGGACTAAATCTAGAAAGATTCACTATGAAAAATATGATTTACAATACTTTTCTACATATCGAATATTGTAAAAAATATTTATTAAGAGAAATCACCACTATTAAAACTCTTAACGTGCACAAAAACACCATACATATTTTTCACTCACACTTTTTTATTTTTTTACCTAAAAAATCTTCACTATTTATTTCATTATTTTCAGAGAAGACATTCGTCTCTTCTTTGTAATAACTGAATGCAAAAATTCTCTTCTTCTTTAGATCCATTTCAAATCTACATATTTTGGGATGCTTTTTGCATTTATTTGAAGCCTCTGCAAAGGACACCTTCCTCATCTACGAGGAAAATAGAAATGAAAATTTCTTCCTTTGCAGGGAAGCCAATGGAGATCGTCTCCATTTGCAAATGGAGACTCCCTCCATTTATTGCACGTGTCCTTCATCATTAAGGAGGGACTCTACACAATCTCAAAATAAACCACCTATAATACCCAAGAGTTTTATTCTATTTACTCTTATTTATCATAAAACCGAACTTAGCTTAATTAATTGTTTTAAGTGAACCGTGATGATATGTGTTGACGGTTTATTGATTGATAATTTTTGGCGCAAAAAATTAAACCAAATAAAGAAAATTAAAACTATAAGAATCGAATTTAAAAAATTCTTAAATTGTAACTACCGTTTGCTATATTTTACCTTAAATAATAATTACTAAACATGGAAAGTGAAAAAAATAGAACTTTAAACAACACTTTTGAAATAAATAATTAAAAGAAAATACATTCCAAAGGAACAGTTTTCAAAATGCCAAGGATGATCCAAATTTTGGAAAATGACCTTCTTCACTCCACTCTGCAACCCAAATCGGCTTCCTCCATCTGTACGCAATTTGAAACTAAATGAAATTTAGCTTTCGAACACAGCAAATACAATGAAATTTATAAGGGTTGGGACCCGGATCGGCCAATTTGGTTTCACAATTTTAATTGAACTAAGTCATTTTTGAAATTGAACTAAAATCGAATTGATTTTTCCGTTTTGCTTGCTTTGATCTAGATTCGGTCTCGGATTTTGGCTTTCTCCATTGGTTTCACTTTGTTTGGGTTTCATTTTTTATAAGTTTCACTTGGTTTTAGTAGTTTTTGACGGGTTTGACTCAATTTTTTTTTATAATAACCGTTGAATTTGGTTAAAAGAAAAATCAACATGAATCCAAATTCGTTTTTAAGTCCGAAATCAAACTGAACAGGATAGAAATTTCCGATCGGTTTTGTGTGACCGGTAACCGGATGCACCCCTAATTTTTACGAGTAATTTGCTCGATAGATATGATAATAATGTAATATTTTAAAATAGTGACTTACCTTAGTAAAGAATTTAAAGCCAATCTTGATCTGGCCCTTGTAAGTGTCATCTTCAAGCACAACATTGTACGGAGCTGGTTTCACTTCTATGAATCCTTTCTCACATCCCTCTGAAATTATTCCACCAAGATGAACTCTGCTTTCATACCAATCAATCATCAATCACCTTCTTGCCAAACCCAAAAATTAAGAAAAGAAGAATATTCAAAAAAATCTGCATAGTTTTTTACATGACTTGGCCCACAAACCCACTGTCTGAGAACAGTTCTGTGTCCATGATTCTGAACTTAATGTGGTTGAATTTCCTCCTATTTGATGCTGGAATTTCAAACCCAAATTTCTCATTCCAGCAAGCAGTCTTATCTTTTCCTGCTGCGCCCAAAAAAAAAAAAAAAGTAGAGATTTTGAGATAATCTGAACAAGATTTTCATTAATCATCTCAGCAAATATGATTTTAACCTGTTGATATCTTGCTTTTATGGGTTTGATTCCCACATTCTACTGTCACATAATAAGCCGGGGTACCTACATCGTACGACAAAAATGTTACGGGCCGAGAAACAAAACAAAACGATGAACGATTAATCGAACCAGCAGACCGAGGATGTTGGTGTGTGTAATTTCTCCTGCATTGACGAGAAGGACTTCCAGAATCCCTCCTTTCATGTTGGTGTTAAGTGGAAGGAGAGGAGAAGATGGGATTTCATGAAAGAGGTCTCTGATTCTTTAAATTGGTCTGAACAGTTTCGTTAGTTGTTTAAATGATGCAGCTGTTTTCTGAATTCTATGATGTTATGTTTATGCAAATTAATGATTCTGTCGTGGAAATAATTAGTGTTTTTTTAAAATCGAACCACTAGAAACTTACATAGTAACTGCAACTTTAAATTTAAGGGGTGGACAGTTAAAAAATTAAAATTAAAATTAATTCTATTAAAATAAATAAATTTAAAGTCGATTTTGAGCAAGTTTTGTCAAACTCGGGTTGGGTTTAAGCCCAATTACAAGTTAATTTTGAGTTAATATTGAACTTGACTTAATTTTGAGCAAGATTTTGTCATTTAAATGGTTTATAAATTTAATATTAAGGTCGAATTGTAGAAGATGATTCTTTTATACTAAGCTACGGTTCGCACAAGAATTAGAACCAGATCAAACCGAGACCAAAGCCAAAATTAGGGTTCGGTCCATCGATAATTAAAATTTAAGTAATTATTAAATTTATTCTCAAAGTATATAGTGATTAATAAACTATACCGTCAAGTATTTTAGTTAACAAAATCCCTCTTAAAGTACGGTTTTGTTAATAAATTTGTCCTTGAAACATGCTCGATTTCAAATAACGAATTTGTTCTTGAACCATGCTCGATTTCAAATAACGGGCGTCCGATCTCAATTTTGTACGGGAACTAAAAAAAACATTCTGAAAAACATATGCCTGACCGATGTATCATGAAAACAACTTGTTGAATTACAATTTTAGAAAAACATGACAAAACGTGATATTTTAAGAAAACATGACAAAACGTGATATTTTAAGAAAACATGACGAACATTCTGTTCATGAAGACAGCCAGATACTGCAAGCATATGGAAGCAAGATGGAAGAATTATCAAAGAAGGTCATAAAAATTTTACATATGAGCATGGGCGAGGGTTTTGAGACAAAATACTTCGACCAAGATTGCAGAAACTGCCATGGATACTTAAGGTTAAACAACTACTCTTCTCCATGTCCAGAAATAGAAGAAGATGAAGAAGAAAAACTCCATGAAAGAGAGAGGTGGAAGGTCTGGGAATCCACACTGGTACGAGCTGCATCACCATCCTCTATCAAGATCAATCAGGTGGGCTCCAGGTTAGATCAAGCGATGGAAAATGGATGGAGGTAAGTCCTTGCAGTGGGACCCTCGTGGTGAACGTCGGCGATTTATTTCAAGCGTGGAGCAATGACAGGATGAGATCGTCGGCGCCCGGGTTATCTTGAAGACCCCTGTAGCGAATCGATTCTCCGTGACTTTCTTCTTGTCCTTGGAAGGCTTGAAAGTGATTTTCTCGCCGGAGGAGGTGGTCGGCGAAGGCAATAGGAGGGTATACCGGTCGTTTGGATTCAATGTCAGAGATTTTGCAGCAGTGAAAGAGTAGAAAAAACTTGCTATTTCATAATTCATAATTTATAATATTTTTTTTTTCGTAAATTCTAGTATTATCATATTTAATAATTGTATTTCATGCTTTTGTGACCCTTTTTTTTATGGCATTGATGTTTAAATTTAAGTTCAAATAAATATATTGTATTTGTTTTCATATTATAGAAAAGCAAATCTCAAAAACTCCATTTTTGAGCTTAACAAAAATGAACATTTTTTGGTTTTCCGAACACTAAAATATTGTCTACGTTCCCAAATAAACCGATTACAACTTTTGTCAAAAAGGGAGACAAATCCCGCCTTCAAAATGTGATGTTTTCTAAGGTCCTCCTTCCAATTTCAATTGATGAAGTGGTCGAGTCATGCATGATTTTCATTGTATTTCTCCTTCGAAGGGCTCGGGAGGCGCTTCATCCTTCACCTATGCTTTACCAAAGTTATATACACTAAGCATTGACAGCTTGTTTTCACGTTCTTGATGGTTCTCTTATATGAATCTCCTACGAAATAAGAACTCAAAAGTTGGTTAGAAAATTTCTATCCAATGTTTGAGGAGCGGAGGAGCCGCAACATATCAGTCAGTCACTCATACCAACAACTCTCTCCCCATTCCAATAAAAAACAAGAGCAATTAGTTTTACTTATTTATTTTTGTATTTGAATATTTTAATTGTGATAACTTAATTTTAGTTGAACTAGCAGTAGTTTATTGGTTTTGAATATACACTTGTAAACTTTATTGAACTGCGATTTTCTTTATCGCACTATTATATATGTAATCACTATGTGAATCTAACTTTGGTTAAATATTTAAATCTTCCACTGCAAATCAAGTTTTGAGCTAAATGATCATGTTTTTTTTTTAAAATTGAATTGTCCGACCCGACATTCCTACAAGTCATGACACACGCCAATGAGGCCACTTGGCTTGTTAGTCCATGTTTTCTTCGATAAACTAAATTTTTCTAAACTCAGATCAACTCATTAAATTCGATTGAGAACTCTACTTAGAAATTCTCATGCTTCAAAACCTTTTCATCATAAATTGAAACATTTTCAATATCAGTTCAAACTTTTGTCTTTTTTCCTCGATTAAACCTTAAAGACAACTATTTGAGTAAGTTTCATCAAGCATGTGATATACCCAGGTATTTTTTCAACTTAACAAATCATACACAAAAACTAACCATGCAATGAACCATAAGCCAACATTTGAAATATTTCAACTGAAAACTTACTGCTTGACAATAAATGGGATTGAAAGATGTTCTTCATTTACCACCAGAACATACTTTCATGAGGCTAAGAGGGATTGAGACAAAAAAAAACCCCCTAAAAGAAGAAAATATATGTTAATAGTTAATTAAATTCCAATGGTTACAGTACCAAACCATACATTACAAGTACAACTATAGAAAATAAGAAAGGTCGTGGGGTCTGGAGAAGAGAACACTCAACTTATGGTAAACTAATACTTTTAACACTTAACTACATATCCAGAGCTTCGTTTCGAGTGGCACTTCCCAAATCGAAACAAACTTCAAAATAAGGGTGACAATCCTGGTTGATCTACCCTTTATCCACCAAAGTTTGATGTGAACATACAAGCCTCTGTCGAAGTTTTGCAAATGCACAGTTCAATCCATCTAAGCTATCAGCAAATGAAAATCAGAACTTTTTCACTCCGCTAGTCTTTTTCTTCTTAAATGCAGGATGCATGATTCCATCATAAGAATCTAATCTGTCAATAGTTGAAATACAATCTTTCATCCTCTTCAAAACTAATGGCATTGCAGAGACATTGGAAGATAGTTTATCTTTGAGTAACTGTGTTTTTTCTGCGGTCTCTTTATCTTGTTCGACTAGTACAGCTCCCTCTGTGGATATCCGATCTAAACCGACTGCATCACCTGTCTAAAACAGAGCATTGTGCCTAAAATTATACCACTGTAAAGAGCTTGGTTATGGAAAAGATAAAATAAGTCCAAAACAATTATATTTTGATTGCATAACACTGTATATGTTGGATCCACGCATCTTCTAACACAATGTCACCAGCCCAATATGCGCAATAAAGAAAACTTTTTCATTCTGTCCATGCAATTAAATTGTCAGGGTCAATTATCACTCTTCACTAATCACCAAGAATGAATAGCCAAGCACTATGAAGCTTTGAATTGATAACTACGAATATAAACAATATGCAAGACTTTTCTCTGCTTGCTCATTACGAATTCTGAGCTATAATTTGCTCTTTTGGCGGAAGGAATCAATTGAAATATGTGAATGGTATGTGATAATAAAAACATAAACAAATGATGAGCTACTAAATGGCACATGCAAACAAATGTAAATACACAAAAAAAAAGAGTGTTGAAAAATGAAGCCAACATATTATCTCTACTAAAATATGCAACAACAAGATCAAATGTAATAGAAATTTTGCACGAAAATGGCTATATATCAAGTCTTTGAAAACTGCAGTAATACAAGGGAATATATATATATATATATATATATATATATATATATATATATATGTAACGACTTTTTTTTTCCAATAAAATATTAACTGTTTTGGGAATTGGGTCGTAACTCAATATACTCCCTTCATGGATTTGTTTGGCGAGTACTTCCCAGTAGGTCACCCAATATATTACTGCTCTCGCCGGAACACTCATAACTTCGGAGTTCTTATGAGATCCATTGCCAATTGTGTTTCAAAACACGCATCTTACTATATTGGGAGGGTTTCCTTACATATGTGTCATTTCTATATACCTTCCTAAACGATATGAGATTGTGACAACCCTCTTTATACGATCCAGAATTTGCCTATACTCGAATCCGGGATTTGCCTACACTCGGCTTACATCCTGAAGTTTGCCCGCAACCCGAGATTTGTCCCACAGTCGTCCCCATACATACACATTCGGGTCATCACAATCACCTCCTTCGGGCCCAACGTCCTTGTTGGCCACATTTCCAGTTGGGTATAAGCTCTAATATCATTTGTAACGACTCTTTTTTCCAGTAAGATATTGTCCGTTTTGGAGATTGAGTTGTAACTCAATATCCTCCCCTCACGGATTTGTTTGGCGAAGACTTCTCAGTCGGTCACCCAATATGCTACTGCTCTCGCTAGAACACTCGTAACTTCAGAGTTCTTATGGGATTCATTACTAATTGTGCTTCAAAACGTGTCTTACTATCTTGTGAGAGTTTCTTTACATATGTTTCATTTCCATATACCTCCCTAAGCGATGTGGGATTGTGACGACCCCCTTTCTACGACCTCGAATTTGCTTATACTCGAGTCTGAGATTTGCCTACACTCGGCTTACGTCTCGAGGTTTACCCCGCAGTCGTCCTCGTACGTACACATTCGAATCATCACAATATAGACGGGGATCGAGTTGTTTGTGAAGAATAAGTGTTGGAGGAGAGAGTGAGGAAAGAATTGAGTGGGTTTTCAGGGGAGAGCCGAGCGTCCTCCGGCTCAACAGTCGGATGTTATCGTTTGATCAACGAAGTTTTCTCTAATCAGATACTTCCAAATATAGACCTTATCATGAAAACGATACAAAAATCATATTCTAATTCGGAAATTCTAAATCTAGAACCAAAAAGAGAGCTCATTCATCTGAACAAACAAGATACGTGGGTTTGTGCTGCTCAACATACTTATGCTTTCAACTGAAAAGAGTTTATGAAAAAATATCAGAAAAAACACGAACTATACTGCAAAGATATCATGAAGAAGAAACAAAAATTCCGAGTAAAATCTAGTGGAAAGAGCTAGGCAATAATCTGAATGCCCAGAAAATGAAAACAATTGGGAATACAACTCAATAATTCCAACTCTTGGGTGACATAGCCTTTTCTGTTTTGGCCGAATACAAGTCCAACTGGTGACCACAAACTTTTGTATAGCAACTCCTCAACAAAATAACTCAAAACAGAGCAGGCAATTACACAAAACGGAATGCTCACCAAAGGCAAAACAGATGGCAACAGAACTCAAACAATCCAACTTCTTGGTTTGGAAACAGAAATTCTGCTTGGCCGCAAACTGTTAAAAGCAATGGCCACCCAAAACTATTGACTCAAACCTCAAAAGACCAACACCAAATCTCAGCAAATAAACACAGAAAATGAGCAGACTAGCAATAATTCCAAATCAGATTCTAGATGCACCAAGAATATACCTGCTGTGCTCGGTTGAATAGATTTATCCAACAGAATTTGCCAACTGTAATAGTGGCCTGGTGTTCAAGCTGCTGTGAATAAAATACATCCAACGGAGCAGAAAAATCACAAAGAGCAGCTTAGGCTCTCATACCAAATGACATGCCTAGAGGTGTCTGGAAAATGCTCAGCAAATACAATTCAAACTATCAAGCAATGCTCCTCGGATTTATACTGACAATTGGCCAAAGGAGACTCCAATTCCCACAGAAAATCTTTCTCTATTTAATTCCAAAAGAGCTGAAATCTTAACAGTGGCTTTTCAAAATATAATGAAAGAGTTCTGAGAATTTTTAAGGCAAAATTTCCAAGAGAGCCGAACAGTTAGGCAACGAATAAGGGTGCAAAACTATTCCGTAAAATTCTGCTAGTTGGCCGAATTTGGGTGAACTCTCCCCTTCCACAGATCCATGTATACCATTTTGTTTATATATACCAGTCTGGCAATCGTTACACTGATCCATGAAACAAATGAGGTAAAAAAAAAATATTTTCTTTCGCTTTTGCTACTGGTAAGCTAAAATGAAAATGGAAAAAAAAGGAAAAAAAATCCTCGGATTAAACATAATTCGTCCATTTTACATCAGAGATGAATCGCATCATAAAAAATTCAAGAAACAAATCATTACCAAATGAACAATATCAAACACCAAAACTGAACGATCCCCAAAAATATACCTCCCGAAGTAGCGGCTCCAGACGCTCCACTCCTTGGCTCCAATCCAGCGGACACAACTGACCTCTGAGCCGCGAGAATTGAAGCAAACGCAGACTTTATCTGGTCAGGTAGATTGGCTCTGTAGTGAAGAATCGTCTGGGCCATTAGTTTCACGTCAGACTCCAGCTTCTCCAGATCTGATTCACAAACAGTTACTTCGGGTAGACATTCCGAGCTTTGAGAATGCGAACCTGTTTCAATGCTTGTTTTCAAGTTCAACGCCATGGATTTGAATTTGAACTCGAAGTGTAAAAGGGTAAGGACATAGAATCAAGTCCAGGTTCTTCCCGTTTCCAGCATCAAGGTTTTTGCCTTTTGGAGGGCAATAGAATTTCACTTTAGGATTTTAAAATTCAAAATTTAATAGAGAGAGAGAGAGAGAGAGAGAGAGAGAGAGAGAGAGAGAGAAGGCTTAATTCAACGTGGCCTGGGCCAGGCCCAGAGCTAAAATACCTAAAGGCTTGTTTGACCGACTATATTAAAAGTCAACTTGACCTTATCTTAAACTTAAAAAAATTACCAATAATTATTAATGTATTTTTCAATATAATTTGATATTATTATGTAAATTTATTTATTACATATAGTGTATGATAAAAATAGAGAAAATACGGTCGTTATTTAAAAAAAATGTGAGCTCCACGTGTGAAAAATTTAACGATTTTTTCCACAACAATAATTGATTTTGCTGAGAGACGATAGTTAAGTACTAAATTATTCCAGAGACATTGAAATTATTCAAAAACTAAAACGACACGTTAAAATATAAAATTAGAATTTATTTTTATAATTAATAATGCATCGACAAGCATAATCAATCGTTTTAGAGTAAATCATGCTTTAATCGAATTTTTAACCTAACAAACTGACCCCGCTGAAGTCGCTAGTGTACGAGATATGATTGACACCACTTATCCACATAACTAATCAATCAAAATTGACTAAATTAAAATTATTATACACAACATAAATAGAATTTAAATGTATCGGATATAACATAGTGTTAAGTCCATCGCATTTTTAGAGATTTTCTAAGATGTCATGAATACCCGAATTTTTAAATTAAGATGGGATGATACTGATAGGCTTCCAATAACGTATACTACTAGCGCTAAAGAACCCAAGACGAGAAAATATAGATGGGGATGAGTAGTTTGTGAAGGATAAGTGTTGGAGGAGAGAGTAAAGAAAGAATTTAGTGGGTTTTTAGGGGAGAGTCGAGTGTCCTTTGGCTCGGCAGTCGGATATTATCGTTTGATCAATGAATTTCTTCTTGTTTTCTCTCCAAATATAGACATTTTCATGAATAAGATATAAAAATTATATTCTAATTCAGAAATTCATAAGACGTTGTTCTCAGAAGGTGGAAGAAGAGGGAGATTGGAATAAATTGAGCATGAATAATTGATGTACAGTGGCATTGACAGTGACAATGCTTACACACTTTGGTAGTTTGTCTGCCCTAGAGAGTCCTTTGAAATTACTCAGAACATTTAACTGCAGCTCATGAAGTAATAAATATTAATTTATAGGCTAAAGTTCGGTTTAAGCATTTAGGTATGAATTTTTTTAAAAATATTTTTAAATTAAAATTTAAAATAATTTAAACTTTAAATTATCACCGAAATAATCGGTCACCAGTGATCAATTTATCCTCGTTTTATAAATTAGTTTTAAAAAAATACAAACGATATTAGATTTATTTAAAATTTTTATCACATGTTCAACACATCATGAGAAGATAATTTGAAAATTTTCGTGATGTTCTAACATTTATACGATTTATTATAGTTTTAATTAATTATTTTATAAAATAAATATATTTTATATAATACAACAAAAAATAATTAAATTGTAAGTTAATTAACAAAATCACTGTTAAATTATATTTTGTTAACCAAACAATCTCCAATGGTGCCAGCTCGTCGAGAGTGGGCTAGGGCTCCCGCTCTGGAAATTGTTCGGTAAAGTGGGATTTATTAAGCAACTCCTATTTGGAGACTAGCTTCGGTCGATTTAGGTGAGTGACCGGCGATGGCTATAAAAAAGGCTTTCATTTAGCAGAGACACAAAGCATGCTCTGCATCTTCTTCACCCTCTGGTTCTGGTTTTTCTCTCCTCTATTTGCACAAAAGATGAGTCTTGTTATTGGCTCCGGAGTTCCTTACAAAAGGTATTAATTCTTTTTTTGTCATTTTTGTTCTTGAATTTCTGTTTGTTTTTCTCGGGATAAAAAAATTAATATGGGTCCGTCCGGATTAAAAATTTCAGGCTGGAAGGGAAGGTAGTGATCATCACCGGAGGAGCGAGTGGGATCGGAGAAAGCGCCGTCCGTCTTTTCCACGAACATGGGGCGAAGGTCGTCATCGCTGACATTCAAGACGATCATGGAAGAGAAATAGCCGATGACCTCGGCGACGGCGCGACATACGTCCACTGCGACGTTTCTAAAGAAGAAGACGTGAGTAGCCTCGTTGACGCCGCCGTCGCCAAATATGGAAAGCTCGACGTCATGTACAACAACGCCGGCGTCATCGACAAGCCAATCGGCGGCATACTCGACACTACAAGACCCGATCTCGACAAGGTTTTGGGAATCAACGTGGTCGGATCCTTCTGGGGAGCCAAACACGCCGCCAGGGTCATGATTCCAGCGAAAACCGGCTGCATTCTGTTCACGACGAGCGTAGCGACGGTGAT
>CM039520.1:21567247-21578453 GCA_022433055.1 Begonia peltatifolia | reverse complement strand
CTCTCTCTCTCTCTCTCTCTCTCTCTCTCTCTCTCTCTCTCTCTCTCTCAATCTCTCATCGATGGGAAGCAGCTCCTACAAAGCAGAAATTGGAAGAAGGTACGAGAAATATATTTAGGTTTTGAGTTGTTTCTTTTTATTTTTGTTGGAGTATGTGATCATCAACCCAATTTCGATTCGTCTATTTGTACCGATAAATTTAGCAAAAATGGTACCTAGATTTAGTTTTACTCACGTAGCCAGAACATGATAAACTAGATCCAAACTTTTGATCAATGGATCGCATGGACAAGAGCGACAATGAAAAATTCAACTTCATTTGGTTCAACACAAGTTTAGATTTGATTAGCAGTCGATTTTTCGCATCCCATGATTATGTCTGAATCTGACCTAAATTTAATAAAACGGGTCTAAAATCAACATTAATACTTGCATTTGGTTACAATTATCTACTTCCTATCCCAGTTTGATCAAATCTGAAAAAAAAAAGAAAATAAGCTTTTTTTAATGTATATAATGATATAAATTAATATTTATTACTTCATGGATGCATTTAAATGTTCATAGTACCAAAGGTGGGTGGGGTGTGCGGTGGCTGGAAGCATTGTCACTGTCACGGTACATCAATTATTCATACTCAATTTATTTTTGGTTTTTATAAAAAAAAAAACCTTAAAATTTACTATTCATCGTAAAAAACCTTAACGTTTGATAAATATGTAATTTAAACCTCCGAAGAGAGGTGGAGAGTACGTCCTCTCGGTAGAGTACGGCCGGTCCAGCTGCACCGGCCGTCCCGTTCTCAATGTGCAAATTTTTCGGGTTTCTAGAGGACGTACTCTATGAGGGAGAGTACGTCCTCTCCTTCTAGAGGACGTACTCTCCCCCTGGAGGACCCGTGACAAAAGTCACGAGTTTTTGCCAGAGGAGTACGACCGGTCCATCTGGACCGGCTGTATTTCCTCCTAAAAACGAAAATCCATGAGTTTTGTCACGAATTTTAAGAAAGAGAAGACTACTGGTCGTGAGAGTACGACCGGTTCAACTAAACCAGCTGTACTCTCTGCCAAAAATTTTAGAAAACTTGCACATTGAGCACGGGAAGGCTGGTCCAACTGGACCGGTTCATCGTAAAAGTCACGGAAGGGGTGAAGAGTACGTACTCTCGGGAGAGTACGGCCGATCCAACTGGACCGGCCGTCTCGTGCTCAATGTACAAATTTTTCTAAAACTTTTCGGGAAGAGTACGTACTCTCCCCTCTAGAGGACGTACTCTAAGGGGAAGAGTACGTCATCTCCCCTCTAGAGGACGTACTCTCTCCCAAGGCTACATACTCCAGATGATAGACTGTCAGTACTCTCTCCCTTAGAGGATGGACCCGTGACAAAAGTCACAAGTTCTTGCTAAGAGAGAATGACTGGTCCAACTAGACCGGCCGTACTTTCTCAAAAAATAAAAATTCGTGACTTTTGTGACGGGTTTTAAGAAAGAGAAGACGGCTGGTCCAATCCGTCCTTCCTTATGAGAGTATAGCCGGTACTCTCCCCGAAAAAATTTAGAAAACTTACACATTGAGCATGGGACGATCGGTCCAGCTAAATCGGCCTGTTCAAATTGTCTATTTATCAAAACTTTAAGATTTATTTTTAAAAAACTCAAAAATTAAATTAAAATTATAAAAACAACTAATGAAATATTTAAAAAATAAACGATTTATTTTAAAATAAACCTTAAAGTTTTTGGTTTTTTTTTTTTTTGAAAAAAACCTTAAAATTTACTATTCATCATAAAAAACTTTAACGTTTGATAAATAAGCAACTGAACCAGCCAGTTGAGCCGGTCCAGTTGAACCAACTTTTCCGTGCTCAATGTGCAAGTTTTCTAAAATTTTTGGGGGAGAATACAACTGGTTTAGTTGAATCGGTCGTACTCTCACAACTAGCAGTCTTCTCTTTCTTAAAATCCGTGACAAAACTCATGAATTTTCGATTTTAGGGGAAGTACAGCTGGTCCAGATGGACCGGTCGTACTCCTCTGGCAAAAACCCGTGACTTTTTTCACGGGTCCTTCAAGGGGAGAGTACGTCCCCTCCTTCTAGAGGAGAGTACGCCCTCTAGAAAAAGAGGACGTACTTTGTCCGAAAAATTTTAGAAAAATTTGCACATTGAGCACGGGACGGTCGGTTTAGCTGGACCGGCCGTACTCTACCGAGAGGACATACTCTCCACCCCTCCTCGGAGGTTTAAATTACATATTTATCAAACGTTAAAGTTTTTTACGATGAATAATAAATTTTAAGATTTTTTTTAAAAAAAATCAAAACTTTAAGATTTATTTTAAAATAAACTCATTATTCCAATCTCCCTCTTCTTCGACGTTCTGAAAACAACGTCTTATGATTTCAAACACTGTTTTTGAAAATTAATTCACATTTGACTTTAGCTTTGAAAATCCAATGAAAAAAATGGCAGGCTAGTTGGAAGGGTAGCCCTAATAACCGGCGGAGCCAGTGGGATAGGTGAGAACACAGCTAGAGTCTTCGCCCACCACGGTGCAAAGGTCTTAATCGTCGACGTCCAGGACGAACTTGGCCAGGCCGTCTCCCAGTCCATCGGACCGGACTCCCTTTACATCCACTGCAACGTCGCCGACGAAGAGCAAGTGAAAAATGCCGTTAAAACAGCCGTCGAAAAGTTCGGAAAACTGGATATAATGTTCAACAACGCGGGAATAGTCGAGCCACATAAACCTTGAATGATCGACAACGAGAAGGCCGACTTCGACCTTGTTATGACATCACCGGCGTTTTTCTCGGCATAAAACATGCATCCCATGCAATGATTCCAGCCAGGAAAGGCAGCATTATATCGACGGCCAGTGTTGCCTCCTACACTGGAGGTGCAGGTCCTCACGCCTACACTGGCTCCAAGCACGCCGTCGTAGGGCTCACCAAAAGCGCGGCAGGCGAGCTGGGTAAGTACGGGATAAGGGTCAACTGCGTGTCGCCGTACGCCGTGGCGACTCCGCTTGCTAACAACTTCCTGGGGATGGACGGTGAGACTACTGAGAAAATGACAGGGTCTCTCCCAGCCCTAAAGGGGGTGACTCTGAAAACAGAAGACATAGCTAATTCTGCACTGTTTTTGGCCTCCGATGAATCAAGGTACGTGAGTGGACAGAATCTCATCATAGATGGAGGATTCTGCACTTTCAATCCTTTACTTGGCCTGTTTAAATAATTGTTACTTCAAGGAATTCTCCTTTTTATGTTATGTCATGGATAATGTTGTGTGTTTAAGTTGTAACTCATAATACTTCTTTGAATAAAAAGTTTCCATGGAGGATAATTAAAAATGCATTATGCTCGGGTTTATTTTAAAATTTACGTTTCAAAAATTATTAATGTTTGTTTTGGTTATTATTTATCTTACTTGAATTTAAATTTTATTTTATTTTATTCAACTCTTCTATTGGCTTTAGGGTTTGGTTTGGGCGATGAGAGAGAGAGAGAGAGAGAGAGAGAGAGCCTTCAACTCAAATAAATTCTCATTCAGGTTTACGTTTTTAAGACAGGCTACATGCCAAGTCTTCTTCTCCACCATTCATTTCTTCATTTTCTCAACAGGCTGCTCTAAACATGTCAATTTCAACACATTCTGTGGGTTCCTCCTTAATGATGAAAAAAAAAATTTTTAATTTTACTTTTACACGTCATAAATAAAATGCAGAAGAAAAATTGAAACTTTCTTCTAAGTGATTTGTAATATTTTGTCCTTTTATGAATAATTTTCTCTATAAATAAAGAGTTTCTGAGCAAAGAAAAATCATCCGAACAGAAGTGAATTTATCTATCCAAGAGAGAATAAGAAAATCACTTTTAAGAATATGGAGAAAAATAGATGTGGTATTTTTGTGCACATTGAGAGTTCTAAGAATGATTATTTCTCTTAATAAATATTTTCTACATTATTCAATATCTAGAAAAATATTGTAAATCTTATTTTTCATAGTGAGATCTTTCTGAACTCGGTACCCGTGGTTTTTTCCCGATTTGGCTTTCCACGTAAAATTCTCGGTTTCGATTTTGGCTATTATTTCTCTTACTTCTTGGCCATTATAATCTTACGGCGTGGAAAAATATTTCTGGTATTTTTCGAATCGCATCTGATATCGTTTCTCGTACCGTTTGAGGTGGTATTGTTGTCATCGTTCCCGCCGGATTTCGTCGTTATTTTTTTCCCAACAAGTGGTATCAGAGCATGAGTAATCTCTTTAAATCTAGTATGCTCTGTGGTTGGTATTCTTGATGATGCCGGATACAACAGCAAATTTGCTGGCAAAAAATGAGAGCTCAGCAAAGGCTTGCTAATTATGGCGAGAGGAATCAAAGAGTCTAGTTTATATGTGACTCAAGTGACCGTGAAGGAAGCATCAGTAAATGCTGCACAAGATGACTCGTTTATTGAGTTATGACACAAACGGTTTGGTCACATAAACGAGAAAATACTTCAATTGCTTGGAAAGAAAGAATGTCTGCCAAATCTCAGACATGAACCTTTGCCAAGTTGTATTCACTGTTTGACTGGAAAACAACACAGAGTTTCCTTTCAAAAGAATTTTGCATCAAGGAAGCCAGACGTGTTGGAAGTTGTTTACTCAGATATCTGTGGTCCCATGTCAACGAAAACGTTAGGCGGTGTCCAATATATAGTGACATTCATTGATGATCACTCAAGGAAAGTTTGAGCTTATGCACTCAAGACCAAAGATGAAGTGTTCAACGTTTTCAAACAGTTTCATGCTTCAACAGAGCGAGAAACTAGAAAAAAATTAAAATGCATTCACACAGATAATGACGACGAATATATGAGATCATTCAATGAATACTGCAAGATACACAGAATCAGACATGAAAGATCTGTTCCAAAGACTACGCAACAAAATGGCGTTGCAGAAAGAATGAGCAGAACGATCATGGAGAAGATAAGGTGCATGCTATCACATTTAAAACTCCCCAAAACATTCTGGGGAGAATCAATGAATATTGCAATAAATATCATCAACTTGTCTCCATCAACACCTTTGAGTGGAGAAGTGCCAAACAGACTATGGACTGGAAAAAACGTCTCGTATAAACATTTAAAAATGTTTGGATGTAGAGCGTTCGTCCATATTCCCAAAGATGAGAGGTCCAACCTAGACAGCAAAGCTAAGGAATGCATATTCCTCGGATACGGAAGTGATGCATTCGGATATAGGCTTTGGGATCCGGTGGACAAGAAGATTGTCAGAAGGCAAGATGTTGTCTTCTTTGAAAATCAGACCATTGAAGACAATAAGAAAGATGTCACTGATGAGCATCGAGTAAGAGTTGGTCTGGAAAAATCAACTTTTGACGGGGAAGATGCTGGAGAATCTACTGATCAATCAAATGATGATGTTGACCAAAGAGAAGTACAAGTTTCTCCTGAATCAGTTGCAGAACCAAGGAGCTCAATAAGAGACCGTCAACCATCGAAAAGATACTCTGTGTACGAGTATGTGATGATCACTGATGGCGATAAAGCTGATTGCTATGAGGAAGCTATGGAGCATCAACAAAAGAAGAACCGGTTAGATGCGATGCAAAATGAGATGACATCATTGCATGAAAATCATACTTATGAGTTAGTTCAGCTTCCAAAGGGGCGAAAGACACTCAAGAACAAATGGGTATACAGACTTAAAGAAGAAATTTCACAATCAAAATATAAGACACGACTGGTCGTGAAAGGCTTTGGTCAGAAGAAGGGCATTGACTTTGACGAAATTTTTTCACCTGTCGTGAAAATGTCATCTATACGAGTGGTACTTGGATTAGCCTCAAGTCTTAATCTGGAGATCGAGCAACTCGATGTAAAGACAGCATTTTGCATGGTGAATTAGAAGAGGAGATTTACATGGAACAACCAGACGGGTTCATTGTCAAGGGAAAAGAACACCTGGTATGTAGATTGAAGAAGAGTCTGTATGGATTAAAACAAGCCCCACGACAATGATATAGGAAGTTCGACTGCTTTATGGTAAATCAAGGATACATGAAAACTTCCTCAGACCATTGTGCGTTCGTGAAAAGGTTCACGGACAATACATTCATAATTCTCCTACTTTACGTCGATGACATGCTGATTGTGGGCCCAGACAGAGAAAAGATTGTTAAGTTAAAGAATGAGCTTAACAGATCTTTTGCTATGAAAAATTTAGTACCGGCAAAACAGATACTTGGGATGAGTATCACACGCGATAGAAAGAGCAGAAAACTATGGCTATCGCAAGTAAAATATATCAAGAAAGTTTTCAGCCGATTCAATATGAATAAGGCGAAGCCGGTCAGTACTTAACTTGCTAAACATTTTAAACTTACTTCTGAACAAAGTCCTTCCACTGAAGAAAGAAAAGCAAAAATGCAGAGAATTCCATATGCATCAGCAGTTGGCAGCTTGATGTATGTCATGGTTTGTACGAGACCTAATATTTCACATTCTGTTGGAGTAGTCAGTCAGTTTCTAACAAATTCGGGCAAAGAGTATTGTAATGCAGTGAAGTGGATTCTTAGGTTTTTTAAAGCTACTTCTGAATTCAGTTTGTGTTTTGGAAGTGAGAAGATTTCGTTGGTAGGCTGTACTGATGCAGATATGGCTAGAGATATTGACTCCAGAAGATCAACATTAGGGTATTTGGTTACATTTAGAGGGGGGGAGCAGTTTCATGACAATGTAAGAGACAAAAATCAGTGGCATTATCAACGACAAAAGCTGAGTTTATGGCGGCTACAGAAGCCTGTAAAGAAATTTTGTTGATGCAAAAATTTCTGACAGAATTGGGTCATAAACAAGATAAGCATATCTTGTATTGCGCAGTCAAAACGCTATTCATTTGAGCAAGAACTCGAGTTTTCATTCGAAGTCAAAGCACATAAATATCAAGTATCATTGGATACGAGATGTGTTGGATAACAAACAAGTGTATCTTGAGAAGATCCACACGGACGATAATGACTCTAACATGATGACAAAGATCTTGCAGAAAAATAAGCACAAATTCGGTATAAGCTCAGCGGGATTGTAGCCCCTAATAACGAACGAATGGCAAGTGTTTTTCCTTGTGTGGATCCTATTTCAATGGAAACTTGATGAGTTGATCCGCCTACACGTCTTGCCTTTATTGCTATATCGGGAGTTACTCCACGTATTGCTTGACGAAAAAAACAGATAGTGGATTTGTTTCTGTCTTTTGTTGAATCTTTTTCATGGCTCGATAGATAATTTGATAAGCCAATGATTTTTTTCCGTGTTTCTGGGATTCCATACTTTGGGGCTTTATGTTCATAATGATGTCGTGCTTGCTTTTGGTACTCTGGAGAAACGAATCTTAATCGAACCTATATTTGCCCAATGGATTCAATCTGCTCATGGTAAAACTTCATATGGGTTTGGAGATGAAGTTTGTGGGGTCCCTCCTTAATGATAAGGGACCCACATCATTTAATAAATAAGAAAATTTCAATTTTACTTATACACGTCATAAATAAAATGCAGAAGAAAAATTGAAACTTTCTTCTAAGTGATGTGTGATGTTTTGTTCTCTTATCAAGAATTTTCTCTATAAAGAGAGAGTCAGTGAGGAAAGAAAAATCATCCGACCAGAAGTGAATTATTATATCCAAGAGAGAACAAGAAAATCACTTCTAAGAAGAGGGAGAGAAATAGTGAGGATTATTTTGGAGGGAAAGAAAAATAGGTATGGTGCTTTTGTGCACATTGAGAGTTATAACAGTGGTGATTTCTCTTAGTGAATATTTTATAAATTATTCAATATCTAAAAAAATATTGTAAATTCTATTTTTCATAGTGAGATCTTTCTGGCTCGATCCCCGTGATTTTTTCCCGATTTGGATTTCCACGTAAAATTTTCGGTGTTGATTTTGGCTATTATTTCTCTTACTTATTGGTCGTTATAATCTTACGGTGTGGAAAAGTATTCCTGGTATTTTTCGGATCGCATCTGCTATCGTTTTTCGTACCGCTTCAGCTGGTATTGTTGTCATCGTTGTCGCCAAATTTCGTCGTTATTTTTTTCTCAACACATTCAGGGAGAGCTAGCCTACTGATTGGAGGTGCTCAGGGTCATCCCTTTCCTGGGTGTCTGAACCTTTATTTTTTTGTGTAAGAATTAGTTGTTAGTTTGAGTCTAATTGCATTGCTAATGAAATAATTTCATTCAATAAATTTTGAATATAAAAAAATTAAATTAATTTCTCCGATCTTCTTATTAAATACAATTTAATTAATTTCATTAGCAATGCAATTAATTTCATTCAATAAATTATCATTTCAACAATTAATGATAATTCAAGTCAAGTCAGTTCAATTTATCTTGATTTTGCATACGTCGAATAAAACCCAAATGGAATTTTTACCTGTTTAATAATTTATGAACACCCTTAATTTTTAAATTAAAATAAAATATTTATATTTAAGATTGTTTTGGGAGGACTTTCTTGATTGAGTCGCGATTTGGCCGAGTTATAAGTTATTTTTGGGTTCATGTCGGTTCAAACACGTTTGTATTAGATTTTTTGACCTACAATTTGATTCGGTTTTCACAATTTTTGACTCCCAAACTTGTGAATCGAATCGTGACCCAATGTTCTATTACATCAAAAGCCATATTGAATTTCTATCAAGGCAAGAACCGAACTGCCAGTTCGGTTTTTGCCCACCCTTATAGTGAATTATGCTTTGGCAATTTTCACGTTTATAAACTTCTTTCTGTAAAAGTTATATTGCACAACTAAAATCTTTCTTCGTTCGGACCACAATAAGATTCACAAAATAACCTAAAACAAAATAGTTACTCACCCGTGAATAATCTCGAAAAGATTTTGTTATTCGATCAACTATTCTACGCTCTCCTTTTTCTTCTTTAGAGTGGACATAATCTTCTTCCCCTACATTCTTCTTCTTCACATATTCTTCTTTTTCTAGAAAGTATTTTTTGTCAAGGCAGGTTCTTAATAAAGGTCTCCACTTTCTTAATTGCCTTTTTTTATGACTAAGTAGAGGAAGGAATTGAAAGGGTAAACCTCAAATTTTTTTGGGTATTTTTAGTCAAACATGCATGTCTTTCCTAGGTGTCCTAAAAAAGGACCAAACCGAACCACAATGATTCTTAAAATTCGGTATCTTGACCCAACCATTAGGTACTAGGACTGTCGAACCAGTTTACGGTTTAATTTCTGTTCAATTCCTTGATTAAAATAAAAATTATTTTTTAAAAATATTTATATTCATCCGGCTAGACCAAATCGAACTGAATCACTTGGATAGGTTATAACCCATCCGGGGTTGGGTCTACCCGTCTCGGGTTTTTCTGGGTCAGGATATAATATTAGAATAATGATTGAATAACAAATAAAACTATTAATATACGATCTAGAGATAACGTAATAATAAGCCAAGTTTATAATATTTGTTTTTGTATAACACGTGTCCAAGTAGATTTTGCTTGGAGTTGTATAAATAATAAATAATCAAGACTTTGTCTAAATTGTAGACTTAGATTTTGGGTCCATAAAATTGTGAGACAGCTCAGATCTTCGATGCATTAAACAACCAAATAATCAAACCCATCTGGTAAGAACGGGTGTTAGTCAATATATTCATAATTAATCAAGTTTCGTGTAAAAGGGATAGTTGCTATTTTGTAGTTACTTGGCATCTTGTTTGACAATTAATTTATTTTTCTTCATTTTATAAAACGTTACCAAGTATGATGTGATGATTTTCTATGTGAAGGTTTGGACGAACTAGTGCGGTAGTTCAGTCCAAATCAGCACATCGTTTTAGAGAGTAAAAAAATATATGTTTTATAAGTAAAGTTTCTCGATTTACATAATACAACACGTCGTAGACTAACCCATTAAAAAGTCTATGCGGGCTCTGATTTAAAACGAGAAATATTGTACTAGAAATAGTGAACGATGTTACAAATATTATCAGAGACACTGTCCAATCGGAAGTGTGACTGACAAAGACGTCTGTCTCTGAATGGAAGAGATTATGACAACTCGACATATGAAGACTAGGACGACCTAGTGTGAAGCTCCAATCCATATTAATGGGGTGCACAATTTCACGTCGTTTTGAAAAAAGAACATTGCATGGTTTACAAATAGAATTTTTCTTTTCGCATAGTACAACGTGCTTTGGGCTAATGTCAAATCAATGCGGGGTTCTACTTAAAGCGAACAATATTATAATTGGAATACTGTGAGATATTATATATGAACTTTTCAAGCATCTACGAAGAAAAATTCTCACTAAAAACAAAATTTTTAGTAAAATATCAAACTAAAATCCATAAAATTTATTTTCTATAGTCATAAAAATCGAAATCGACCTGTCAAAATAAAGTTACTATGGAACATAATTGAATGATGAAATTACTATATAAATTAGTTTTTGGAAGTTGTCTCTTAATAGGGAACCAATTAAATTGAGAGAACGAAAAATACTAACCGTAAGCATAACCATGTATTTATAAACTGTGTCGTTTGACGTTTCATCAAACTAAAATTATTTACAAGTATTTACGCAATGAGATGTCATACTATAATTAAATGCTACAACTCTTTATTTGATCACACATTAGTCTTGATTTTATGACAAGTAGCAATATGAACTTATAATTGTCAATTGTCCAAAATAGTGACGAACCAATTTTTTATTGGTCAAACATTTTAACAATATCAAAATAAAAGTTTGCTTCAAATTTGATCTTTTCGAACATCATCGTACTATCACGATTCTCAGATCATGAACAATGCAGCCAAACTGGAAAGAATTACTTAAGTTTATGAGCTTTAATGGCGTTGAGGAAGGTTGGGTTGACGACGCTAAACCCGCCATCTACAACTAGGTTAAGCCCACTCACGTAGCCAGCTTCATCACTGGCCAGGTACAGAGCCGCCATTGCTATATCTCGAGATTTCAGAATCGACCCCTGCAAATTCCCCAACGAACTCACCATTTCCTCCATTCTCCGAGCTTGTTCGGCCGATCTAGGCCCAGCAATACCGGTCGCCACCGTGTAAGGTGAAACGCAATTGACCCTGATTCCATGCTCTCCGAGCTCCGCCGCTACACTTTTCGCCAACCCTAACAC
>CM039520.1:21427943-21566847 GCA_022433055.1 Begonia peltatifolia | reverse complement strand
ATCACCGTCGCTACGCTCGTCGTGAACAGAATGCAGCCGGTTTTCGCAGGAATCATGACCCTGGCGGCGTGTTTGGCTCCCCAGAAGGCTCCGACTACGTTGATTTCCAAAACCTTGTCGAGATCGGGTCTTGTAGTGTCGAGTATGCCGCCGATTGGCTTGTCGATGACGCCGGCGTTGTTGTACATGACGTCGAGCTTTCCATATTTGGCGACGGCGGCGTCAACGAGGCTACTCACGTCTTCTTCTTTAGAAACGTCGCAGTGGACGTAGGTCGCGCCGTCGCCGAGGGCGTCGGCTATTTCTCTTCCATGGTCGTCTTGAATGTCAGCGATTACGACCTTCGCGCCATGTTCGTGGAAAAGACGGACGGCGCTTTCTCCGATTCCACTTGCTCCTCCGGTAATGATCACTACCTTCCCTTCCAGCCTGAAATTTTTAATCCGGAAGGACCCATATTAATTTTTTTTTATCCCGAGAAAAACGAACAGAAATTCAAGAACAAAAATGACAAAAAAACGACTTAATACCTTTTGTAAGGAACTCCGGAGCCATTAACAAGACTCATCTTTTGTGTAAATACAGGAGAGAAAAACCAGAACCAGAAGGTGAAGAAGATGAAGAGAATAGCTTGGTCTCTCTGCTAAATTAAGGACTTTTTTTATAGCCATCGCGGGTCACTCACCTAAATCGACCGAAGCTAGTCTCCAATAATTTCTCCTTGACTCCGTCGTGTTACAAAAAAGAATATAACATATATATTTGTATATAGTAAGTTTATATTAATCTAATACGAGTAATAATGTACTCTCTTATTTTATTTTTTTAAAATATTCGTTGACGTATCAAATAATTATGAATACAATTAACGTAATAAATTATAAATAATTAATTTATAACATTATTTGTACTAATATTTTTTTTAACATATCAGCGTGTATTTTGAGACAATAGAATAAAAGATTAAACGTAATATTATTCATCATGATAAATAACAATTATATTCTTTTCAACGTAATTTCAAACCAATTTAACGTGGTTACAATACGAACACCTTAAATAACACCTTCTATTACACGTTCATACACATTCACCGCGTGTATTTCAGAGTTTCTGCTCCAATCCGTCACCGGGTCTCGACAAGTATGAACGTATTTGAGGAGCTTTGGTTTGGTAAAAAATGTCCATTTTTTATGCTTCAAGACAACAGAGCAAGAGTTGTTGAAGGCTAAAAAAATAATAATTTGAAAAAATAAGAGGAGAAAATACCAAAACTAATATAAAATTAGTAAAATTTCACGTAAGAAGGGAGAATTTTCAGCCCTGTCTGACCGGTTCATGCAAAGAACGATCAATTCACAATCTTTGACTTTCGATATAATTTTTATTTCAGATATAATAATCTGAATTTTTTTGTTGGAAAGTTTGGACCTTAATTGAATAATAATATATGGTTTTTAAACAATTTGTTTGACTAAATCGCGTCTGTAGTTATTCACTTGGGATGATCATTTTCGAGCTATTGTGATTGACTTTATTCTCTCGATTTTCCAAACACTTGATTTCGTTGATTATAAGACAATGCGGGTGAGATCGAGTGCGTGCAGAAAATCGAGCGAGTGAAATCAGTTAAAATTGTCATTATTTGCGAAAAACAAGAAACATTTAGCATGTATCATCACGGCAAGATCGTCGTGCTCAATTTCAATGACTATAAGATAGTGCGATCGAGAGCAACTGTAAAAATCAAGTACGCACAAGAACTCGATTAAACAACTACGATTGGTTTACGTTATCATTACTTAAAAAACGATAAACATTTAAGAAATATTATCACGACGTAGATCTTTTGCTAATAATATAATCCGTCCTCGTTGACTTTTAAACGCAAGATTATATTTTACTCTACCCTATATTTTTATATAAATTTAAAAAATATATAAGCTTGATAATTGAAGATTATTTAACAAATAAATTACACAAAAATTCAATCACTTTAATCAATTTACAAAATTCATTACAGATCCACTTGGTCACTGGCTAGAATTTGCAATTCCAACCATGTTGAGCAAGTGACGATCCTCCTTAAATCTCTCTAAAACAGTGCCTCTGGTGGTGTCGTTTCGTTCCTTTAGTGCTGCGTTTTGGACTACTCCCCAGCATTCTATCACGTCTGGCTCCATCTTCTGCGTTTTGGAGAGAGAAGGATTCCCAAACGTTGAACAGCTGAAAGAGTGTCCTCCATCAAAGCTTGCTGACAAGAAAAGGCCGAAATGATTAGCTCTCCCTCCAAATCCGACCCCGTTCGGAATACTTTCCAAGCTGAAATTTACAGCACACTGCAAAATTCGACCAAAACCCGATATAATTTAACAGAATTTAATGTTTTTATATCGACTATGAGCAGTAAAAAGATGTGTTTATTCGGTACCCATTGGATGTTGTTGTTCGCTCCGGTCGGTCGGTATAAAGACGCCTTTGGATAGAGCTGAAAAAGAAAAGACTTCATATCTCCGTAGAAATCACCGTGTCTCTCCCATGGTTGAGATGCATAACCTCCATAGATGTAACCTTCTTTATCCTTGATGATCAAAATGGTTGGCCCTTCTGCATTTCTGTAAGTTAACCAAAACAATTATCTAATTTCGCACAACATTATCGACTAAAATTATCAAATTTCATAAAACATTGCTCCACACTTGATCAAATTCAATTTAGCTTTTTTTCCCACATTGTTATCCCCTCTGCAAAGGGCCACATTGCAACTAACGATCACATTGAAATATTTTACAGTACCTATTCTCTCCCATCAATAAGACTATTTGATGCATCTAAAAATTTTCTTGTGATTTTCACTAGATAAGTAAAATCCAAGAATGTTAATCTCGAGATTAATTAAGTGTTATGAAAATCTTTTGAGTTATTTGGGTTCATCAAAGTGCCACAATGCTATGATCTTCGAGTCCGAAAGTCAAAAACAATATTTCAGACAACATTAATTTCAGTACCCTTAATTGACTTATATTCAAAATTTTCGATAATTATCCATTTGGGTTGATTCTTTATAATTGGGGAAAGATTACTATAAACTAAGTATACCTATTTTCATTTTTTCAAGAAAAAAATCTTTCTTTTTTTTTTCTTCTTTTGTAATTTGTGTCTATCAATACAAATAATTTCTTATAAAAATAAATAAATAGAACATTACTCACAATGTGCTTCCTAAAAATGTAGTGAAACTCAGACCATTAACTGCACTATGGTAAAGTAGTCTCCATTCTTCCAACTCATGCTGAGAAAGACCTCCTCCTATATGCCAAGCATATTCCTTCCTCAATAATATCAAACTTGAATCCATGTCGGCCATGTTCTGCAATCGGGGAAACTGACAACCCAATCTTCCTACACAAAATCTTTTCCATGAGAAGATTTCAAATATTTACTTTCAAGATGTAAATTTAAAGTGTCAAAATCATTTCGCTAATATATATGGGGTAATATTACGATTACACTAAAGATTCACACGCTAACATAGTCCTGTGTATTTAATCATTAATAAAATTATTATAATATATTATAAATATTTAAAATAATAAATTACTTAAATCAATGAGTAAATAACACGAGCACTTGATGATACAATGAGACGAAAGTGTAAAATTAGAACGTAAATTTTGGGCTAAGAATGAACGCATAAAACCTGGATCAGGAGGCAATAACAAACTTCCAAGCCACTTTCTGACGGATGGAAGAAGATGACACCAGTTTTTGAAATTTTCAAAAGAACATCTTCTGTCTTCCGTTGAGAAATTTGCAGCATTAATGAATATTTCAACAACATCCTGATTTGAAGTAGATTGAGGTTCGTTACTTTTCAGAGAGAATATGTTGTTGCAAATTTCGAAAAGAACAGATTCCAAATCAGACCTGGCATCACCATAAAAACAGAATCTATGAAGCAAGAAATTATAACACCCTCAAAACATTTTTCCAGTACCCAAGAAATTTCTACACAAAACTTGACCGATTTCATTCAAAACTACGTACAAAGAAGCAATATAATGTCAAAAAATTTAACAAATACTTATAAAGATTTTAATAAGACTGAAAAGGTCATAACTGAAGAGTTGATAAATGTATACAACTCTTACCAAGGCAGCTAAATTCTAAACCATTTTCTCAGAAAAAGAGTCATACCTCCCCACCATCCCATCGCCGGTGACATCAACTAATTGATAAATGAACTCTTCTATCTCATCTTTTGTTCCTTTTTCATAAACTCCCTGCATTCTCAAATAACATAAAAAAAATTAAAAAATTACCCTTAAGAAAAATAACTATGGTCCGTGGCCGACTTATGTAACAAATTAGATAGGGTAAAGTGCGATTTATCATTAACATTTAGGAATAAAAGTAATTTTTTTGGCAAATTTGAATTTCTATTTTTCACTTATCAATAATTTTGACTTTGTCGTTAGTTTATTTGGTATATCTAATACGTATATCACATTTTTCATGTAATTGGGTATTTTAACTCTGTTTTTAATCTCTTCAGCAATTTCTAATTTCGATCTCCGTCGATTTCCACTCTGACGATTTCAAAATCTGTCTGGAGATCAACAGACATAGAAATCGCTAAGAGATCAGAAATCTAGTTAAAACACCTTATTAGATAAAAAAATATGATATGCTTGTGTTGGATTTAAAGAATAAATTAATGGCAATATTCAAATCGCTAATAAATGAAAAATAAAAGTTTGATTTATAAAAAAAAAAAAAAAATTAAAATCTAATCTGTAAATGACCTCAAACATTAAGATTCAAATTACACTTAACCAAATTAAATATGACTACATTAATATAAACAACATAGATAAAATACATAACCAATTGGGCAGAGTTCAACTCCAAAAGCTAGCTTGAGGGAGGAGGGTGTCAAAAATCTTATTAACCCACATTATAGACTTCACCTTAGGAAAGTGAGATTCAGAGTCATTACAATCTATCCATAGTTCAGAACCGACGAAAACTAATACAACTGTAACAGGCCTCCTACACAGCCTGGACGAGAGTCATCAGAGAAATTGGAACAACTCTAATACTGCTGTAAAAACCAGTTGCATTAGAGCTCAATCCTAAAAGCTAATTCAAGAGAGGAGGCTGTCCAACTTTAATGTTAAAGAACTGGAATTCTTCGTAGCTTCAAAATAAATGAATGACTTTCTGATTTACAGCAATTAACATGTTCACTTCTGAAATAATCGCTAGCTAAAACTAGCCAAATACCTTAAACCACCAAAAAGGTTTAACCCACTTCGGTGCCTTCTCATTGCAAGTCGGTTTCTAAAGATGAATTCAACCCAATTTGTTTCTAAAAATAAATCAATAAAAGAATCTACTTAAACTTGAATGAATTCATAAATAAACTCACTTTAGCTATTACAAGGTCCTCGAAGGTGAGCTTTTGATCCTTCCGTTTCTGGGTAACTAAATCAAAGAGCCTATCGCCAAGAGGACCACAAAGTGCGAAATACACCTGCTCATGAAAAGTCAAAGGAGAACGAGAGGAAAAACTGAAAGTGATTCAGTCTACGAAGATATTAAGAAGAAAACTAACCTTAAAAACAGCGGCGGAGATGTATTCTCCATTACTATTAGACTGAGCGGCGAGAGACTGAAACAAAGACTTCAAATCATCAATTTCCATATGAGTGCAAGCTCTGCAACCATGATTGAGTTCGATCATTTGTATTATACCGAAACCTGCTCGAGCTGAAGAAGGGAATGAGAAAATAGAGGGTTAAAAACCTGGAAGCCATAACAAAGCGAGGATCTGTTGAGACAGACTGCGCATTTCCCATTTCGCTAAAATTTGAAGCTGAATCTGTTCTTCCGCTTCAATTCATCATTGGGAAGTAGAATCCGGAAGAAGAACTCTCGTCGGGCAGGGTGTCGTTTGGGCGGGGCCCTATAAAAACTACGTGTCGATAACCGTTTGTTGGACCCAGTTGATTGTAGTTTGGCCTACAATTAATTTAATGAGGCCCATTGAAGGGATTTCTCAAATTTAAAGGGCAAACTTGTAATTTAGGGATTCTTAAGTACATTTAGAATAAACTTTTAATGTTTCCAACATTCTCTTCAAAATATTTGAGTTTTGAAGCCTTCGGAGGACCCACGTAACAAAATCTGTAAATTTAGGATTTGACGTTTGACCATATGTTATTTTTACCTTTATTATAACGATCGAGTAATTGTAAATTTCTTATTTAGGTTGGGTATATTAATCACATTGTGTTCTTTAGTTATATGTGTGTCTATATATATAACAGTAGTTTGATTCGTTAGTTTTGATTCAAACTTATGATTTAGTTCTCGGCACGACATATGTTTTGGTTTGAGTCAATGGCTAGCTTCATATTTGCTCTTGAATTTTATCCGAAAATGTGTATTCTGTTTCAAAATAACATCGCGAAACTACAATCTCTCATGACTTAGGGTCAGGAGTTGGCCCACTAGCTAAACATAGCCAAGTCCGAGCCTGGGTTGACTTTTTAACTAATGATGATTTATTATTTGATCAATGGTAATGGGTTTGTGATCGATCGAGGGTATAAGGCTGGGGTCTGATCACGACCTCCCAATTCAGGGTGCCCCCCTCGTGGCCCGACCTTGGTCCACTCGAAGACTGGTTAAGGTTGACCCGAGCCATGTTTCCCGATTCACATAGTTGATGGGGCTTACTCAAAGTTTTGCTCTTGGGTATAGTTGATTTCCCAAAATTCATCTACTTAGTTTGGATAGAGAACTCTTACTCATGTATTAACCTATATATTTCAAATATTATGGAGTTAGGTTGGTGACCATTTTGTCCTTATCCGAGGAATCGCTACATAACTACCTACTAAACTAAACATGTGGGCTGCCTAAATTTAGGCATCATCTTACTTGTAAAATTCTCCAACACTCTTTGAGTTAAATAAGTAAATAAGGGAGGGTGTTATGTATTGAAGGGGTTGCATATATTGTACGCATAGACATGGCTAACGACCTGGCTAAGGTTGTAAATGGCGTCCGCTGCAACCTCTCTGACCTTGGAAGTGACCTTTTCTTCTGTCTTCATTCTCAATTTAATATATCTTCTTCTCCCCTGACCTTATATGTCTCTTCTTTTATTGAGAGAGAGAGAGAGAGAGAGAGAGAGAGAGAGAGTTAATGAATTAGGTCAAAAAAGTAAAGACATGTAAATAGCACACAAAATTCAATTCTATGGAATGCTGAAAAAGAAATAAATGGGCTTCTAGTTGAAGTTATGAATACGAGATTAAATTGTTTCTTGCTAGATTCTTTATGGGTTCATCATTGACCTAACACATGGTGGAATGTTATCTTCCATGTTAGAATGTCCTAAAATTAAGGAAAATTATGAGGACTTAGCACTGAGCACTAGAATGAACAATTCGGTATCACTTTGAGTATGGTAAAGTTGATCAGTTAATAAGTACAATTTCTTCTCCAACTGATACCAAGTCTTTTGGTCAAACCTAAGAATAAATTTAGAAAAATTTAGTACAGTACGAACAATATTATATAACTTTATAGAGATCAAATTCTTATAAATGTCATCAGAGTGAAAGTTTCAACAAGTTGATGTAGTGAATTGTCTTATTATAAGCAAAAATGACTCAAAATTAGGGTAAACTGTAACAACGACGGACAAAACATGCACATTGTTTAGGTGATGCTGAAGTGAATGATCTTATCTCCAACCAGATGAAAGTCTCTTCGGAAAAAACCCGAGAATAAAGTAGTCGTACAACCTTGTTGACAAAGTTGTATTATTGATCATTATACAGGCAAACTTCTTGATTATTCTATTTATTTATTTGTGTGGAACGTAATCTTTTTCTTGTTTTATTTATTGTTTACTATTAGAAATTCTATAGATTCATCGTATTTGAACCACGACGAGTTGACTTTTTTTCACCCACGTTATCTGCCACGATGGAATTTACAATCACACGTGTCTTTAAGAAGACGTTTTTAACTATGGTTAGGCAGCCGGAATGACTGAATTGTATTCATTCATTGCATAGACAGAAGCTGCAAATTAAAAAGCATGCAACTTCAGTCACTTAGCCCCCACAACATTTGCACATGTTTTACTTCTTTATCTTTCTCCCTTTGAGCAAGTTTTTTTTTATTAATTTAGCTACAAAATTGAAGGCAGCCCATTTATTATATTCAAATTTATATATTAAATAATCATACAGAATTTTTCAACATTTAGTGCATCAATTATTTCGAATAAATGAAGCATCAAGTGAAACCATAACTGGATTTTGTTGCATTTTTTTAAAATGCCTAAAAAAAAATTGTCTAGCCTCCATTTTTCTAAGCTAAATTCTCAATATTGTCGCATTAATTTGAAGGTTTTTGTCGAATGCTTATGAACAATTTCATTAACTAAGAGTAACGTTGGATGTAGAATAAATAAATGACACGTAAAAATTATATATTCGCGTAAACGCAAGGTAAATTGCAGACTACCCCTTGTACAATAACCATTTGCAGTTTCACTTCTATTTGATGCTAGAATTCAAGAAAATTTAATATTCCTCGATAAGTTAGTGACCATAAATACTGTCACTCTGTCAGTTCGTACTATGTCTCTAAATTGTATGATCCAATTCATCTGATAATGTCTGGTTGTGGCTGTTGAATAAAACTCTAATATACGATGGGTTAGTTTTGACCAATAATTATACAAACTTAAGAAAATATTCATCAATTGTTTATTCCGGAAATATAATTTTGTCTGTTTGGAATTTTAGTACACGAATTTATTTTTGAAATTAATTTAAAAAATATTATAATAAATATGAAAAAAAAAAACCGAGATAAAAATATTTATTAGATCCAGAAAAAATAAAAAAAATATAGAAAAGAAGATAAAGAAAACTTCACTTACTTTTGGTCTTTTGGTGGCTCTCATAAAGCCTGGAATTTAACCATATTAATTTCAAGGCAGCTTAATATTTATTACATTACCAAGTAACCTGTTCTTCCTCTTATCACTATTACTCTCTATTAAATACTAATGACTGCCCTTTATTTTATATATATCCAAAAATAAGAGAGATGAGAGAGAGAGAACTTAGATTCACGTTGATTGAACATCTCAGTAATTTGCTGAAGGAAATTGGATTTATTTATTTTTTGCTTTTAAATCAGAGTAAATCTTCAAAGAGTAACACTAAGATCATATATTATGATAAACTCCATTAGGGTTTCTTTATATGCATTAGAAAAAATAATGGGTAAATCAAATATTTACTCTTAAATTTAGGTCAAAAGCAAGTCCTTGTCTTTAAAATCTTTATTTTGTATTTTATTTGGTGGACGATTTCCATAGGCAACTTGCAATTTTGGTTGGGAGGAACCACAGATGATATTTTCAGAGAAATCCAGAGTTCGATCAAATCATAGAAAACTCGATGAAAATCAACTAGTCTCTCGTGAAATGGGCTCTCGGATTTCTCCAAAATCTCCTCTATTCCGGCTACTCATTGCCAAAACAACAAGTTATCTACGAAAATTTTCAATCTAATCGAATAAAAACCAAATACCGTAACGACAACAAGGTATATGCTGAGGTCCCTTAGTTCGGGACCAGTTTATCTCACAAAAAAAAAATAAGGATCTACTTGTTTGAGATCAAACATTAACTCTACCAAAAGATAATGTTACACATTTCATGATTTAAAATTAATTAGGTCAGGATCTAATTTAAAGATGTGTACTTAAGGGTAAATCTATCACCAAATCTCTATATTTAATGACGTTGTAGATTCACCTTTTTAAAGGTTCTCCTGAATATATTCACTAATTTAATGAACCAGTTTTTGTAAAAATTAAAAAAATAAATAAATAATAAAGAAATAATTTACTCAATTTCATAGTTATTTTTTGAGATTTGAGTTTAATTCCAAATTTCAGAATAATAAAATTTTATTTTTAAGATTTGAATTTTCACGTTTTTGGCAGTGACATCTTGACTGTAGGTCAGACCTAAATATGGGAAGCTGATGTCCTATTATTTTAGGGATGGAGACATTTTCATTAATTTTAATCTTTTTTTTTTTTTTGTAATTCTTAAGGTTTTAGGGTTCAATTCTTGGCTAAGGTGACATTTTACTAAATTCTTGTAAAAGTTTATGATTACATTACAGATTCTTGTAATACGAGGAATATTGCAGCAAAGTTCTCAATATATCATGAAATCGACTATCAATTTAATGACACCCTCGATTCAACGACCACGTTAATCATTTTAGTTATACACTTATGTCTTAGTTAATGATTCTAAAAATACCGAGATAAAAATATAAATTCTTGCAAATTAATGTGAAAATTTTCAAAATAATTGGGTTGGATGAATTCTCATTATTAATCCAAACAATCAAATTATACTTTATAGGCTTGGTGTTATATTTCATTATTTAACGATGATAATAGATGAGAGGATAAAATACAAGTTATACTTTGAACTTTGGCAGTGAATTCAACTTAAATCATGAAAGAATAAAATAAACTTCGAATTTAAAGATCGTTTCATTTTAAACCTTTTTTTTTTTTTTTCAACAGAATGAACTATGAATGTTGCACCATGAACAATATGAATATCCAATTGATTTTTTCGATCATCCTTGATTTGGTTCCGATTCCATTTTGATCATAGATTTTTCAATGTGGACTCAATTTGAGTCAGTTTGGACTCGATTTTGAGTCGAATGTATTTGGTTTAGTAACGGTTGTTTTTTATTGATTTAGTTCTTTTTTTTTTATAATGTTTAAAATGAAAATTAAAAAATATAAAAAAAAAATATCGATTCAATTTGGTTCCGGTCAGAGCAAAATCAAGCCGAATCTAATTTTAAATAGCATCGTTTAATGTGTTCAAAATGTCATGCTGAAGATTTATTTTGTTCATAAAAAATTTAGGGTTTAAGTCAAACAAACCCTATACTTCTATAAACGAGTCCCATTTGAGAGAAATAAAAAAAATATAATTTCATAACGCTGATAGGTTTGTTATTTAATTTTATTTTCTAACCTGCACTCAAAATATTTTATTTTAATTATTATATTAATTATCGAGGAGATAAAGTTACACAATAAACCAAACGTTACAGACAAGTACAATAATTAGAAGTTGAAGACATGGGATTGTGAATGTTGTAATCTTTAAAAAAAAAGTACAAAAGGTGAAAAGGCATTAAATTATATTACTTTGCAGGAAAATATTGGGTGGCTATTAATTTCGTAGGGTTTTCTTGTGATAAATATTTTAAGTGCTCTGTTGAATTATTAAATTAGGGTTTGGCTGTTACACTTGATCTCATCTGGCTTAACATTTAATTATTTTGGTGCTTTTTAATAGAATTTCTAGGTAGGGTTTTGGTTTTAATATCTGGGTTTGCACTGGAAGCCATTGTTGATCTTCTCTCTCTAAACTCCATCTTCCCAGCGTAATGAATGAGAGGGAAGGTCTTCTCTGTAGTTTGTGTGATTGCATAGTTTACTGCGTATTTCCTTTGCCTGCTTTCTTCTTTGGATTTTTTTCCAACAATTAATTCAATTTCTTCCCTCAATTTACACTTCTTCTGCCGAGTTCTTCATTTCAACTCTCTCTCTCTCTCTCTCTCTCTCTCTCTCTCTCTTCCCTACAATTTAATATCAGACTCATCTCTCTCTCTCTCTCTCTTTTGCTTTGTGTATATATAGCCAGAGGGGTCCAACCCACCTACACAAATCACATTTTATGATTGTGCAACTTGAGTTAGTCAAGGCTCGAGCCAAACCGGTCTCTTCGAGCCACCTCTCCTGACTAGGCTAACACTCCCAACCCACTTCCTCCCCCCTCTTCTCCAACACAACCAAAGGTTCTAAATTTCTAATCCAAGATCTTCGTCATTTCATGTTTAAATTCAACTGTTCTTTTTTGTTTTTTGTTTAAATTTTTTGGTTTTGTGTTCATACAGGAGGCTGAAGAACGATGAGTCGCCGGAACAGCAACGGGCAAAAGCTAGAGCTGAAGCTGAACATTTCACCACCGCGGCAAAACCGACTGCAGGTGGAGTCGCCCGTCCGATCAGCGACTGTCTCGCCAAAGTCTCCTCCGAGCTCCTGCGTTTCGTCGGAGATCAACCAAGACGACACCCTCCGATACTCAAACAGCCCGGAAGCCACCTCCATGCTGCTGGCTGGCTGCCCACGTTGCCTCATGTACGTAATGCTCTCAGAAGATGACCCGAAATGCCCCAAATGCAAAAGCACCGTTCTTCTGGATTTCCTCCATGACGACACCATCATCCCCACCACCAAAATCTAGACAGATTTTTTCTTTTCTCTCTCCTCTATAGGATCCTTCACTCTCTATCTCTCTATCCTTTTCCGTTTCCTTTGGCTCCATGTTCCTTTCCCTCTCGCCTCGAGAGCTGGTGGGTAGGAGCAGATTTTGCAGAAAGTGGAAGAATTTGTAGCAGTACAGAACTGCCTTTTTTTAATCTTGTCTTTTTTAATTTCTTTCCATCATTTGCTACTATAGAATGTTTTTGTGATTTTTATTTGCGTTCATCTTTTCTTCACCCTCTATCGAAAACGGGTTTCCACTGTAACTGCTCAAATAGTTTATCCTCGTTGAGATTGTCGCTGGTGTTTTTGGCCCTTATATGAACTGGGTTTTTTTTTTTTCGCTTTCGATCAAAAGTGCCATCAAATTCGCGTTTTCTCCTCTTTTGTTTGAATTTTTTTAGGTAAAATCCCACTAACAAATCAATTCTTAACGTTCTTTCTTTATTTTTTTTATAAATTAATTTTAAAAAAAAAATTTATTTTAAAATAAACCTTAAAATAAAGATTTTTTTTTTTTAAAATTTACTATTCATAGTAAAAAACGTTAACGTGTGATAAATAGGTAATTTGAACTTTCGATGGACGGTGGGGAGTATGTACTCTGAGAGTACGGCTGATCCAGCTGGACTGGTCGTCCTATATTCAATGTGTAAATTTTTCGGGGAGAAGACGTACTCTTCCCCTTAAAGTACGTACTCCAGATGGAATACGACAACTAGATAGTCTGTACTCTTCTCCTTAAAGGACGGACCCGTGACAAAAGTCACGGGTTCTTGCTAGGAAAGTACGACCGGTCCAACTGGACCGGCTATACTTTTCTTTAAAAACGAAAACCCGTGACTTATGTCACGAGTTTGAAGTAAGAGAGGACAGCTGGTCAGGAACAGTCGTCTTTCCTCCGAAAAATTTTAGAAAACTTGTTGTTCAATTACAGGATGGCCAGTGCAATTGGACCGGCCCGTTTAAATTGTCTATTTATCAAAACTTTAAGGTTTATTTTTAAATAAATTTTAAAGTTTTGGTTTTTTTTTTTAAAAACCTTAAAGTTTACTATTCATCATAAAAAAACCTTAACATTTGATAAATAAGCAACTGAACCTGCCAGTTGAACCGGTTCAGCTAGACCGGCCTTGCCGTGCTCAATGTGCAAGTTTTCTAAAATTTTTCGAGGAAAGTATGGTCGGTTCGACTGAACTGATCATATTCTGCTCGAAAAATTTTAAAAAACTTGCACACTGACCGTACTCTCATAAAGAAGGACTGCTGGTCGTCTTATCTTCTTTAAAACCCGTGACAAAAGTGACGGGTTTTGGTTTTTAGAGGAAAGTGTAGCCGGTCCAGTTGGACCGGTCGTACTCCCCTGACAAGAACCCGTGACTTTTGCCACAGGTCCGTCCTCTAAGGGGAAGAGTACGAACCGTTTAGTTGTCGTATTCCATTTAGAATACATACTCTAGAGGGGAGAGTATGTACTCTCTCCCTAGAGTACACACTAGGGGAAGAGAGTACGTCCTAGAGGGGAGAGGACGTACTCTAGAGGGGAGAGTATGTCCTCTCCCCGAAAAATTTTAGAAAAATTTACACATTGAGCACGGGACGGCCGGTCCAATTGGACCGGCCGTCCTCTCCTGAAAGTACATACTCCCCACCCCCTATCAAAGGTTCAAATTACATATTTATCAAACGTTAACGTTTTTTACGATGAATAGTAAATTTTAAAGTTTTTTTTTTAAAAAAATCAAAATTTTAAGATTTATTTTAAAATAACCCAAAAATATACAACAATATTAGATTTATTTAAAAATTTTATCACATATTCACCACAACAATTATAGGTTTTATTTTAATTTTAATAAAGTATTTTATAAAACAAATATAAAATAATTATAATAAATCTTAAAAATTTATAAAAAATTTCAAATTTGAAACAAACATGTCATAAAATTTTTAAATAAATATAATATTATTTATTTTATTTTGAAATTTAATTTATAAAATGAAGAAAGAGCAAGAAGTATTTTAAAAAAGTATCATATGATATTAGATTTTTTTAAAATTTAATCACATATTCACCGCATCATGTAAAGATAATATGAAAATTTGTGTTATTTTCTAACACTTATACGATTTATTGTAATTTTAGTAAATTATTTTATAAAACTGATGTAAAATAATTATAATAAATCTTAAAAATGATAGAAAATGACGAAAATTTCTAGATAGTGAACATGTGATAAAATTTTCAAGTAAATTCAATATCATTTAATATTTTTTAAAATACCCCTCGTTTCTTCTTCATTTTATAAATTAAAATTTAAAAAAAAATATTAAATGATACTGGATTTACTTAAAAATTTTATCACATATTTACCACATCATAGTAAAATAATTTAAAATTTTTGTGATTTTCTAACACTTGTATGACTTATTCTAATTGTTTTACATCTGTTTTATAAAGTACTTCACTAAAATTAGAATAAATCGTACAAGTGTTAGAAAATGACGAAATTTTCAGATTATTTTACCTTGATATGTTGAACATATGGTAAAATTTTTCAGTAAATTCAATATCGTTTGTTATTTTTTTAAAATTAATTTATAAAAAATAAAAAGGAATGATGTGCCGTTTTCCTAGAACCGCCCACTGGACCTGTCACACGGAGAACGACCCCCCGTTCTCCTGGATCAGTCTTTACTATGAATCATTTTTTTATGTTTTGAATAATTTAAGATTTGATTTATTAGGGTTGTTATTTTAAAGAAATTTACAAAAATAAAAATTTAATTTAGGAATTTAATTTTAGGGTTTTTTTTAAAAAAAACCTTAAAGTTTTGAATTTTTTTGAAAACAAACCTTAAACTTTACTATTCATCGTAAAAAACTTTAACGTTTGATAAATAAATAATTTGAACCTCCGAGGGGAGGTGAGGAGGACGTACTCTCGGTCGAGGACGGCCGGTCCAGCTGCATCGGCCGTCCAGTGCTCAATATGCAAATTTTTCTAAAATTTTTCAGGGAGAGGAGGTACTCTCGCTCCTAGAGTACGTCCTCTAGGAGGGAGATGACATCCTCTCCAGTTAGAGTCCATGCTCCATCTGGAGTACGTCCTCTCCCCCTAGAGTACGTACTCTAGGATGGAGTACGTCCTCTCCAACTGGACAGGACGTCCTCTCCCCCTAGAATACGTACTCTAGGAGAGAGTCCAGTTGTACAAGACGTCCTCTACTGGACATGACGTACTCTCTCCCTTAAAATACGTACTTCAGATGGAGTACGGATTATCCAACTGGACAGGCCGTACTCTCCCTCTTAGAGGAAGGACCCGTGACAAAAGTCACGGGTTCTTGTTAGAGGAGTACGATCGGTTCAATTGGACTGACCGTATTTCCCCCTAAAAATGAAAACTCGTGACTTTTGTCACGGGTTTTAAGAAAGAGAAGACGGCTGGTCTAAGACAGTTGAAAAATTGTAAAAAACCTGCACATTGAACACCAGACAGCCTGTTCAACTGGACTGGTTCAACTAGCCGATTCAGTTGCCTATTTATCAAACGTTAAGATTTTTTACAATGAATAGTAAACTTTAAGATTTTTTTCAAAAAAACCAAAACTTTAAGATTTATTTTAAAATAAACCTTAAAGTTTTGATGGATAGACAATTAAGAGAGTACGGTATGGTCGATTCAAGGATAGACGGCTGGTCCTTGGACCAGCCGTTTTTAGGGGGAAATACGGCCGGTCAAGTTGGACCAGTCGTACTCTCTTGGCAAGAACCTGTGACTTTTGTCACTGGTCCGTCCTCTAAGGGAGAGAGTATGGTCGTACTACGACCGTACTCTCTCTGAAAAATTTTAAAAAAGTTGCACATTGAGCACGGGACATCTGGTTCAGCTGAACCGGCCGGTTCAAATTGTCTATCTATCAAAACTTTAAGGTTTATTTTAAAATAAATCTTAAAGTTTTGATTTTTTTAAAAAAAATCTTAAAATTTACTATTCATTGTAAAAAGTCTTAACGTTTGATAAATAGGCAATTGAAGTTGAACTGGATGTCTGGTGTTCAATGTGCAGGTTTTTTACAATTTTTCAATTGTCTTGGACCAGCCGTATTCTCTTCCTTAAAACTCGTAAAAAAAGTCACGGGTTTTCATTTTTAGGGGGAAGTACGGCCAGTCCAGATGGACCGGTTGTACTCCCCTGGCAAGAAGCTGTGACTTTTGTCATGGGTCCGTCCTCTAAGAGGGAGAGTACGGCCTGTCCAGTTAGATAATCTGTACTCCATCTGAAGTAGGTATTTTAAGGGAGAGAGTACGTTTTGTCCAGTGGAGGACGTCTTGTATAACTAGAGTCTCTTCTAGAGTACATACTTTATGAGGAGAGGACGTCCTGTCCAGTTGGAGTACGTACTCTAACTGGAGAGGACATCCTCTCCCTCCTAGAGGACGTACTCTAAGAGGGAGAGTACGTGCTCTCCCCGAAAAATTTTAGAAAAATTTGCATATTGAGCTGGACCGGCCGTCCTCGACCGAGAGTACGTCCTCCTCACCCTCCCTCGGAGGTTCAAATTATTTAAGGTTTTTTACGATGGATAGTCAAGTTTAAGATTTTTTTTTAAAAAAATTAAAATTTTAATGTTTTTTTTTTTTAAAAACCCTTAATTTTTTATCCTATTATTTATTTATTTTTGGAGACTCAGTCTGGAGTGAATATGATAGCACTGTTGTGAAAGGACTTGAGTCCGAATGTTTCTTCTTAATCTTTTCTAATTTCTAGGAGAAAACCTTAGCTATATTCTCTTCTGCACCTATCATTGGCATCCATCCTCAATGTCCCCACTCTGATGGCCCAAACCAAACCCTGAAGCCAACAGTACAATTGAATTCAAAAAAAAAAAAAAAATCTATTAAGTTCTTAGTAATGCCGGGCAAACGATCTCCGAAACATTATCCTTCTACTTGTCTGGTCTCAGAAATTTTCAAAAAAATATATTATTTTTTTTTTAAATTTTATATTATAATCTTACGTACTGACATGTAGCTCGTTAACTAAGATGGATAATTACGAGAGTTTAACGAGACCAGATAGGATTTGTTTGGCAAAGAGTAGTTTGAGCATTGTAAAAAGAAGAGGGGTTGGAGTAATGCTAAGTTTGATTGAACGTTTTATTATATACTTATAAATGCAAGAGTAATTCAGACGCTTGAGAATAGTAAAAGGTATTCTCTCTTGCCCTCTCTCTTTCTCAAAAATTCTATGAATTATTAAACTTCCACGAAAACTTAATTACTTTTAAATGAAAGTAAGTCTTTTAGAAAAATACGATAAGTGTTTTCTCGATACATACAAATTTGTCTCGGGATCTATACAGTCGAGAGAGAGATCCCGGAAAATGAGCAACATTTCTTAGGAACACGTACAAGATTCTTTGGTTCAAAAAAAATAATAGTAACCCCACATTATTAACTACTTCGGAATTTGTAATTTATTAATCTTTTGTAGCGACTTTTTCTTTTTTGCAATTTTGGGTCCAACCTTTTGAAGGCCCAATAAGGAAAAGCCCATTAGCAAAATGGGTATACCTGCAAAGATTATTCTTTAGAACATACAGGACCCATCGTTATTCCCCACTTTCGCCTTTCTTTCTTACCCGTGATTCTTCTTGTTTCTGTCTCTCCTCTAATTTTCGCTCAACTATTTGATCGGATCCTTCAAACCCACCAGCAATTATTGTGGATTACGTCCATGACGCTTGGGTCAGGAGGATCGAGTGTTGTGGGTGAGTTTCTACCCACCTCCTGCGTTTTCTTTTTCTCGTTTCATTGATTTTCTGCTACCCTTTGATTTTCTTTGAAGTCGTTCAAGATGGTATCATCGATTTTGATGGGTGTGCATTTTGTCCTGTTAATTTAATGATGCTTATGTTTTTTGTCTGTTCATATGCTTTCAAGTTGCTTCTATTGATTTCGATATCCGTTCAGCGATTTGATTCGCGGGTTGTATTGTGCCCCAGGTAGGAAGTGGAGTAGATAAAATTTTTGTTCTGCTTTATTCAGTTGCTTCCTGTTTTCTTGCTTTCTACTGAATGTTACTTGATCGGATTGTGCCTCTTTTTCGTTTTGAGGGTTTTACGTTTACAATGTTTTGCAAATTATTTTGTGAATCAACGGATTCAGCTCAAGCAGTGAAGTGGTTTATTCAAGGTCTCATAAGATTACTCGAGGTGCGACTGAAGTTTGCAGAATTCTCAATAATATGAACAGAATGAACTGATTTACAACCAACTCACTAGGAGAACCAATTTTTGTTTCTACCCGTGTCTTTTTATATGCTTCAATTTTCTTAAATCAATATAGTTCTTTCTCACGAGTTCTTAAGGGTTCATGGTTGTGTTATTCTTGTCAAAGTTCATAATTCAAAAGATGTTCTGTCAATTAGAGAGATGTCTTTTGCTGCTACTATCGCTGTATTTTTGGTGTATCTGTATAAAACTTCGAATTGTTTAGATGTTCTACTTCTATCTTCATTTTCTGCATAATTTTCGTGTAGTGTTTTATGGGGGCTTGAATAATGGATGATTCTCTCTGATATTGTGCTCAGTGTTTGTGAGTGTCTATTTTTCCACTTTATTATTAAGTTTTTTTGTTCTACAGAAATGCCAGTTAAATGCTTTCGATGTAGACCCAAGACCTTCTCAATAGGCTGAATTGAGTAAATATAATTGCTTTATACTTTACTGCAGTTCCTCGTAACTTCAGATTGCTAGAAGAACTTGAACGTGGTGAGAAGGGTATTGGAGATGGAACAGTGAGCTATGGAATGGACGATGGAGATGACATTTATATGCGATCTTGGACTGGCACAATCATTGGTCCTCATAATGTAAGGTTTTCCCATCCAGCCACTGTTTTTGAGTAGTTAACATGAAATATACCAAAATTTGAATGAATAATGTTAAGTTTATTTTATAATTTTACAATCTAATCTTATTTGCGTACATGATACTTGTGTGTTATTCATTAATTAGTATAATAATTACTATACATTATATTTTTGGTTCTATCATTTTCGATGTGATGATAGGCTATTTTATTAGCCTCTTGGTTGTTTAAAAGTTGAGATCCTTTTATATGGATGAATCTAATCATATATATGCAGAGTTTCGTAGCATTATTCAACAATTCAGTAATTATAATTATGATAATTATGATTTGTTATATATTCGTATATTATCTTTTTTGCCCACGACAAGAACTTTATATATCGACAATTAAATGATTTGATTTTCATTTTTAATCTTTCTTCCTTCTAGACTGTACATGAAGGAAAAATTTATCAGTTGAAGCTGTTTTGCGATAAAGATTATCCCGAAAAACCACCAAGTGTACGGTTTCATTCACGAATCAACATGACGTGTGTGAACCACGAAACCGGAGTGGTATGAGCAAATTTCTTACCTTTTCGGTTTCTTTTCTTCATCAATTTTAAAATTAAAAAAAAGAAAAAGGTGTCTTAAAATCTAGATGATTTTAAATTTATACCAAACTAGTTTAGGTTGCACTTCAACTTAGATAAAAAATTTTAAATTTAAAGGTAAAGTGTAATTTATACATTTAATGTCATCTACAGATTACACTTTTTTTTTTGTTGACAAATCAAATTTTCACCTTTTAGTAATTTGAATGTTATTGTCAATTTATCTGTTTTATTCAACATGTATATACTACATTTCTTATTTAATTAATTTTTTTAACAAGATTTATAACTTGATTTCAAACTTTGTCAATCTCTTGATATTGTTAGAAATCGAGTTAAAAATTGTCAAAAAAGTTGGAAATTGAGTTATAACAATGAATTAAATAGAAAACGTGATATACAAGTGTTGGATTTAATGAATAAGTTGGCATCACTGGGCAAACTGTTGATATATGAAAGGTTGAGGTTCGATTTGTAGAAGAAAAAGAAGGGTAAACCCCAACTGGTAGATTTTAAATTACATTTTACCAAAAAATTTAACTTAGACCATTCAAAAATCATTAGTTGATTCATATCTCAGTTCTACCCATGATAAAATATAAAGGGTGTGATCTAAATTAGGTAATATTGAACTTAGTTACTAGCTTTATGATATATTTCCAACAGGTGGAGTCAAAGAAATTCGGACTTCTAGCGAATTGGCAGCGAGAATACACCATGGAGGACATTCTCACGCAGCTGAAAAAAGAGATGGCGACTCCACAAAACCGAAAGCTGGTCCAACCTCCAGAGGGAAGCTATTTTTAGATTTCGAGATCATTATATATATATTGGTCATTATATTTCTTCCCGAAGCTTCAAATCTTATTTTGTTTAATCCTTCTCATATTCTGAACATTCTGGGAAAACACGTAAAGAACTTTTTCTGTCGTTTGCCCATGTTTCTGTCGATGATTGTCCGTCTTCTAATATTGAAACTGTGTTTGAGGGAATATACTTCATTTATAAATTTTATGTTCAGTTTTCTGGCACGGGATGCTTGAGACCATTCTTGTTGATTGCAGTGGCTGTGTAGTTGAAAATAGATTAAAAAGCTTAATTTTATGACCATACTTTCATTCTGGGTTTGATATATTTTTGAGTCTGTGATGAAGATGGTTGAAGAAGAAGGATGTTATAATAATTGGCGACTGAATATTGGCCAGATTTGGGGTTATTTTGTGCAGTTTTGGCGGGTCTGCTCTTTGATTTTAGTATAAATTATTGTACTTATCCGAATTGATGAAATCAGGGACCTCTTGTTTACATTTTTACGAGATTTTCTTAAGTGGGTTCCTGTGAACCACTCAACTCAACCAAAAGCCTTAACCTCAAGGTTGGAATTGGACTTCAAAAATCTTTAATGTTTCTCACTCGGAGATGCGAGTCAAATTTTGGCATTGTTCGAGTATTTCATAAGTGGGTCGTTTGGTTTATGGTAACGCGAGAATTCCCGTGAATTGAATGATAAGGGTTACCTATTGGCTCGGTGATTTGTACGCTAATCCCTATTCTTTTTATAAGGTCAGGACATGCTCAAGCTTAGACCATTGTAACTAGAGTCGCAACACCAAAGTTTGAGAGCGGCTTGGGTGCAAGACATCAAACTCGAGCCTTGGCAAGCTTATGGCCATGAGGACAAGCGCAACCCGCAGACGAGGCTGACTGAACGACTTCCTTTCATAGGCTGGAGGGGTCTATTCTCGTGCTTTGTGGCCATGACCCTGAACTCGAGTCTTTTTCTTATAGATTTCTGCTTCAACTCTGTGCGATTGATTCAATGTTGAGGACGGGAATAAGTGAGAAGTAACAAATATTAATATTTGAATACTTAAATTTATTATTTGGTAAAATAACCATCTATCAAGTTTGAGGTCTAGAGAGAGAAAAATGGTCCCCTGAAGAACACATGGAAATGAGAGATAAGGTGGTCCTCTCTCCAAACCTTCACAGTTCAGTTAACCCTAAATTTGGCCGTTTTTGAAGAAACATATCGTTATCATCATCTTCACTTTTTACACAGAATATTGTCAGTTGGAATCCATTAAAACAACTACCTTCAAAACCAGACAAATACAAGAGCAAACTATCCCAGTGGGGCTGATGAACACTCTGTTCTTTGTTTTGTTCCTCCATGTCTATCTCTTGTAATCACTGAATCTCTTTTTTTTTTTTTATGAACCCTAATCTTCTTGACACTTGTGCGAGAAAAATCTCTTGCATTTTCATTTCTTAGGTTTTCTTTTTTGTTTCTTGATTGATGAGTCTAAAAAAAAAACCCTATTTTTAATTGAAAGATAAGATTTTGTTTGAGGGTATTGACTGCAACAGAAGATGCAGTCTACTTTGATCTAGATCACAAGTTTAGAAACTCATTTTTTTAGGGTAATTATGAAGAACTCTCTCTCTCTCTCTCTCTCTCTCTCTCTCTCTCTCTCGCTCGCTCATTACAAGTTAAACTAAAGAGTAATGAAAGTCAGTTACTCATAAATCGATCGAAAGACTACTCATCGGGATTAGATGATATGAATAACCTAAGCATTGTTTAAGAACAAATATGAGCTGATGTGACACGTGGCACAAGAGTCCAACTCAGCACGAGGTCTATCAATGTCTTTGCACGAGAACTGCATGTGACTGGAGAAACTAGTAGGAGGATACATCCATATTGAATTGATGCCCACACTTTCCATTCAAACATTGATTGCGTTTAAATTTCTTGTCTTTCCCTCCACTTTCATTTTGCTCTTCTCTTAGTTCTTACCTCTCTTCATTAATTTCTCCAACTTGTGGGTCCCATCTGTTGCCCAAAAAGTCAAACTTAGTCACGCTTGGTCAACTCTATTAGCCCCTTGTTAATCACCAATCTAGCTATTATGGGTATGAAAAAAGCCAAGTAATAGCAATTACTTTGGTCATTAATTGCTACAAAATTATTGAATAATTTATCAAATTTTAAAATTAATTAGGTCAAGAATATGGTTATAAGAAATGAAAATTAAATCAAACTCTTAATTAATACTAATAAATGTATTAATTAAAAAAATATTTGTGAATATGTTTCCAACAAAAGTGGAATTTTTAATTGATAAATAATTTTAAGGATTAAAACCAATTTGAACTTCAAACTTTCTGGTTTTTTTTTTTCTAAAATACCTTATAAACAAAATCCTAACAAATCAAATATTAAATTATCTAAAATATAATAAATCAAATTTTATTGAGGGGTGATTACCAACAATAATGGATTTATCACATCATAAAAAGTTAATATGAAAAAATTCATGATTTCTAACACTTATGCAATTTGTTGTAATTTTAGTTAATTATTTTATAAATCAGACGTAAAACAATTAAAATAAATAAAAATTGTGTTAGAAAATCACGAACATTTCTAAATTATTTTCTCATGATGTGATAAAATTTTCAAGTAAACATAATATCGTTTGTTATTTTTTTAAAATTAATTTATAAAATAAAAAAATGAATACGTGGTAAATAAGAAACAAGGAGCGTTCATTTGATATCGACCTCCGTTCTAGGCGTGAACAAAGAACGGGGAGTGATCGGCATCACCACGCAAATGTTTGATTTTTTACATTTCATATAGTTTAAATTTTGATTTGTTAGGATTTGTTGGGATTGAAATTTATTTTAACCCTCATTTTAATTATTTATTATTTTAATTTAAAATAAAGTAGTAATAAATTTTTTGAATTATTTAAAATTAATTGTATGAAATAAGTTTTGCTTATATAATAAGCCTGCAGTGAATTGGCATTGAATTCATATACTTAACCTTTCTTCTTCATTTCAAAAAGTTGCCTTTTCCTGTCTGTAACTCTGATGGCGTAGCCGTCTGTCAATATCCATTAATGCTCAAAGGAGCTTTCTTTTTACAGCTTTTAAATTCATTTGAGAAAATTTGAGATGGGTAGGAAAATGAGGCTTCCCTCTCTCTTCAAGGGCATGGAAGCAAGGCCGCCGGCGTGGCCATGGCCTCCTTGCACTCAGCCGAGGACTCTCTCTTTCAGAACCCCCGAGGACATTTTCCAGAGCTTAAACTCGGCATCCTCGGAATCAGCCATCGTCGCCGGAGAAACCCCAGACTCGTTCTTCACCAACTCTTTGTTCGAAGCAGGGAGCTTTTCCACGGCCTCCGAAGACGGCGCCGGCGAGCAGATAGAGACAATGATTCAAGGTTTGAGAACAGAAAGGCTGTTCTTCAAGCTGGGAGAGACTAGTTCGATATTAGAGGAGGCGAAGAACGACGACGACGACGTAGAAGTCCTGTTCAAAGAAAGCGTGGTTTTAACCATGGATTCTCGAGATCCTTACTTGGATTTCAGAAAATCAATCGCAGAAATGATGGAAGCTCATGGTTTGAGAAAATGGAAGGGTCTTGAACAGCTTCTCTGTTGGTATTTGAGGCTTAATGCCGAAAGTTGCCATGGCTATATTCTCGAAGCTTTTGCCGATTCACTAGTTAGTCTTGCCTTCTCTTCTTCTTCTGCCTGTTCTTGCTGTTGCCATTGCAGAAGATTTGATTCTTCTTCATCTGCCACAAATATCCGTGTATCATCCCCACAAATAGAGGAGATCGAATACTGATAATAATCAGAAAAAACCATAGCAGATTCAGTTTATTTTATAGAAAAATATATTTTATACATTCTAAATAAAATTATTTTTTTAAGTAAATATGCAACAAATAAGTGAAGGTGATCATATATTAATAGGTTTAAATTGACATGAACACAATAGTTGTGTCAGCCCTTCTTGTGATTGGTAACAAGGAGGCTAATAGGTGAAGAACAAAACATCTTAGTAGTTTCCAACTTGCTCCAATTTGGTTACCATGGATTGAATGTTCTTAATTGATGCTTATAGTTCTAATTTCGTAGTTAAATGGTTTTATATTCAATTTTGATCGATAAATTTAATAACAAGATATTATTTTATTCAAAATAACATGTTCGTATTAGTGAAAACATCTCGTTTTTAGTCATCTTAATCAAGATTACTTTTTAACGAGACAAAATAATTAGTTAAATAAGATGTTTTTGGAAGCATAAACTATTGAAGTAGATAAATAACCTCTTTGTTAAATTTATTGGTGACAATTGACCTAGGGTTCATATTAAAATTGTAGTGACAAATAGTGCATTTACAAGTGATCCACATTGATTTATTAAAAGATGAAAAGGGAGACTCAAAATTGCCAACTCTTTCCTTAGGCCTTGTTTTCGGCATTTTCTTTTGTCAAGTTTTCTATTTAATTTCCCATAGGATTCAAGAATAAAATTACTTTTTTTTTTAATGAAATTCGAGGGCTGCAAAGATTAATGGGTTAATTAATTAAACAATTATAAGAAAATAGTTAATTAATGGGTTAATTAATAAACAACCACTTACCATTACGATGCACTCTTTTCTTGGAAAAAAAAAAAAATGCTCGCTGAGAGATAACAATGGTCAAGAGGTCCATTCCTTGAGGGAGCTTAGGATTAGGGTAAGTGGAATATCTCACTATGAAAGTTTTCAAATAAAATTCATAGTTTTAACGTAGAGGAATCGATTAGGTTCGTGTTTTGCCAATCAAAGTTGCATCGATAATTTTGGGGTTTGGATCTTGAATAGTGCGTATCGTCAAAAATGTTAAAAGTTGAGTTTCGATTTAACTCTAAAAGTCTTTTTTCTCGTTTGGATTTAGGGTTCGATTTGATGAGTGTAGGTTGAACATTTGCACATTAAACCAACGTAATTGAGATTTAGCATTGATATAATGTTTTTTGAAGGCAAAAATGGGAAAAATATTCAAAGTTTTTTGAAGTCTCTAGATGGTCTCTCTTCTCAACGTAACGGATGCCCTAAGAGTATGTTCAGGTGATTTATAGATCAAGAAGTTGAGTAGGGCATCCGAACCATTAGTATGGACATCTGAACATGAAAGAGCGTATGTCTTAATGTTGGTACGGGCGTCTGGATCAGCAATCGTGACAATTTTTCTAGTCAATTGGTTTAGACGGCCGAACAATTTTTGAGTCGATCTGGACATGTTTTTGAGCTGATTTTCATGGGATTGTTCGTAAAATTCTCAACTCCTATCCTTGTTATGAATTCAAATGAATTTTTTTAAGTTGTTGAAAGCTTGTTATGACCCATCGAGTTTTGAAATAGCCAACCGAAGATAGAGTTCGACTATATTTTTTAACTTTATTTTATTTCTTTACAATATTTCTTGTTGAGATAATCTTTCTTTGTTAGTTCATTTCCGAATTGTTTTATATCACAATGTTATTTTATTTTGCTTAGATTATTATAGTTTAGATTTATGTTATTACATTATATTAGCGTCACTTTTGAATGTGTGTTAGCCTAGTTTTATTGAGTTATAACGTTTAATCAATTTATAAGATGTCAGCTGTGACATTAAATATTTAAATATAAGAGTCGGGCAATTCAGTTCATTTTTGGACTGAGTCGTTGCTCTTTTTGTCTTAGGTGTCATGCGAGGAATGCATAAGTCAAAGGAGATAGAAAGCAAGAATCGCTAAAAGAGAAAAAAGCAAGACGTAATTGTCCGCAAAATGAGTTCTAATAAGGATCGACCTCTCTTATGAACATTTTTCATAATATTAAAAAAAAATTTTGACAAACAGGAGTTAGTATAAGGTTGCATTTTCATAAATTATGTAATATTTTTATCTTTACAAAATAGTATAATATTATCTGCTATAACAAAAAATTATACGACTTTATTTTTAGATTTTATTTAAAAAGACATTATACTTTGCCCCTACACCCAGGACACCCGTCCATGTCCTGCAAGCTGGGATATGCCTAATTTTATTTTTTTAACAATGTTTGTTTTGGGGCTCATTCATACTGAAGGTGTATTTCCATACGAGACAAGTAGAGGTGGACACGTGCCGAATACTAGAACCGGCCTTGGGAGGGACTGGGACTGAACAAAGATCGAACTGAAAAATAGGTCCAATCCAATCCTGATCCCTCCCATCCTAATGTTTTTTTAAAAAAAACATAAAAATTTTCAAATCAAACAAAATTTGTTTTATTTTAAAACGTTAAACATAAATAAAAATTCATAAATATTAAACATATACTTAACAAACTAAAAGTTTAAATCCAAATATCAAACATACAAACTAAAAGTTTAAATCCAACTATCAAATATTCAAATGAAATTTAAGAAACTAAATTCAACATGTAAAATAAATCCAACTATGTAATAAACAAAATAAATCCAACTATCAAACATTAAAATGAAAGTTAAGAAACTAAATTCAATATCTAAAATTAATCCAATTACTTTAAAGGGTAACTATCGATTTTAACCATGTACTATGCACTTTATTTCTAATAGCCCCCTGTACTAAAAAAACCGACAAATTAAACTCTGTACTTTGATTCTGTTATCAGTTTTGACATTCTATCAACAATTTCTTTAAGCCTTCATTTAAAAAACTACCAAACGATATTAGATTTATTTGAAATTTTTATCACATATTCACTACTTAATAGGAAAATAATCTAAAAATTTTTGTGGTTTTTTAACACATGTAAGATTTATTGTAATTTTATTTTAGTAATTTATAAAAAATATTATAATAAATCATACAAGTTTTATAAATTCACGAAAATTTTTCAATTACCTACCCATGATGTGATAAACATGTAGAAATATTTTCAAATAAATTCAATATCTTTTAGTATTTGTTTCAAAATTAATTTATAAAGTAAAGAAGAAACTGAGATTAATTTTAAACAATTATTGGATTTATTTGAAAATTTTTTCACATGTTCACCACATCATGGGTAGATAATAAAAAAAATTTAGTGATTTTCTAAATATTTTATGATTTATTATAATATTTTTATAAATTACTTTTATAAAACTTTTATTTCAATGGCAATCTTCAAATTACAGGCTTCACCTACGTATATATTTGATATAATATGCAGAGAAGCAGAAACACGAAGTGTCATGGTATGCAATGTCTTTAAGAAGTTAATAAATTCTCGAATGCATTACCAATCTTTAATTGTAGGTGGACCTTCCACTTCTATTTCTTGCTAGAAAGAATTTTCATTCTCTGTTAGTTTTTTAAACGCCCTTTCATACTTGTCAGCACTTGCCAACATCAAATAAATCAAGTTCCAACGAGTAAGAACATCGAGCAACAGATTACTTTTACAAGTAATTTTGACTGCATCAACGCATGCTTTAAATTGTTGCAATCTTCCCGGAGAAAATCTAATGTATTTAACAATTTTTCTTATTCTCGCTATTGACTATTGATGTTCTTTCAAACCATCAAAAACAATCAATTTGAGGACATGTGCAAAACATCGCATGTACATATAATCGCCGTTTAAAATCAACCTCTTCCAATTTTTAATTATTCTCGTCAAATAAAAAATAGCGACGTCGTTGAAAGATACATTGTCAACTGTGATGGTGGTAACATTTTCAAGCTCCCACTAAAACAAATATTTTTCATTTTCCTTACCAATAGATTCACCCTTATGGTTCAGAATCAAACAAAAATTCAAAACTTATTTTGCGCATGCTAGTCTTGATCAATAAATGACATGTCAATACCATAAAGTTCAAATTTTGAATAGAGGTTCACGTGTCAGATGTCAAACACACCGTCTGTGATGTTAAAAAAAATACTCCTTCAACTTTGTTCTTTTTTCTGAAATATGTCGCAAACATCTCTTACTATTGTCCTTCTAGATGGTATCATAAACTTGAGATTGAGATACAGACAAAATGTCTTGAAACCAATTCCATTTACCACTTTCAATGGCAATTCATCTAAGATAATCATCTTTGCGCGAAATTTTCTATCAATCATCATTGTAAATATGAATATACTAGCACTCTTGCCCTTAAGAGGTTTAAAAATCAAGGTTGGTTGCCTACTGTTTACATTTCGTGAAAACTCTTTCCATACTTTAATATGTTTTATTAAACTTGAAGTCCTATTCTTCGTCGAGTGTGCTGCATAAATCTATTCACAATAATTATATTTAATTTGATCTGTGTTTGGTACCCTAATGAAGTGAATCCAAGTTATAGACTTAGATCTTTTCGATTTCGTATGAGAACTTTCACTAAGAGAAATATTCATCCTACCGTGGAGCAAAAAATAATAAACATAAAAACACATTAATCAATCTAAATTTATCAACTTAAATTAATCAAACACATTAATCAACAGCCAACAAACAAATTAATCAAACACATTAATCAACAGCCAACAAACACAAATATCAACACTACAAGTACAGGTAGCAGCACATCAACAGAGAGCCAACAAATTAATCAACAGTAAGTAGCAAAAATTATCAATCAACAGTGATACAATTATCAACTAATAGTGAGCAGCAAAAATTACACATACAGCGAGGGTGAGGACAGAGGCGAGGAAAAGCAAGGAAGATGGAAGACTAAAGCACCGAGAGAGGCAACGACCAGTGAGCACCGACCGACGCAACGACCAGCGAGCACCGAGCGACGGCTAGTGAAGACGGAAGACTGAAGCACCTAGCGAGTCAGTGACAAACCAGCACCGAGCATCGAGCAAGACTGCGAGCACGGGAGCGAAACTGAAGGATCTGGAAAGTGAAAATTCAAAGCAAGCCGACTAGCCGAGCCTTAAGTTCAAAAATTTTTTTTAAGAGTTTAGTCAGGTCCCCATTTTTTAGGATTTTAAGCTCGAGGACAGAGGATCGAACCAAAATCGATGGGAATCCCGAGTTGAGGACTGAAACTGAATCAAGGACCGAAGATCTGGGATAGAAACTGGTGGTCCGGTTTGGTTCTCGATCCTCAAGCCGATTCTGCCCACTTATACTTGGCAAATTTGCAACCCTTATGAGCCTACCTAAGGTCTCAGGCTTGTGGACCCTACATCAGACACCATGGTATAACTTAGGATTGGATCCACATCAAAGTTGGTCATACGAGCTTATAAGAGCCTTGTTTAGCTGGTTTAGCATCACATACTCAAAATCACAATCAATGTAAGACGTGATCTTGTTACTTGGTGATGAGCCATGACAATGATTCACAAGAGTGAGTCATCAAGATTATCTCTCGATAGGTTCGACATCATTGTTAGTCACATGTAAGATTTTAATACCATTGTTACATCTCAGTCTTTTAGGCTCAATCTAATAACAAAATTTTAAATTTTGATTCAAAATGAATGATATTATACTATTCGACGAAAATCGTAATGTTCCTGACGAAAGGTCACGTCAAGTGAAGAATTTTCTTTTTATGTCGACTTAATATGAATGGAAACCACATTTTTTTAAATATAAATTGCACGTAGAAAGAACTTGAGAGTTTCTATTATTTTAAGAACATTTTTGTCACGTGTGTTTTACTTAAATTTAGTCAATGTCCAACTTTTAGAGTTAGGCTAACCAGGTCAACTTAGGTTTAATAAATGACATAATTAAATATTCAAAAATTAATTTTTATAATAAATTAAGACTTCCTTACTTCTTATAATATATCTTAGAAATACATCAACACATTTTTTTTTTAATCTCATTTGAATTGTAGAGATGACATTGGAGTTTGAGTAAAAAATAAGATTTGTTTTAACCTTAAAAAATCAAATTAATAAATATAAGAGCAAAAAATAAATAAATATCACGAATTTTAAAGGGTAGAATAATTGAAAAAAGGCTTGAACTAATTAATCCATTATACTCTTTAATTGTCAATACCTAAAATAATTTATACATTTTAAATAAATTATTAGACTACATACAATATCCTAATAAATTTTTTATTTTAATTCTTAGAATTAAAAATTAAGATGATATTTTTTTTGGAATTATTAATCAATTAAGAGATTAAAAATTTTGACCCATCAAGTCTACGTCTACTTTTTATTGTTTTTTTTTTAATTCAATGCTTGCAAGGCAAGCTTAGATTGAGCTTATAACAAAACTCTTAGTAGTGACAATACAATAAACATAAATTAATCCACTATTTAATCATACTAATAACCTAATCAATGCATTAATAATATTCCATAATCATATATTATTATAACCACGTTTACTTTGGGTGATTGGTGAACTTAATTATGTCTAATATGCACCTCTTGTCTATGTAATAGGTATTGTAAGCATATTCCCGTGACAAGTTCAATTGGAATATTCTCATGTTTCATAATTTAAAAATCTATTGAACTGAGTTGTAAATATGAAAACATAATAACTTAACGAGATCTCTCTCCTCAAGTTAAAGGATGGCACAAGTCAATAATAAAGTTAGATATACTTTTAGATTGTACAATCTTGAATAAGTGTTTTGATGTTTCGTTTATCAATCGGAAGACACATAGAACTCATGTCAGCGTGCAAATTTGTGAGTTAGACGGTTGACCTCTCCGATATTGATTATTTAACCTGTCGTTTCTGTTAGACCCGAGTTGCGACAAAATGTAAAGTTATCCTTGAAAATAGTCTAGAATTATTGATTGGTTGGTTTATTATTTTAATTAATTATTTTATATAAATATTATGCGAGAATGATATCATAGGTTTAATTTTCTAAAACTGCGAGTAAGTTGACTAGGTTTTGTGGAGGGCTGACCAGGTCAAATGCTTTGATTTCAAACATTTTAGTTTAGAGCCAACTTTTGACCAATTATGTAACTTCATATCCATATTTTTCTTATTATATATATATTTTACAATTTTTAAGGTTTATTCCTGCAATAATTTAATTTAATTTAATTTTTCCACTTTTTATTCAAGTTAAATGCAACAAAATTAAAAAGGTCAAACGTAAACTAAAAAGACAAAAATACCCTTTTGAAATAACATTGAAATTACAAAAACATCCTCAAAGGTGTCGTCGTCGACGCCAAACAGTAATAGTAAAATCTGCTTTTTGAAGTATGAGAAGAAATTCACCGAAGCTGCTGATTAGCGTGGAAAGATGATGGAGAAGACGTCCATGGCAAGAAATTTCGCCTTCTGTTCCCAATATATATATATATATATTTGGATGGATAGATAGAAAGTCTTCTTCTTCACAAACACTCTCAGCCTGCATTTTTATCCAACCCATATCCTTAATTCTTATCCAAATTCCTACGCAATTTTTGTTTGATCAGCTGTTCTTGAGGAAAATTTTCATTTCCTGAACTTTTCATCCAGTGGGTATTTCTTAAAGTTTTTGATTATCCTCCGCGATTCAGAAGCGGCGAGCTTTCCGGTGGGTTTCGTCTTCTCCGGCGTGATTGATCGGTGGGGATTATAATCGAGCGTAGTGATTTTTATTTGTTGTTTTACTGCTTGCAGAGAAAATAAATATGGAAATGTTTTTGTTTTTCAGGTTATTGAGAAGAGATCAAAAATGTTAGGGGAATTCATCAGCAGATGTCTCCTGTACGTTTCCGCCATTTTAGAATATGCCGAAGCTTTCTCTCTCCTATTTCTCTCTCTAAATGATGATATGAATTGCAGGATGCTATTTGGGTATGCATATCCAGCATTTGAGTGCTATAAAACGGTGATGAAGAAGAGTGCGCAGATCGAAGAACTCAGATTTTGGTGTCAATACTGGTATGAATCAATTATCTCCGTTTGAAGAAATCGAACGATCAAAGTTTTTGCTTCTGAGTTTAGATTTTCCTTGTTCCAGTCCTATTTTTAATTATTTATTTATATTTCGTGATAAATGATTCTTCTCTAGCAGCACAATGATGATGATCATGGCCTGAACAACTTTATAAAAATGATTCTAATTGGGTATTTTGGGTGGCTAAATTTTGGTCAACGCAAAAGATGCAACGCATCTTCTTGGTTTTGTTTAAATCAATTTAATTAAATAATTTCTATGATCCTTCAATGTATTTCGTAGATAAAAAAATAAAAATGTTAGATCAACCTAGTTTTTTATAGGCAAATAATTTGTGGAACTTAGATTCGTTAGCAATAAAGTCGTCGTGAAAGGTTGGTGGGACAAAAATAACACTTTCGTCACGTAATTTTTTCTATCTGAAAAAGTTCATATTTCACAATTGTTAAAATTGCAAAAAGAATCTTTCAAACGAAGTTATTTTTCTCTGAAAATTGCCCAATACAGAAAATCAATTGTTAACGCTCATAAGTTCAAGAAATTATTTAACTAAAAAAAAGTACAAGTACGTAATTAAGTTGCTCTTTGTCTCTACGTTGAAAGACTAATATACATTTCACCCAAAAAACTATATCGTAAGTAAACATCTGACGCAAATATTGCAAATGTAGTAGAATTATTGCAAGTTTGAGTACGTCTTACTAAGATATAAGGGTATAATTTTGCAGGATTATTGCTGCACTTATAACAATATTGGAGAGGATTGGGGACATTTTCATTTCATGGTATAAGATTAAGCAATTTCTTTGAAATTTTGTACATTTCTCTTGTCACAATATGATCAAAATTTGTTGATTTTGTAGGTTACCCATGTATGGCGAATTGAAACTAGCACTCTTTATCTACTTGTGGTATCCAAAAACACAGGTAAGTTTTAACGAAAGTGCGATATCTAATAATAATTACCCGTAAAATTATTATTTTTCGAGACTTCAAAAATCATATAAATTATCACTCATTGTTATGTTATTAGACGTAGAAAACGTACATCGATCTTTTAGTTTTAATCGTTGTACATTTAAAATTTATGCACATTGTAAGAACAAGAGGAACATAGAAAGGAGCCAAATTAGAATATTGTATTTATTATTATTATTATCAAACAAAACTATAATATTATATTTGAAATTTAATTGTTTAAACCAATATGAGACGATTTTATTTTGTTAAATCTAATTAATTAATTTATTCAGGGAACAGGGTACGTCTTCGATGTGCTGTTGAAGCCTTACATAATCGACCACGAACCAGACATTGAACGGAAGCTTCAACAATGGAGGTCGAAAGCTTGGGATTTGACCATTTTCTACTGGAAGAATTGCACCGAGTTGGGCCAGTCTACATTCTTCCAATTTTTCCAGTACTTGGCTTCTCCTTCCTCCTCAAATTCCAAACATCCAGTTCCGGAGGTAAACCCTGTTCACTCTACTTCTTCTTCCTCTGCATTTTAATGGAGTTTTCTACCGGTTTACGGGAAAATTCTATTTCTCTGTTTGCAGATTTTGAAGGGGAAGAAAGCGGAGAGAGAGCAACCAGCATCACAATCAAAGGACTGGTTTCCTTTTTTAAGAAAATCCCGCGACGAAACGCAACAGGAAAGGCAGAACACGAACTGGTCTCCGAGTGCACCGCCGTTGGACAGCGCCGGAGCTTATCCTGCCGTTTCAGAGCCTCACGGCCGCCGTAGCGAAACAGAGTATGGTTTTCTCGATGAAGACAACATGCACCGGCGAGGAGATGAATTCGGACGAGCCGTCAACGACAGAACTAATCGACAACATGACAACAATCTCGTCCGACGTCATTAAATTTTCTTTTTTGCAGTAATTTTTGTTTGTGCTTCGACCCTTTTGTGAATATGCCGGAAAATATAATTCAAAATCTAAATCTTCCTGTTCTTGTTCTCCCCTGTCCTTGAAATGAAATTTCTATTTTAATGTTTGGTTTATTTAAGATTAGATCAAAAAATATTTAGATTTTATTATCAATTAATTCATCAAATTCAACACGTATATATCATATTTTTCATCTAATAACGTGTTTAAGTTTAATTTCTAACTTCATCTCTCTGACAATTTCTCTAAATTGATTTTGAACTATTTGAGGCGATAGAATTCGAAATCGACAAAAAACTTAAAAATTATATTAAGACGCTTTATTATAAGTTAATATTTAGCATCATTTAATATTAAATCTTCGCTTATTAACAATTTAAAAATGTGTCGTTTTATCCATTAAATTAAACTCATGTGTACCATTTTTTTAAATTAATAGCGTATTTCAAACCAATTTCTAACTCTACCTCTTTGGCAATTTCTAACGTTATTTTGAAGTATGTCGATATTCTATTTAGCGAGAAAATACAGTATCCACGTGTTGTATTTAAATTACACTTGACCCGGGTTAAATTAATAACTAGCTGAGATAAACCAAAGTTATTGATTTATATGCTTGTAAAACAAATCAACCAAATCCAATTGAGCAATTCCATGGTATGATCTGATAAACAGAAAACAAAACATGTTTGTGTAATTTTAATTAAGAAAATCTTGTGTTTATGATTTAGTTCATTAAAACCAAACTAAATCATAAAACATTATTCTGAAAATCAAATATATCCGACTAGATTCTCAGTTTTACAGGCCAACGCTATGTTTAATGACCCGAATTATTTGATCAAAGGCTTTGGTTAAGCTCGGAATGATTCGACGGTGAATAAATCCGATGCATGCAGAGACTGGATTTCCGACCGAAACTCCGAACCATAGTCGTCGGGGAAACCATGAAACGGATGATACGCTTGGGCGGTGTGCCCCGGCGGCTTGTTTGACAGCGTGGTTACAGAGGGTCGCCTGGTAACCGGAAGAAGGGGTCGTCGGAGAATGTACGATTCCGGTGGACGGAAGTACCTCGCTGAGGGAGGTGTAGATTTGGGAGGAGGAGAGAAAGTCAAAGAAAAACGGCGATCGGTGCGACGGCTGTCGGGCAGTGACGTTTGCGCGGGGGAAGCTCGAGCTTTGCCATAACTCGGCGGTGGAGAGGTGGAATTTCGTTGGGAAGACGACCGGCGCAGCTATGGAGTTTCTCCGGTATAGATTGGACGGGAGAAATGGCGGCACAGGCCCTCTTCTGACGACCCCGTACATGGTAGAAAGAGAAAGAGGAGAAGAAAAGAGTGTTTCTCTCTCTAAAGCCAGAAATATGTGAATTCAAACGTTGGGATCTGCCATTTTTAACTGGTTGAGAGCTCAAACTTGAAACACCCACCAAATTCAAGCATTGACGATGTCGTCGACTGACATTTTCCTTTCTTGAATCTTTGACGTTGGTCAAAACGAGTGGCTTTGATTCAGGAGGGTGTCTCTTTTTCGTAGTTTCCTACGTTTCTACGTCCAAGTTTGTGGTGTTTGGTAAGAAATTAGTTAGGAATTTGGCAAATTCAGAATGAATTCGTAAGCAATTACCAATCAATCCGACGCGAAAGTCATAAGAGATTTTGATGAAAACGAAAGACAGAACGCCTTTTTATTTAATTTTTTAATCTTGAACTTTCCCCTCGAACAAAATGAACATTAAATTTTTTTCGGTTTGGTTCTAGTCTGGTTTTAGATTTTTTTTCGATTTAGAGTTGGTTTGAGCTGGTTTTGACTCGATTTTTGGTATGTTTGAATGGTTTTAGTTGTTTCGGTTCTTTTTATTCGTAGCTTTTTGAATTAAATAAAAAATATATATAATATTATGATATCAGCTCAGTTTGATTTTGATTAGAATAAAACCGAACAAAATTGAATTTTAAAAGAATAAGACTTTGTTAAAAATCGTAATAAAAAACGAAAGTCATTTTTCTGTTATCACAACTTATTTGTCATCCACCGATGCATCTCGTTATGCTTTCATCGCCTTTTGTCAAGTTTCAATCCCGCTATTATAATATTTTTTATTTTAATAGAAATTTGTATAGTTTTATTCTCAAGTCTTAAGAAAAAACAAGTCGATCATTCGTAATTATGTTGCAGAAATTACTATTTTCGCAGTCTTGTTTTCCTTAGAAATTTGTTTTTTTCTAGGTTTCTCAATTTCTCCGAAACTATTTGTATTGAATTGGGAATAACATTTTATTTACTTTCATTTTTATCGAATAATTCAAGATTGTATAATGCTTTTTATATAGACTCTACTTTCACTATTATTTGATTTTGAACCCGGATTCGTCTTCACCGACTCTCACGATGTCTATAGTTTAAACATCTACAGATTTTACTTTGAAATTATTTAATGTTAATTTTTCGACACGTAAAGTAGAATGTGTTAGCCAATTGGGGTTTAGAGGGCCTGCATCTTCTTAGCACCCTCTCCACGATGGGAATCAACTCTTGTTTTGTAGCTACTAATACGGCTGGGCATAAACCGGATCAAACTGCAGTTCAACTCGAAATCATCGTTCAGTTCTGATTTGGTTAAGTTCCTCCCCTTATAGATACCAAACCCGGTTTTGGGTATAGTGGAATTTTGAGCAACAGTTTGATTTACAGTTTTAAGGACAAAATGGTGAAATACCAAATAAAATCGTGAGTAAAAAATACGAAGTGCAATTCGTTAAAAGTCAACCTAAATCTTTGAAAATAAGTCCATAGACGAAATCAGAATAACCAATACAAAACTATGAGGAAAAATACGTTCGTAATTCACTATTTTGAATCTCGATGACCATTAAATAACTCATATTTATGTCGTCAACACGAACATCACAGACAGTAATTGCTGCGAATCTTTTAGCGTCTAACATACTTGATCTTGAATCACTAAACTATTGAATTTTCTTATCTGCATACTACCCTAAAATGTGTTTTGGGTAAGAATTGTTCAAACTAAGCAATCAAAAGTTCTATCGATGGAAGAAAGCGATGCTTACTTTGTCTAAACCTTCTTAGATGACGCACAAAATGATCGCTCAAGTACTTGACAATGACTTTTCTTTTCACACCCAAAAGAAGATGAAACCCTAACAAGCTCCTCTTACTTGTCAATCTTTATGTACTTTTCTAGTTTCCTTCATTCCTCCCATTACGTGGCAATCTTTGATTCGGCCACGTAGCTTCTTCTGTCCACCTCCTCCCAAACCAGCTTTGTAGTTATTTCATCTTGCTCAGGAACATAATCCTACGCATAGAGAGAGAGAGACGAGGTTTAATTATACATCGCAAACATGCTTAGTGTTATTACCAATGTATAAATAATTCTATTAATTGAATTTGCATGGAGTTCCTCTGGCTTCCAGTACAATATTCTCCTCTTTACTCTCGATTCAGGACAAATTTAGTTTAAAAAATTAGTCCTAAACGTGTTGTTGTATATAAAAAGAAAGAACTTTATTTATAATATACTTACTTTTAACTTACTTAAACATGTCGTCCCTCGACTGATATCGTCTGGGATTCTAATATTTAACAAAATTTTTGACCGTTCTTGCCTTCACTTGGTGGACTTCACCGAGAGACTCTTGTTAACTTACCATTAATCTATAAATAATCCCTACTAATCTTCCACTCAACAATTTCAACTCTCCTTTGTAGCCAGAATATTCCATCACTAGAAGGAATACCCTTCAAAACTGAAGGATCCTTTCTCTCTCCTCTCTCTCTCTCTCTCTCTCCAACAACAAAGAAGATGGGTGCAAGGTCAGCGTATAATACCTAAAAAAATCTAAATGGACGTCTCAACCCACCTAGTTATATATTAATTTATGTAACACTTTCGCTATTTTAACGCACGATCAGAAGGGAAGTCATACTTTATAACATTAAACTACCTCAAGTTGTCGAACGAGAAGCTGAGCAGTCGAAGCAGACACGATAATACGACGTGCAGTCGGAGAGATGAAGCCTTCATCGACTGCCTTATCGATGAAAGACAAGAGCGAGTTGTAGTAGCCGTCAACGTTCAAAAGTCCAACCTGCAAATAAAATGAGATTTAAAACCAATAAGTTCAGTACCTTAATTATGGATTATTAGAAAACATTCAGTGGAAGATCCTTCAAAATAGTGTAATTAGACGATTAAAATAGTAAATCTCAGCTACAGCTTAAATCTTCCCATTTGTTAATCTTGATTAAGTAGTTGAATCTCTATCTTAACCATGTGAATTATGATCCACATGCATTGATTTGATTCCTTCATTAAGCTTAGACACACTAAGATTAAATTTCTTGAGTTAGCAATCTAATTTTTTTTTCATCCAAACAAATTCGAAAATGTTATAAATTGAACAATTAAACCGAAAAGTGGGAGATTACGTCGAGAGGCAGAAAATCCACTGTCAAAATATCAACGTACAAATGAATTTTCGAATAAAGTAACAAAATATATATTAACAAAAAACAGTTTTACTGAAAACGAGTTGATCCGGTCGTTTAAATTTTCTTAGAAAAACATAACTATAGTCGCATTTATATTATGTTACTTACATACTATCCACACAGTAAATGTGGTGAGAGCTTAAGTGTATAAACTATTTGAGTGAAAAAATCAAAAAATTGTTTCCTTACAGGTTTGCAGTGAATTCCAAGTTGAGCCCACGTTATGACTTCGAGCAGCTCTTCGAGGGTGCCATAGCCACCTATTCAAACATTTTCCAAGTCGATAAATTACTATTCTTATCAATCAATCGTAAGACGTAAAAATCGGACCATGTTGCCAAAAAAACTCGCATAGTACCGGGTAGAGCAATGAAAGCATCGGCTTGTCGGGCCATTTCGGCCTTTCTTTGGTGCATACCAGACACAGCCTTTACCTCTCCCACAGTCTCCCCAGTTATCTGCAATTACAAAACCAAACGTCTTGTTGGAATGTTTGGCTCTAAAAACAAAATTAATCAATTGAGGGAGGCACTTTTCAAGAATCTCTCCATCGTACCTCTCTGGAAATTAGGGTTCTTGGAATGATTCTGCACAGAACCAACAGAAGAGTAAGAATTATTAATTCAGCGATGAAATACTATTCGGAGCCTCGATGATATCATCATAACAAAATACACAAAGACTAGAGTGTAGAAAGCTATACTATAAAAAGCTATAAACGTTGAGAGTTAAACTCAAATAAGTTGCCAATTTCAAAAGGCTGTTTTTTAAGGAGAATTTGAAGGTCTAAACGACATTCATTTTTAACGTATGACCTATGGATTTAAAGCCCCAAAAATCTACTTTCCAATGATTCAATTTCAGGTTATTTAGAATTTTTTAGACGAAATTATAATAGTTTTAGTAATAAATTATCTGAAATAAATGTAAATGTTTGGTATTCTTATTTTTTTTGTTTATTGTATGAATGTCAAAATTGTGGCGTGACGCTATAAATATTGCAATATAAGAAAAAATAATAATAGATTGAAAAATGTTATTTTTTAGTGTATATTTTTTTTTTTTTCAAAACAAAAAGCTATTTGATTGTCAATAAAAAGTGACCTACTTAGTGAAATGATGGGTTTTTCACTTTAAATAACAATTTTCTGATAGTACTGAGATTTCTAAAAAGCAGCTTCTAAAAACCATTAGTTAAAAACTTTTAAAACTCTGAATCGATAAATTGTCTGACATTTGAGAAAAATGTAGTGGAAGAAGACCCAAACATTAAGAATTTTTCCCCAACAAAATGGGGAAAAGCCAGGCATGGAACCCAATCAACCCACAATGCATAAGCCTCAGAAAAGCTCACTTTGCCATCGAAGAGAGAGCTATTTCTGCTTATTATATTACTCAATGTTAAATTTTTTTATTTCTTTAATCTCTAATTTTATGGAAATCGAAGGCAAATAACATATTGTAAGAGGAGAAAAATGACAACCTTTCTAAGACTTTGTCCTTTTTCGGGGAAAACCTAGAGAAGAATTTGAAAGTTTTGAGAAGAATAGACACTAAAATCGAAGCAACTATAAGAATAGACTATAACGAGAGAGAGAGAGAGAGAGAGAGAGAGAGAGAGAGAGAGACAAACCCTAGGACATGGCGCCCGCCATCATGAACTGCCTGAGAAACCAGACCCATCAACCCCACGCTTCCACCTCCGTAAACCAAATCAATCCTTCTCTCCACCTTCCAAACACATCGAAATACAAAACCAGGGACGCGTGTCACAAAACCCATCGTTTAAAAAACTAATTTTTTAGTCGTAGTAACCATTTAAAAGAAAAGTTGAAAACCTAGTACAAAACCCTAAACAGTGTATAGCGCAGAGAAAACCCATAAGCAAGAATCATGAAGGTTTGACCATGGAAGGTAAAAAACCATAAAACAACAGGGCATGTTTGGTTCCCCAATTGAATAGCAAGTGATTATTATTATTTAAAATAAACTTGTAGAAATTTCAATTGTGAAGAAGGGCATGAATATGATCATGTAAGATGTCTGCTCGACTGACAGCCAGGTTACAGCTTGCACTGTTTTCTCTCTCTACCTCTCTCTCTCTCTCTCCCATCAAGGAAAAACCCTTAAACGGTTAAACATTTCCTTTCAGAAAATTTTAATGAATCGGGAAATCCCGTAAAGTTGCAGAAAAATGATTTTGTGGCGGAATTAGGAAGACGATACGTGAAATTCAAAGCAGAATATGACTTCTACTAATCCGCTTAGCCTAATTAATGGAAGCCAAATGCGCTAGTTTCAGAAGATTTAATTTGTTTAAACTGTGTGAAAGAAGAACACAAACAGTTCGATCAGAACCTGAAAAACTGGTTCGGTCGGGTTTAGATAAAGGACATGGAAATGAGAAGCGAAAACATTCTTAAATGGTGAAAAAGAATTGAAGATGTCGAAACTGGTAGAGAGAGAGAGAGAGAGGAATAGTACCAGTTCATTGCCAAGTTCAACAGCTGCTTCTTGGTAGCTAGCTTTCTTCCCTGAACTGCTCCCACAGAACACGCAGATCCTCTTGAACCTCGACTTTGTATCTTCCATTCTTTCTCTCTCTATCTGTCTCTCTCTAAATTATCAGAGCTCTTAGTAGGGACGAAGATGGTTAGGAACAAGAGCAACCAAGTTATATAATATATATATATATGTATATATACCAACCACGCATTGAGCTTCCTCGATGATGCAACTGTCAAAATCTCGCCTATGAAATGTATGAATATTTAATTACTTAATTAAAAAAATAATAACCCAAAGAAACATTGAAGTGACCAAAAATACATAATATTACACGAACGATTTAATCAATTATTTTAACTAAAACATCGCTAAATTCACGAATAAAGTTAAATTTAAAACTAACCATTTGTAATCTTTTATGTATAAAACTTTGTACAATATTTTTTATAATCAAAATTCAAGTTTTGAATTATCAGCACTTTGATTCACGATATTAATTTATTCGTAAAACAGCATGGTCGAAAGAGTTTCAAATTATTGGATAAAAAATTGATAGAATTCAAAATTATGTTAAAATTGGTTAAGATGAATTTAAAATAGTTAAAAAAAAGTACTAATTACATCAATTAACGAGTATCATATCATAAAATAAAATTAAAAGATAAACGTTGAATTATTTTTAGAGAGCAAAAGAGTATATCTCAACCCTACCCAAAAAATACGAAAACAATAAATAAAAAAAATAAATGTTATTTGAGTTGTCTAATTTAATTAATACTAGGTTAAATAAATGCCAACTTGGATTAGTTGTGAATTAGAACACTAATGAACAACATCTTTTGCTTGGTCTTAGAAAGTACACGTGGCCAATTAAGATGTTCATTAAAATATAATGTTGTTTAACCTAAATATTGTAACTCACGTGGCAATTAATTAAGTAGTTCCTTTTATTTTGGAATTAAAGTAGCTGTTCGACGTAGATCGTGGGACAAAACAAATCATTGTATTAACTTTCTTAATTAAAAGTTAAAACACGACTTTCTTCGTCTCGTTCTATGTCATTTGGAACAAGCACATCAAATTAAAACAAAAACAATTATATATGAATAATAATTGTAAATAACTAAAACATTTATCAAATTATATTTTTTTAAATTCTAAAAATATAGTTTTTCTTTAAAATTTATTGTTGGGTGAGAGCTAAAAAACAATATTAATAAGATTTGCGCATAGATTATGAGAAAGAAAGGTGCAGATGAGAACAGCTAATTTGATATTTATTTAATCATAATTATCAAATATATATATAACTATTTATTTATAGGGGAAATTCCTTTTTATTTTGGTAGGGAAAAATATCGTAAGTGAAAAAAGTAATTATATATTTTATATTTTATTTTGATATACTTCAATTAATGTGATTAATATTTTGTTTTAGTTTTTTTATAATTTATTTTAATTATTATACTTAATTAATGAAACACTGAATTATCATGATTAAGAAGTAAGATAAGATTATAATTTTAAAGGATAAATCTAAATCTATGTTGGGAAAAATTAACTTAACTAGTGAGTGGATCCAAATTATACTCTAAATTTATTTATTAAAATAAAATTAATTTTTATTTTTATTTTTTAATTCTACTCTTCTTTATTTTAAATCACGAATGGTCAGTTCATTTGGAATTTAAATCCAGATCTTATATCTCGTCTTCATGTAAAGGAAGAAAAACGAAATATTGAAGAAAGTAACTTTTTTTTTTTTTTAATTATATATTTTTTGTAAGAAAACAATGAATATTTTTTCCACGTGGCATCGTGGGGTTTATTTAGCTGGGTTGTCATTGCACTTTTTGCTTGAATTCCGCTTGGTGACTGACTGACTGACTGATAGATAGATTAGCACTAAAATTATTTTTGAGTAAAATAATTTAAAAGTAAAATAAAATAATAACACGAAGAATTTGAGATGTAATGCTGTTTCTATTCTTATTAATTGAGAAAAAGAATAATAATAAGTTTATTTTTATTTTATTTTTTAAAAGTATTTATTAAAGTGTTAAATAATAATTAATAGTAAATAATTAATTTATAATAATGAAACGTATATGTGCGAAATTAATAATCTCTAGTTGAAACGTCAACGCGTATTTCAAAAGAATACATTTGACATTATCATTTTCTTAGTCGAAAAAGAAGGCCAAAATTTGATTACAAGTGTTAAAGAGACAATCTTATTTATCGGAAACGAGGATTTGTGACTAATCTTCATCTCTTGGTGCGAGAAACAATTTATTTTATACAAAAATATAGAGAGAAATGTATTATTCCAACCGACAAAAATACTAGATTTCATAATCTTGCTACTATTAGCGGACGCAAACGATTGCTTGAAAAATGACAATGGTGTTATATTATGGGACTCGATAGCTTTCCAGTTTAATGACTTTTAACTTTATAAATGTTTTTAATCTGATCCAATTCAGTATTCTACTCGCAGAACAATCCTTTTGCAAATACGATTTTTTTAAACTATAAGCATCTCGTGTAGACGTTTAAAGCGAATGTTTTTTTATGGAAGATATAAAAATCGCTTTACTTGATATGCAAAGGTGAAAATGTTGACTTGCCGATTTCTTCTTCTTTCTTTGCTGTCGTTAACCAAAAAACAGGTGACCATAAGGGGTCGGTAATGGATATCGGGTTGATTGGGAAATGAAGGTGTGAAGTCATTTTCTACGCTCTTTGACCGAAATTAACATAACTACCTTCAATTTAGATGTTGCACGTTTGATCACCTCGAAGAGCAAATCTTTTTGCATGGTTGGCTGGAAACCACCAAATGAAGGTTTCATTAAATTAAACAGTGATTGTTGCAGTGAGCTAATACTTGCATGGCTGGGGTGGTGGCATTTCGCGTAATAATCATAGTCATTGTAGAGGTAGATTCATGATTAATATAGAATGTATTACTACTTGTGATAAGATTAGGGCAGTTCCTGCAGTCCTTAATGGTCTTCAGTCAACTTCAAAATTAGGATTTTGAAAATTTGTTTTCAAAGTTGAATCTCCCCTTATTAGAAGGGGTGTGCAGAATCGACCCGTAATTAAAAAATAAGACTGGACCGTTGGCGATTCTTGGAATTGATCCTGGTTTCATGAATTGGACGGTCCGGTCCCCCATTTTCCTGTATCGGAACCAGACAGTCCCATGAGAGAACCAACCCATGAGTTGGTCCGGTTATTAGGTTTTCTTATCCTAATAATTATACCTTTCAAATAATATATGTGTATTTTATTCTTTTTCGATTTGATTTATTTTTAAATTAAAAAAAAATTTAAATTTACGGGAGGAAACTGGGACTGTATCGAAAATTCAATGCGGTTTTGGTTCGGTACCGATGCCGCTAGGGACCCGTTCTGGTTTCGGTTTCGAGAAATTATTTCTCGAAACTATCAATCATGTCTAGTTCTGGACGAGAACTAACCCGGACTGGACTGGACCGTGCCCAACCCTACTTATCAGTAGCTAGTGCAGTAAAGCATAATAGTTGTCCTATGAGTGTATTGGTCGTCTAGATATGGATTGAATTGTTGTAATCTAACGTGTTTTAGAGAATGCGACAAGACTGCATACCCGCTTGCGACAAAAACACTTGATCTAAGTATAGACATGACTAAATTCACGTAGTCTCTTCTGCCCGTGTAGATGATATTCTCGTTTGATGATTTCATGTCGTTCATTTGGTGTTATCAGTCACAAAACGTCTATTTTCTTCTTAAATCCAATGACTCTTACGATAACACCACCTTAAAAATCGATCTTTTAATCACGATAGTCTATTTTCTTTATTTTTCAATTGAATAATCTCGTTAAACTACCATATTTCAATTACAACTGTATAAATATTTAATCAAGCAAAGGCTCTTCGTCTTTATTTTAAGTTTTGAATATCAGTTTCAATTTGTTTTTATTATTATTTATTAATATTAAAATCATTGCCCACAAAAATGCGAAAAATGAGGGGTAGTGGCTAATAAAGCTCAATTGTAGGATAAAATAGAGTAGAAGTAATATAGACCGTCCGATTGCAGAGTGTACTTGATCTATGACGTGATTGCATTTATGATGATCGGCTGAAAAGTACTTTGGCAAACGATTGGTGGGACCAGTCTATGCACGTGCGCCGGCTCTTAAAGGGATATAGAACGGGAGAATGACTGACAGAGGGTCAATTCTGTGTCTGTCAATTTACTGCTTGAAATAATTTATTAACTTAATTAGAAATTAAAATAAATTTATAATATTATTTTTGTTGAATTTTTAATTAATTAATTATTGGCAGTTACCACACCAAGGCCCATTGGGCTCAATCAAGAAAATAACTATGATTAAATTTTCAAGTAATCAAATACACATCATTAGAGTAAATTTTTTTTAATTAAATTTTAATTTTTATTACGTACTCATCAATAAATTAATTTATAATAAATTGTTCACTTTGCTTCGGGCTTGGTCACGAGATAGGCCCAAAATCTCTCTCTCTCTCTCTCTCACTAAAATCTCTGATGCAGGTGAATGAGCATCCATGGCAACCCTGAAGGAGATTCTCACAAGGTAGCCTGTCGTCGCCACCATCAGATTGACTGTTCCAGAGGGAGGTGCTCTACCCCCGCCACCTGTAGGTCCTGCCATAGGTCAGTATAGGCTGAACCTAATGGCCTTCTATAAGGACTTACACCAGAACCCAAAAATATAAGCCCGATACTCGGATGGCGATTACAATTACAGCCCTCAAGGACAACACCGTCGAGTTTACCGTTTGGTCTCCATCCACCCTTTTGCACCCTTTCAGTCATTTCTCTATCTTCTCTTGGAGTTTGCCCCAAAATTTTGAAGGTAATTCTTCATCCATTCTTTGTTTTTGTGTCCAAAAACTGCTCCCAAATTTGTCCATTAGTTACCAATTTATTTAGTCCGAATCGTCCTCAAAAACTATCCAAACACCAAATCAAGCCCCCTACTCTTCAACCACAGTCATCCGGTCTAGTGCATTTTTCCATTCTTCTTTATTGGACATCCAACTTCAATCACGAACGCCCAAAACCAAGAGTTTTTCGCAAGTCAGTCGCGTGCCCTCCATTTGAGGTTGTCTACACCATCTCGTTTTTTTTTTTTTACCTTTTCTTTTACAAAAGTCATCAGGTACAACATACAAAAAAGGGTTTTATTATACACGAAATGATGAAGGGCACCACTAGGGCAAGAACTGGAATCGAACCGGCACTTTCGGGACTTTTATTTTTGTCCTGAAACCGGCCCTAGAAGGAACCAGTACCAGACAAGTAGATGTCATCATATTCCTTCTCCCATGGCGGATGCACAGTGCAGGGAGAGAATATGTGCTCCATTTATTCAGTGGCATCTATCATAAGTGTGGCCCACCCCATCAGCCATGACGCTGCAATCCAAATGGGAATGCGCCTCACTACAGAGCCAGCAAACAACACCATTATTTTTCTATTATTCTCTTGGTTAAAAAATTTCACGTCATTGTCAGGCATCAAAAATAGCTACTTCCTTTCCATCTTAATCTCTGTCTGCAACTATTTTTTAGACGATTTCTTACTTCAAACTGTTACCATCTCCTGCTGTGATTATGTAAAGGAAACTGGTCTTTGCTCTTTACCATTTCTCCTCAAAAAGACCACCCTTTTCGCACCTTTGGCTTTGCGACGTTAATGGGTAGCAGCAGATTTGGCTGATTTCACGCCCTGTAAGACCCAGCTATTTATTTGTGCTCCTTTCTTTGCAAATCAAACTCTTACTTCAGTTTTTAGCGGCAGTAATTGTCGCATTTCTGAAGTTACCCAATGAAAGAAAATTTTATTCGCGTTCTTTACTTGCTTTAGTGCCTTTCTTGTCTATGTTGGAGCTGATGCTGAGATTTAATTTTCAATTTGGGTGTTCTGTCATTGTTCGTCGTTTTTTTGGGGAGAAAAGCAGACAGTGTAAATGTCTTCAATTATAGTAGGAACAACCAGAATGAGTATAGTTTATACTCTCATACTGCTTGGTTATTTGGATTGGGAGCTTAACAAGTGGTCTCAGCACTAATGTGTCTTCCACGCCAGATGTTGTAAATACTGGGTCTCTGTTCTCAGTTAGCTCCTTCATAAGCAGAATTGCAAAAATCGCAGTAGAAGCTGCTGTGGAAGATGTGAATGCAGATACGGCCGTTCTGGGTGGAACAAAGCTTAAACTTACAATGCTGGATTCTAATTACAGCGGATTTCTCTGCATTGTTGAATGTATGTTATCATTGTTTCTTCTTCCATTGTTTGAGCTTTAGGCGTAGCTTTTTTCAATGAGAGACACGTTGGGATTATGATTGTGTTTAGGGAAGAAACAGAGAGACATTGGATTAGAAGAAGAGATGTATGAACTAGAGAGAGAAATCAGATCGAGAAAAACTAAATTAAGGAAAAAACAATTCTATATCAGTTCAACAATCATGAAATCTATGCAATAATCCTATTTTGATGTTCCTGCCCAATTGTTAAAGTCCAACAATTTATTCCCAAGTAACAGCCTTGACGTTCATGAAGAGGGACACAGTGGCGATAATTGGCCCCCCAAAGTTCTGTTACGGCTCACATCATGTCTATAGAACATGGATAAAAAAGAGCACCATCATCCGAACATTTCAATGGAAACACAAGATAAAGAAGAGGGTTATATTCGAAGAAACAATATTTTCATCACAAACTAAGAAGTCCATCAAATCTCAAATTACGGCAAAATGAAAAGACAAAATACACAGATTTCTCACTCAGGTAAACTGGAATTTTATCAGTTTATAACAAAACCATTAGGTAGAATAAAGATTCATCAGATTGGGCAGTTTCGATTTGCAAAGACGAAGAATTTGAAATCGAAATCGAAATCGCATCAGTCCAATTCGTGAACAACCTTTATTCCCATAGAGTTGGCAGTACCAATAACAGACTTAGAAATGGACTCCAACGACATATATTGGCAGTAAGGATCTGACTGCTTCACCTTGGCGATTTCGTAGATGTGCTTGACCGAAAGCGTAGACGCCACAACGTGCCCTGCGCGGCTGCTGCCTGAGTCAATTCCGGCCGCCTTCTTCAAGTACCAAGTGACGGATGGAGACCGGACGGTAAACTCGAAGGTGTTGTCCTTGAAAGCCGTAATTGTAACCGCCATCGGAGTGTCGGGCTTGTACTTTTGGGTCCGGGCGTTGAAATCCTTGCAAAATGCCATAAGGTTCAGCCTGTACTGACCTAGGGCAGGACCTACAGGTGGCGCGGGTCGAGCGCCTCCCGCTGGAACGGTCAATCTGATGGTGGCGGCGACTGGCCGCCTAGTGAGAATCTCCTTCAGGGTTGCCATGGATGCCCCTCACTTGCGCCACAGTTTTTTTAATGAGAGGGAGAGAGAAAGAGAGAGGTTTTGGGCCTGTCTCAGATGAAGTTTTTGGTTCGGTTTAATTTCTTAACAAACCGATTTATTTTTTACAAGGCTCTATTTATTTCTTTTTCCCTTCTCCCATGCAACTTTCCTCCCCTTTTAGCTCTCTTCAAACCTCTAGTTTTTCCTTGATTTCAAGAGGGCATGAAGATAACCTTATGGTTTCTGATATATACTATCTGTAATCTCCAAAACCATGGTCGTCGACAACACGACTCATCTTATACATGATCCGAGAGCAACAACTCGTTCTCATTCTCCTTGAAAAATCTATTTTTTATTTATTTCATTTATTCCATGACCAAAATAGAAGGAGATACACGTTATACCATAATTTTGAATCAGAAAAGAGATTTCAAAAAATGACAGATCTATTCAGTCTATCAATAACTGAGTTGGATCTGGTATATCATAATGGATTTGTCTTTTCTATTGATTCATATAAATTGGATAAAAAATAATTATTGAATAAGATATTTAACTCCGGAGATGAATCAAAAAAGAATTTATTGGTTCTACCTCCTAATTTTATGAAGAGAATGAATATATTTATAGAATGATCAGAAAAAAATAGGTCTATGGATAAACTAGAAGGTTTCGTGGTTGAAGAAAAGAGATATCGAGAGTGAAAAACTCAAGTAAATCAATTTATAGACTTAAACAAACTTATAGACAATATCTTAATGGGATGAAGGAGTTCATTACAAATGATATCAGAGTCTCTACCTAATTTGAGATGTGGCCAACGAGGATATTAAGCCCCATGAGGGGGGTGATTGTGGCAACTCGAAAGATCATGAGTACAATTGTGGGACAAACTTCGGAGAAACCCGAGTATAGGTAAATCTCGAATCGTTACGAAAGGGAGGTTAGACACAATCTCATATCGCTTGGGGGGAAGATGAGAAGAATAAGTAGGGCAAAGGAAAACAAATACAAGGGTCTCCGTTTCAACAGTATCTTCAGTGCCCTAAATGCCAGAGGCATCATCTGGGCGAATGTAAACTTGGTTCTAGCCGATGTTATAATTGCAATGAAACTGGTTATATTGCTAAGAACTGTCCAAAGTGAAATACGAATAGAACAAAAGCGAACGTGACGCCAAGGATCTTTGCTCTTATTGAACCAGACAGTGAAGAGAAACCTTCTGTGATCTCAGGTACAGTTTTAATTGATAATGTTGTTGCTTATACGTTGATTGACTCAAGCGCTACAAATTTGTTTATTTCTATGGTCTTTGTAGTTAAATTAAATTAGCTACCTACGCCCGCTGAGCATTTTTATGATGTTATGTTACCGTCTGTAGAGCATTTGCATTCAGACCAAGTGGTACGAGATTGTATAGTATATGTCAAAGATAATAGGATGTCTGCTGATCTTATAATCATCAGCATGATAGGGTATGATCTTATATTGGGAATGAACTGGTTATTTAGGCATTTTACCACCATTGACTGTAGATCAAGAACAATCTGTTTCCAACCCTTAAATGGTATGAAGTATTCTTTTCAAGCAATGAAGAATATTAGTACTATGCCAGTTGTGTCATCCATCAGACATTAGTGATTATTAAAAATTGGATGCGCGAGATTTCTAGCCAGTATGGTAGATATGAGAATACAGAATGAAGTGAAACTTTATGAAATGCTCATTGTTCAAAATTTTTCGGAAGTCCTCTTGGATGATTTGTCCGGTTTGCCCCAAGACAGAGAGGTAGAATTTATGATTGAAGTATATCTGGGATCTACACTAGTATCAAAGAATTCGTACCGTATGACTCCTACAGAATTAAAAGCGTAGTTGACAGAATTGGCAGACAAGGGTCTCATGCGCCCTAGTTTTTCACATTAGGGAGCACCCGTTCTCTTTGTAAAGAAGAAAGATGAGCCGTTACAAAAACAAAAGTGCCCTTTTTGTAACGGCCCAACCCCTGACTAATTGCTGTGGGTTGGAGGGCCTATTTGTCCGGCTGCCGAAACTCATGATCTTTTCTCCCTGACAAAGGCATTATTACCCTCCATAGCTCTCAAATCCAAGACATGTCAGGCTAAAGTACATGGGATTACAAGAGCTAGTAGCACTTGAGCTAGTCTTTTTTGTAACGATCCGGAATTCACCTATACTCGACTCGGAGATTTGCGTATACTCGGGCTTAGGTTCTCGAGATTTGCCCCGCAAATCGAGGTTTATCTCGAGTGTGATTGCAAGGAAAACCTTAATTGTGGGGCAAACCTCGGCGACCTAAATTTGAGTATACGCAAATTCCAGAGTCAAATATAGGCGAATTTTGGATCGTTACACATCCCATCAGGCTAGAAGCATAGTATAGAAATTGTGGTTGATTGGGAGAAATAAGTGGTCGGCTGGACGAAGATACAGCTCATTTCACAATTTCAATGTCAATGTTGCAGTCAACCAGTTATGACATGAGGACAACCGAGGGAACACTTAGAAAACATTATGATGTAGTTGACGAAAGATGATGACTAGTGCAAGACACAAAAATTGTATAGATTCAATGTTCAAATCATGGTCGGTCTGGGACAAGCTCAGACAAATGCAAATTTGTATAGAATCTTGGTAAAGCAGATGAGTGATCAATTGGAATAGAATTGCAGGTGACCAGAATTTTTGAAATAAGCCATAAACGATAATATTGAGTTCTCCCAGAGTAAGAGGAGTTCAACACTGCAACGTTGCAAGGAAAGCACTCAAGTATCTTTGAGAAACAAAAAATTATATGTTTACTTGTAAGAGGATCTAATTTATATATATATAAATTAGTATGGTTGTGACTTATTCGTTGGCCTACTGCTTTTGTCTAGGGGTAGGCGAAACTAAACCAATCCTCGGGTCTCAACTAGAACCAAGCTATTCAGGTTGGTTCGGTTCGTTTTTTTTTTAAATTTTCAATTGGTTAGGTTCGGTTCAGTTCGATTCGATTTCAAGTTTGGAGTGAAACCCAAACCTCACTTAAACGTCTGAACCTTATACTTTGAAGTCTAGGGGTGGGAAGAATTGGCCCACGACCGAGGAGCAGGATTGGATCGAATCTGTCAGTCTGGTTTTGGTCTGTTCTCAAGATTTCACGGTTTGAGATCGGTTCTGAAGGTAGAATACTTGTGGTCCGCTGTCCGATCCTCGATTTGAATACAAAAAACAGGAAGAACCGTGTAGAACCAACTAAAACCGTGGAAAATCCAGTTCACCAGCCGACGAACCCAAAATTAGTCTAAAGTTTACTCTAAAGTTGAATAAGTGACTCAAAGTTGAATTCAGCAAGGGTGAGCAAAACTAGCTTGGACCAAAGAACTGGATAGGAATCAGCCTGTTTGGTTTGGTTCTGGTTGATTTTGAACAAAAAAATATACAATTTTCGGTTCTTCTTATTCGGGATTGAAATTTCTAGTTCGATTCTCGGTTTTAATGACAAAACTCGTAAAACCCACGCGGACCATGGATTGGCATTTGGCAGTAAGTTATACCCAATACGCACTAACCCTAACTATCGACTCGTTCTCTCCCAGTCGCCCTCGCCGTCTCTCGCCCTCGTCGTCTCTCGCCGAAGGTGCTGCTGTGCTGTTGCCTCGCCGTCATCTGAGCATCATCAAACCACATGTTTGGTTATGCACATCTATTGCAATCTTGTTGAAAACTACTCTGTTTTGCTTGGCAGAATTTAGGAAAATCATTTAAACTGTGTTGTTCTGGTTTGCTAAATCACATAATTACATATCTAAACGAATTATAAACTATGTTTAATTCCTTGTTGTCCTTGCTCTCCTCAACCTTGCTGTCCGCAACGACCGGTGTGCGACCAAGTATTGTGTTTACCGCTTTCGATTTTTGGCAAATATGTATAATTTGATTGAATTGGTTGATGGATTTGAGCTAGGTTTCTGTTCGACATCTAATTGTTTGTGCCGGTGAAGGGATAGAAGATAAATGTCCGGAAATTGAACAATTGGCTGCTATGATTCGTAGCACTTGATAAGAAATGCCTCCTTCGTGATTTTAGAAATCTTTTCCATCCCTTTTCCTTACCAGTTAAAGGATCTTTATATTTACATTCTTGATGGAGAAATTGTATGAATTGTTGCAGGCTTAGATAATGTTCATCAGGCCTTAAACTACATTTCGCACACTCCCACCATTTAGTTTTCCCTGGAATAATAGTCTAGTTGTTGTGAAAAATTCACTCTGATTATGTGCATGTGTTTGTTTTGTACCCTATCTGGAAAATGATGTATGTTGGATTGTCTTAACTTAATTTGCAGACAATTAAAGTGTTATAAATGGGAGTATGGGATAAAAATTAAAAAAATTTGTTGTGTATTTGGAGGACCAAAACCGGGACCAGATTTCTGGTCTGGTTCAGGACAATTCTTTTAGCTTATTAGTACAAAAATTTGAAAATCGAATTTTAGTAGCCTGGTCTTAGTCTCTTCAATAACTGGATCAATCTCTCTCCTTGAATTTAGAATTACTTATTCAGTGAATTCTAAAAGACTGAAACCTTGCTTCTCGCACTTCGCAGAGCCAGACGTTAGTTGTTATGTGCTCTCGCCGGCTCGCCCTATGCCCTTGCCTTTGCCTATGCCAGCCGTCGGCCTTAGATAGAAGCCCATGGAAGGCTTTTCAAAATTGGTTAATGAATTAAGATAGGATAAAATTATTAAAGCCCACAAGAAAGCCCAATAAAGAGTGGGCTTTTAAACTATATCCATAACAATATGGGCTTTATCCAAGCCCATATTAGATTACTATAAACTCACTTTATCCTAGCCCATGGGCCTCTCAACAGATTGTTCTCACGGGATTATCTTTAGAATTTTAAGATCCTAGTTAAAAATTGAAATTGTGCAAATTCACCCTTAAATTTAGAAGTAAATAGTGAATAAATCCTTAATATTTTAATTTATTTAAATAATTTTTCAAATTTAAAGACGTTAGCAATTAAGTTTATATATCGTTAACTATGTCGTCAAAGAGATCAAATGATCTTTTATGTTACACAATTTTTTAGAAAAAAACAATGCTTTATAGAATAATTTTGATAAAAACAAGTAAAAAATTCAATTCCAAAAATGGCAAAAACCGTTCCATCGGAAGTTGTTCTTTTCTCTTAAAATTGTCGAACGGAAGATATCGCTTAGCAAAAAGAGCGAGTCCTTTGATCAACCTTTTAAAGAAGTGACTGAGTGGTAATATCCCAAGTTCAGGGGCATTTTTGCTTAAATATAAATTTTAAATACTTACTATTTAGTCTTAAATTTATTTAAAACTTAAATATTTTTTTATGAGAGCGGTGAAAATCAATCCGTTGGAATTTGGATCAGACGGTGGAGAGGCTCCCATCTCGTGAAAGTGCTAGATTTACCACTCATCTCATCAGTTCTAACTTCTAAAGATAGCCGTTGGATTTTTTCCTAGCCGTAAATGTAACGGGCCCACTTAACAGCTGCACGTTAGAGCAAAAGAGAGCAAACGCCCACACAAATTTCCCTTTTTGTCCTTCTATGTAGCTGTCCCCAACGCACTTTCCTCGCAAGTCACTTCACTTTTAGCGACCTTTTTGCCCATCTTTTTGTTCTTTTTTTTTTTATTCATTTATTTATTACTTTGAAATCAGGTCGAATATTTTTTAATAAAAAAATTTGTTGTCAAATTTTATGTAATTTATTTATTAAAATAATTATAAATAACCTATTATAAAATAAAGGGTGAAATATGTTAGGTGTAAATTATTATAGGTTAAACTATTCTTTTATAAATTCAACGGCTATTTTTCAATTATTAATAATTTATATATTATTATCAATTTAATTTTTTTATAAATTACTGACATGATTTCAAATTCTATTACTCGATTGATCAAGTTTGAAATTTCTAAATAATAGATGGATAGAAATCAAAATTGTCTTGGAAACTACCCGGAGTTAAATTAAACTAAAATATGATTAAATGAAACATGTGATATATGAGTATAGTAATAGATTTAAATGATTAATTTGACTTAAATGATGGTCAATTGGTAAATAGTTGAAAAATAAAGGTTTTATCTGTCACGCACCATGTGGAAGGGCAAAAGTGTCTTCATGATAAAAACATGTTTCACCGCCATTACCGTTGCTACTTGTTGTCGTCTTCTTCGTTTATAAACCAAAAACGCCATTAAAGCTCCAGCCTCGTGATTTTCTTTTCATTACAGCGTCGTCTTCTGCCTCAGAATTCTATACAAGAAAATTTTGGAGAAGCTTGAACTAAAACACAACCAGTTTCCATGGCTGACATTTTTGCTTTCTCTCACTTCTTCTTCCTCCTCTTCTCTGCCGCTTCCGCCGCGGCCATCACCCTCCCTCTTTCCCCCTTCCCGTCTTACTACCCGTTGTTCTCCGATCCGTTCACAACCCTTAACTCCCTCGCCTCGGACTCTCTCACTAGAGCTCGCCAGCTCCGACGACCCGAATCCAACCACAACTCTTCTCTCACTAAAACCTCACTCTTCGCCCGTAGCTTTGGCGGATACTCGATTTCGCTCAGTTTCGGAAGTCCGCCGCAGACGATGTCGTTCATTTTCGACACCGGAAGTAGCCTCGTTTGGTTTCCCTGCACCTCCCGATACCTCTGTTCAAAATGCTCCTTCCCCAACGTAGATCCCACCAATATACCGGCTTTTATCCCGAAGCGATCTTCCTCGGCGAGAATTATCGGATGTCAAAACCCGAAATGCGAGTGGGTTTTAGGGTCTAGAGTAAAAAATAAGTGTCCGAAATGCGACCCTAAAGTTGAAAAATGCTCTCAGACTTGTCCTGCTTACTTGATTTCGTACGGTTCCGGTTCGACTGCCGGACTGTTACTGTCAGAGACCATCAATTTGCCGGCGAAGGTAGTGCCGGATTTCCTCGTCGGATGCTCGTTTATGTCAATCCACCAGCCCGCTGGAATCGCCGGTTTCGGCAGGGGAATCGAATCAATTCCTTCTCAATTGGGCCTGAAGAAATTCTCCTACTGCCTTTTATCTCGCCGGTTCGACGATACCCCTCTGAGCAGCAATCTGATTCTCGACTCTAGTTCTGATCCCGGCGACTCGAAAACCAGAGGTCTAATCTACACGCCGTTCGAGAAAAATCCGGTGAATAAAGGTGTCGCTTACCGAAACTATTACTACGTAATGCTCCGGAAAATCTTCGTCGGGGGAAAACCTGTAAAGATTCCGTACAAGTTTCTCAAGCCAGGATCGGATGGCAACGGCGGGACAATCATAGATTCCGGCTCGACTTTCACTTTCATGGAGGAACCGGTTTTCCTAGCAGTCACCGGAGAGATTGAGAAACAGATGAGAAATTACACCAGAGCCACCGCCGCAGAAGATCGAACCGGTTTAAGGCCTTGCTACGATTTCTCGCTCCAGAAATCAGTGAATTTCCCGACCATAGTTTTTCATTTCAAGGGCGGGGCGAAAATGACGCTGCCATTGACGAATTACATAGCTGTGGTCTCCAACTCCGGTGTTGTCTGTTTAACTATAGTGACTGAGACATTGATCGGAAGTCAGACGGCCGGAGGTCCGGCTATAATTCTGGGAGCTTTTCAGCAGCAAAATTACTACATAGAGTATGATTTGGAAAACGAGAGACTGGGATTCATGCAAAAGACCTGCTCAGTGGGTTGAATCTGTCTGTAAATAACATTTTGCTTGTGTTAGATTTACAGAAAACTGAAACTACTGACCAAATAAATAATCAGAAGAAGCAGCATTTTAATTTGGCAATCAACTGTTCATCACTTCATCTGAATTTTGTGGAATAAAGTCAAATTCTTGTTAATTCCAAGTCAAATATTTGACTCACGATTTGATTCACTTTTTACGGTTCTCGAAAACGTCGAACTGAAAACAGAGATCAATCTAGACGGCTCGATTAAAATTGAAGTTCTGGTCCGTTTTGGCCATTCCTACATTAAGAAATCTTATCGTGCAAGAATTGCTGTGTGAATAGAAAAAGAGAAAAGGAGGAAAAAAAGAGAAGGCGAGCCTAAGGACGTATACAAGGGAATCAAGCAAAATAAAAGAGTCTTTTGCAGATGCTCCCTTACAATTGTTCTCTATTATTTCAACTGCCCTTTACTCTTTAGCTTATATTAATATCATATTATTAAAAATTAATAACATTACAACATTATGGTTAACCATTCTTTTAATAATCGAAGCAAATACATTGTAGGGCGTGACATCGTAGTTGTACAAATTGCTGAATTCAATTGTATGCGATCTTACGTTCAAATGTATCGTTCTTCTATTAATAAAATAATTCTGATAAACTATAAATTTAATAAATCACTTACACTAATTAATAATTAATATTTTATAAATGTCCACCCATCAATATTTTGATGATTAACGTGTTCTAAGACGAGTATTCTTCTTCGATAGAGAGTAATTATATTTATTAGTATTGCATTTTGGTGGCTACACAAATAATAAATCAATTGTTTTATTTATTTTTTTGTAAATTTAGCACATGCATCCCATTTATGCCATAAAATTAGATAGTTAGAAGGAGTAAAGTAATGAGCTGGCTGAGCTTGCTTTCCAAACACCAACCAAACTTTTGTTCCATCAATCACCAAATTACCTAATTATAAATGAATAAAAAAATATCTAGAAATTATTATTTTATGTAATAAATAGAATCAAAACAAAACCAAAAATTTTGGTTCACCTTCAAAAATCTCGGTTCTAGGTCTAAAAGAGCTAGAACCGGCATAAATTGATTCAGTTCAGCTCCATCATAAAACTGAACCGAACTTAATTGTCAAAGTATCCCTACTAGAGGTGTATTGAAAAAAAAGGGTCGGGGAATCTCCTAGCTTCAAGATCCTTACAAATTGATTCTTTGAAATTCCAAACATTTGACTCGAGATGTGTAGAATTGTATTCTAACTCAGCTAGTTCTAAGAAGTCGAGAATAAGAGCTCTTCCTAGCAAAGCCCCTAAATATTTGTTTTGGAAAATTGTGTAAAAGAAACATGGTCTAATGGGTTGTCTCAGCCCATATTCACTGTCTTAAGTGGTAAATCTATCTCAAAATGTTCTAGATCAGTAATTATCTTAAGTTCGTCGAGATTATCTTCCAGCCTTTGACTTTGTTGAATCCAAAGAGCTTTTATTTATTGCCTTAATGTCAACTCTGATAAGTATCAACGGTGTAATACGAAGAGGAAGAAGGCCATGACGTAATCAGTGAAAAAACAAATAGTCACACTTAGGGCTGGGAACTGGTTCTGGTTCAGGTTTAGGTTCAGGCTCGGTAAAAAGGGAAAACCGAACAGAAAATCTTGGTTTCAATTAATCGAAAATCGATTTTGAAATCGAACAGAAACAAATTTATAATTTTTATTTTAAAAATAACAAATTATAGATCTAATCTTATCAAAATTGACATAAACCAAACCAAATTTAATCAGAACAAACTGACAAAACCAAATTTTAACCATAAAAACCACGAACCGAAAGCCAAAAACCAAGGTCTCCTCAGTTCGGTTTTGATTTCCTTTATCCAAAATCAAACTCATCGGGTTTGGATATAACCTTGGGTTTGAACTTTCCATCTCTCATGAAACCCGCTTTGAACTGAGTCTCCATTCTCAGCTTGACGTCTATAGAGTAGACTCTGCCGTTGTTCGTCTGCAAATTGAAGTCCGATCAATCATCAGCCTGAAGCAACACCACTTTCTCCCCATCCATTTTAGTTTTCAGAACAATGGTATTCTTGTTTATTGAAGAATGAATCAAAAGAATAGTGACGAGTCAATGGGTAGTTAGTGACTGATCCTATTCTGATGTGTTAGTTTTTAATATTAAGTGCAGTTCCTATTTTTACGTAGTCAAAGCTGTTATCAGAATAGTGGAATTAGTGGGTTAGTGTTTTATTTTCTCAGTTGGATCTCTAATTGTAAGCTTATAAAAGGCATACACAGAGCTTATAAAAGGCAGAACTGTGGGATCTCTCCTTAATGATGAGGGACCTACATTATTTAATAAAGAAGAAAATTTTAATTTCACTTCTGCACATGATGTTTTGTTCTCTTATGAAGAAGTTTTTCTATAAATAGAGAGTTCCTGAAGAAAAAAAAATCATCCGAATAGAAGTGAATTCTTCTATCCAATAGAGAACAAGAAAATCACTTCTGAGAAGAGGAAGAAAATTAGTGAGGATTATTTTGGAGGGAGAGAAAAGAAAATCACTTGTACACATTGAGAGTTCTAAAAGTGTTGATTTCTCTTAGTGAATATTTTCTAGAATATTCAATATCTAGAAAAATATTGTAAATCCTATTTTTCATAATGAGATCTTTCTGGACTCGGTCCCCGTGGTTTTTTTTCGATTTGGGTTTCCACGTAAAATTCTCGGTGTTGATTTTGGCTATTATTTTTCTTACTTCTTGGCCGTTATAATCTTACGGTGTGGAAAAATATTCCTAGTATTTTTTGGATCGCATCTGCTATCGTTTTTTGTTTCCGCCGAATTTCGTCGTCGTTATTTTTCCCAACAAGTGGTAATCTCTTTAAATCTAGTATGCTCTGTGGTTGCGATTTTTAACTGATCTTCCACATCGGAAAAATTTTTAGAGGTATTATGGCGAGAAAGATTGAAATCGAAAAATTCAACGGAAATAATTTCTCTTTGTGAAAATTAAAAATGAAGGCGCTATTGCAGAGAGATGGTTGTGCTATGGCCATCGGCGACAGGCCTACGAACGTTGAAAACGAGAAATGAAACAAAGCTAAGGAGGATGCAATGGTTATTTTGCATTTTACTCTAGCAGATAGAATTTTATTAAGTATCTCAGAAGTGGCAAACGGCAAAACAGATTTGGGATACTCTGACAAAATTGTACGAGAAGAAGTCGTGGTATAATAAAATTTTCTTTAAAAGAAAATTATATATCCTTCGGATGTCAGAATTTACAACAGTGACAAACCATATCAATACTCTCAATACATTATTTTCTCAACTAACAACAATGGAGCACAAAATAGACGAAAATGAAAGAACTGAACTTTTACTTCAAAGCTTGTCAGATTCATACGATCACCTCATCGTAAATTTGCTCAATGGTACTGCAAAAACAACATTTAAATCTAATTAGATAAATCGATTTGGGAAATTTTTAGAATTTACAAATTAGAGTTTCAAATTGGGAATTTAAAATTTGGGGCGTTACAGTTTGATATCCGAGCAACCAGGTTTGTAAAATGGTTATGTAGACTTATTTGTATGTTCACGTGCACCTGGAGGATCATCGATCAGCAAGAAAGTATGTGTTAAAATTTATATTTTGATAAAAGCATGTTAATAATTTTGTAGTACATTTTAAAGTAAGAATTTAAAGATAGATTTCCTTAAATTAAGTCTTTATGATGTAGACTATGACTAATTGTAGAGAAATTAGAAATAAATGGGATGCTATACTTGATCGAATTATGGACATGATCGAGATGCAGGAAAGACAAATTAAACAGTTATCGCAAGCAACTAATGGAGCGACCCAGGGGACTACTCCCACAGCCTAAGCAGTCAATATGCAGGTCTAAGTTCCCAATAGGCCTTGATCTGCTGACCTAGATTTTGATAGATTTTGAAAAATAGATCTTCCAAATTTTAATGGTAATCTAGCAGACATGGCAGCAGTAGATAATTGGATCAAGACCATTAAATAGATTTTTGAACATGCTAAGATCTCAGAAGAGGAGAAGGTGGATGACGCATTCTCTATGTTTCGAATGCAGGTATGTTACTGGTGGGATTCTGTGAAGGTGATGCATCCAGTTATCACCATGTCTTGGGAGAAATTTCAAGAGTTATTTTATGAGAAATATTTTACAGATTTGATGATAGATGCAAAGGTAGAGGAATTCATAGTCTCAAAACAGACAAACAGTGTAATTGATTATTTGCACAAGTTTGAGCAACTTTTCCATTATGCTCCTCATATAGCTAGTAACGAGGTTATGAAGGTAAAACGATTCGTCCAATGATTAAAAGCGGAGATATTCAAGGATATTCACCTTATCAACTCAAAGAACTCTCTGTTTGTATTTGTGGTGGAGAAAACATTACGTGTAGAGAAATGAGAAAAAGAAGTAATCAAAGCTTACGAGCTTAGAAGGAGGTACAGTCATGCAACTTAGACCACAAGGAATAAACTTCTGCAACAACAACGAGCTGCATCTAAGAGACTTATGATTATCAGACCTACGGAAGGACTTTCTAAATATATCAAATGGGAGCCCACGACGATGTCTAATGTGCCTATATGCCCCCTCATGCAAGAAGCCACATGCTGGAGCATGTCGCGCTCAGACAATCACTTGCTTTAACTGCAGCCAGCAAGGACATTTATTAAGGACTGTTTAAAGAATGGTAGGAAACAAACGAAGATTACTGTTGAAGTTTTTGCTATGACCAAGGATGAAACTAAAGGTAATGCCTCAGTGGTGACATGATCAGTTTTTCTTTCTGGCATATCTTCTTGCATATTAATTGATTCTGGAGCTGTACACTCTTTTATATCTTTTGAGCATGCTATGAAGTTATAGAACAAAGTAAAAACTCTATAGTATAAATTAGGAGTAGTTACCCCCTCAGGTAAAGTTATGTTTGTCAACTCTATTATTAGAAGATGCAACATGTGTATTGAGGAGAATCAATAATAAGTCGATTTAATTATTTTGGCAATACACGATTGTGATTTCATTCTTGGATGGACTAGCTTATCAAACATTATGTTACTGTTGATTGTCGTAATTCTTTATCTATGAAGACTCTCAAGGTTCAAGAGTTCTAGTGACATCAGTTATGCGAGCCCAAAGACTATTGAATTCTGAATGTAATGAAATTCTGGCTAGTGCCATATGTTTTGAACTTGAAGGAGCCACAACTTTGGATAAGGTGTCGATAGTCTGTGAATTTTTGGATTATGAGAAATTCAGCATTGATGTGCTACCTAGAATAACACTAATCTCTAAAACTTCTTATAGAATGATATCAAGTGAATTAAAAGAATTAAAGACTCAACTCGATGATTTGCTAAAGAAATGATTTATGTAACTGAGCTTTTCATCATGAGGAGCACTGGAATTATTTGTGAAGAAAATGACGGATTTATGAGGATGTGTATCGACTATCGAAAGCTTAACAAAGTTACTATTAAGAACAAATATCTAATGCCTAGAATTGACGATTTATTTAATCAATTAAAAGAAGTAGCAGTTTTCTTGAATATTGATATCAGATCTGACTATCATCAGCTAAGAATTGAGGAAGAGGATATATTCAAAACGACATTTCGCACAAAATATGGTCACTTTGAATTCCGAGTTATGTCATTTGGATTAAGTAATGCACCAGTCGCATTTATGGATTTGATGAAATAGATTTTCAAGACGTTCTTTGATGATTTTGTAATAGTTTTTATCGACGACATCCTCATCCACTCAAAGAATAAGGAGAAACGTGAAGAGCACATGAGAATTATTTTATCGACGTTGAACGTGAGAAGTTATATACAAAATTCTCCAAGTGTGAATTCTGGAAAAAGAAAGTGGCTTTCCTCAGGCATATTGTTTCAAAAGAGCGTGTATCAGTAGATCCAACGAATATTGAAGTTGTTAATAAATGAGCACAATCAAAGAACGCAGCTCAAATAAGGAATTTTCTTGGTTTTGTAGGATACTATCGGAGATTTGTAGAAGGATTTTCAAGATTATTCAACCCAGTTACAAAATTAATCAGGAAATGTGTCAAGTATTTATGAATGAAGAATGCAAAGCAAACACAACTTTCAGGAGCTAAAGAAGAGATTAATCTCAGCACCTATACTTATTATACCATCTGGATCAGAAAAATATGTAGCATATAACGATGTTTCAAAGTATAAACTGAGATATGTTCTCATGCAAGAAATAAAAGTTATAGCTTATGCCTCGAGACAATTGAAGGATCACGAGATGAACTACCCAACTCATGATTTCGAGCTTGCAGCGATGGTCATGGTTTGAAAATTTGGAGGCACTATCTTTATGGAGAGAGATGTGAAATTTATACAAATCATAAAAGTTTAAAGTATTTTCTAAATTAGAAAGATTTGAATATGACACAACACGGATGGTTGCAGTTGGTAAAGGATTATGATTGTTAATTATATACCATCCTGATAAAGCTAATGTGGTAGCAGACGCCTTAATTAGGAGATCATCTTCGCAAGTTTTTTTGTTGCGGCAGATTCCAAGAAATTTAACTGAGGAGATGCAGAAAACTGATATCAAAGTTGTACCGTTTAGATTATTGGAAAGATTGGCTGTCATGATTCGTCAGCTAAGTTCGTTTGAGCAAATAAAGGATAAATACCATGGTGATGCATTTATTTGCAAGGTGAATGATGAATTAGAGCATCTCCAGTGGTATCTTGAGTTGCCATACTATATTAAATAAAGCCACATCATTATTATTTAATAAATTTTACCCTCTCTTTCCTTTACATCATTTTTAAGCAACTTCTCTAAAAAAACACTACTGCGGTGAGTAATCTCTAAGTTTCTCATCATGGTCCCACGTCTAAATTTTTAAATTTATTTTTCTTAACAAATATATAATTATATTATATTTAATAAATGGAGTAAATATTACGTAGAATTAAAATTAGACAAAAAATAAAAATAAATTCTAAATAATTAAGATACAAATAAAAAAATCACACAAACACAAATATCATTGAAATATTACATAAATACAGTTACAATGAGACATAATGAAATATTAAGAAAATATTAAATGCATGTTTCACTATCTTGTAACAATTATTTTTTACAAAAATAATACATTAAAATTTCAAGATATTAGTCCTAATATGATCACACAAATGTTCATGATCTTTTTTTTGTTGATCAGTCATATACAACGTATCCATAATGAGATAGTCCATGTACTTTGTTATCCTCTCGTCTTCTGTTTTTTTAGTTTCTATCTCCACTAATTTCTCTAATGCGACTGCTTTTCGAATGTGAGTTTGCAAATAGTCAAATGACTCCCTTTTTTTTCTTTGTTTTCCTTTCCCTTTCTTTTGACTGCCTTTTGGTCTATCGGCCGCACTTCATGTACTTCATCGTCGCTCTTCTCTGGATTAGACGACGAAGTGTAGGCCTCTGATTTGAAAACTTTTTTTTTCTTTTAAACCTCTCTGGTTAGTATGAAGTATTCCATTTCGGCTCATCCTTTAACAACTTCCAACATAGTCAAGCAGAAAGTGAGAGCTACCATTTTCAAATTAATACATTTGGTGGGCATGCTCAATAATTTGGTCATCGGACCACCCAGTATGGTGTGCTCGTTGAACTCATTGATAACAACCAGTAAAACATAGTATCGTAGGATTTACTTTGTTCCAATGGTCATTGCATTGTTTCCCTGTTTTGCTAGGCCAATTTTTGCTATGTTCGTTGAAGTAATCAGCAATCCGGTTCCAAAAACATGTTGCTGTTTGGTCAATCCCAACAACAAAATCCTTAGATGTGTTGAGCCATCTGCTTATCAGAAGTATATTTGTTTCATCATTCCATTTGATTTTTCGTTTGGATTTTTGAGGTGGATTCTCTTCATCATGTAGATGCGCATTCTCTAACCCGTCTTCACTGCGTGCAGGTCGGGATTCAGAAGCAGAAGTGGATGGTGTTCGGTGTGAGGGAGGTGAACCATATGGTTGTGAATTTCCAAACAGAACATTTCGTTTTAAGACTATTTTGTGAGGCATTTGAGAAATTTTGGGGATTTTGACGAATTGGGGATTTTTTGGTTTTATGAATCTGATTTGTGATATTTTTTTTGCTGAAATTTGAAGAAAATTGTTAGGATTAGAGAAATCAACGCGAAAATAATTAGATTTTGTGTTGGAATCACGAAAGGAATTAAGAGAAAATTGAAATTTTTGATAACGGAGGGTGATAATAGGGGGTCGATTTCTTATATAGAGTTACGGATTGGCCCCCCGAGGTGGAGGTGGTGACCCTCTGTTCTCACCATTAATTTCGAGAATGAGAGGTCACCACTTCTACATCGGCCCCCCGATCTATAAAGGTGAATGAGAACAGGAGGTCACCACCCAGATCGGCTCCCTGATTTCAAATATCGAGTTTGAATACAGATGACCGATCTTGAATGGTGACCCCCCGTTCTCATCTATCTTTTTTAGAACAATGGGTCAATCCAGGGTGATGACCCTATTTCCTGAGAACAATAAAAAATGAAAAAATAGAGAATGATAAGCCGATCCAAGGATGGTGACCACCCGTTCTCAATTACATGCAATGCATGTGGAACAAGGGAGAGGGGTCTCCACCTCCCACCTCAACTCCCGATCAAATCTATCTATTGCCACGTAAGCGCGAGATAGATCGGGGGGCCGATCTCGGCTTCAATTGAAATAAGGGGTTGGTGACCTCAATAGAATTTAATTTGTTATATTTTATATAGTTTAATATTTTGATTGTTAAAATTTTTAGTCAAAAGGTTAATTAAAAACAAATTATTTCTGAGGTTTAATTTGGTTTTAATGGCAACAAAGGAATCTCTCAAGTCAAAAACCAAAGGATGTTATAGAAACAAAAAAGACTAAAGACGGCAAAAATCATGGCTTGATTCTCTTCCATGCGACAGAACAAAAAACCTAAAAGCTGTCAATTACACCCTTGTTCTTCTTTCTAACCATTGAATTCTCTCTCTCCTCCTCTTCTTCCTCAAATTCATCTCCTCTCTCCAATCTATTTCTGTCGCTCACTGGTTCTTATGTCCTTTACAGAGAGAGGAGAGAAATTCATGGCTTCTTTCACCCAGGATCCATCGAAAAAAGATCTGCCACCTGAGCCTTCTGCTACATCGACCGGAAGCCATGGCCACCCATCGCCGGCGATGGGTTACCCACCGCCAATGGGGTACCCTCCTCATGGCCAACCGCCTTACCCGCCGCCACAATACCAACCCTACCCTCAAACAGTCTACAACAATTACCCATACACTCAGCCACCTCCGGCCGCCTACTACGCCGCCCAACCTTACCAAACGCACAATAGTTCCGGCTTCTTGAAAGGCATCATCGCCGCCATGATCTTGATCGTCGTCGTCATGTTCGTATCCAGCATCATCACCTGGATCGTTCTGCGGCCAGAGATTCCAGTTTTCACCGTCGAATCATTCTCCATCTCCGACCTCAACATCTCCAAACCCAATTATTCAGCAACTTGGGATTCGAACGTTACCATCGAAAACCCAAATCAGAAACTGAAAATTTACATGAACAAAATCCAAACTTTCGTTGATTACAACGAAGGAACTTTGTCGTCTTCTTTCGCCGACCCTCTTTTCATGGACACGAACATGAAAAACACGATGACAATAAAAACGTCAATGAATGACTCTGTCGTGTCGGTCGACCTGAGTCTGGCGGATGAGATGGGGCGGCAGCGAGCGACCGGAACGGTGATCTTTAGTTTGAGGATGTTAATTTGGTCAACGTTTAAGAGTGGGTCGTGGTGGACGAGGCATGTCACCATGAAGGTTTTCTGTGAAGATTTAAATGTTGTGTTTGTGGGTTCAGCAAATAATGGCGCTTTGCCTCCCGGGAAACCTAGATCTTGTCTTGTTTATGCTTGATTTTACGCAATTTGAAATGTTGTTCTTTCTTCTTTTTTTTCGTTTGATTATGAGTTATGATAAGTAATACTGCCTTCTATTGTTTCTCTTAATGATGTTTTTGTCACTGGATTCAACCTTTTGCTATATTTTTATCCCCAAAAAAAAAATGGTTGATATCTTCTAATTTGTTTGACATGACGTGACATTCAATAATTATTACAATTAATTTGATAAATTATAAATAATTAAAATAAATATTGTATTAGTGTTACGTTATAAGATAAAAATTAAAAATAATGATCGAAAGATAAACGTGGAATTACACGTTTATTTAATCAACTAAGCGATAGTAATTAATTTTGTACCTATGATGATGATAATATTACTATTAATTTATTATTTTTTAGGGTATATGGTGTAATATACTAGGAGGTTTAGAGACTAGTAACTAGAATAATCTTTGAACAATTTAGTCTCTAATTTTTTAATTAATAATAATATATGAAAATTGTAACATAAAATATAAAATTAAAGTTAAAGTGTAAATCTAAAACCTTGTGGATGAGCATACAAATACAACTAAAAGAATATAAATTTAATAGCATGTAAAAATACTTGAATAATAATCCAAAAACACAAGAAGTTTTATTATTACAATCTTTGATATTTGACTAATTACCTTCTATAAAATATTATATCCATAAAAAAAAGATTATGTAATCTAATAAGCAACTCATGTTAAACTTTCTTTCGTTATAATGTCATAATAAATACGAGAAAAAATGTAATTTAACTTCTAAAATTAAAGTCATAAACAACTGATACCTTAAATTATTTTTTTGAGTAACATTTTTCTTGTACTTTAAATCATCAGCGAAACAACTTATGTGTTAATAAAATTTGTACGATGTCTCACGTTTTTTTTCATTTATAATGATCATTTTAACTGACTATAGTTATTTTGACTCATCCTGTTTGTCGCACAACTCGATAAAATGATCGATTTTGAAGACTAAAAAATAGTCTAACTAAGATATCTATTTGAGATTGAGTGTATTGGTTAAATTGAGAGACTCGACAATTATAGGGAGTTAAAATTATCATTACAAGGTAAAGAGATGGACATTTGACAAATGTTTTTAATGCATTGGTCGTCTTTTGCTAACAACTCGAAATGCAAGGGTGCTTAAAAAATAGCTTGGAGCGCCAATTGTCCAAGTTTCTTCGATGGTTAAGTTCAATGGCCAATTGCATTTTACCATAGATAAATAATAGAGTAAAGTTCAAAAAAATCCTTAAACTATGAGACAGTGATAAGCTAATTATTAAACTAGTTTTGTTAACGAGCGTACCTTTAAACAATTCTATTTTTACAAACTCGCCCTTATTGTTTAATCTTCCTTTATAATTGAGGGTAGAAAAAAATAAAAGGGGACATCCACGAAGGTAGTATACTGCAATGTATTTTTTGACCTAAAATCTATTTTTTGGCTTCTACCGAACACTTTTTTCGCCAAAAATCTGCTTCCTAAACACTTTTTTCACTCTAGATACCCGCCCTCAATTTTAATAGAAATTAAATGAGAAAGATGACCGAAAATAGTTCGAGGGTTAGTCTAGGACAAAATTAATTTAGAAGTTAGATTTTCATTATTTGGTATTTTAAGGATTTTTTAAACTTCAAATACTGAAGAGATTAATATTAATTTTCCTTTAAAAAAAAAAAAAATTAAGTTCAGCTGCCACGTCAGAAACTCAGAATGCATGAAACTGATTAATTTAAAAAACAATGAATTTCATAATCAACCTCTTCCCTCACTTTAAGTTCTGCATTAACCACGACATTAATACCAATAACGTATAATGTAATTATATTGTAACCGTAAAATCAGCTTTCAAAAAATCATACTACCCTCTGTCTCAGTATACCTCTGTATTGAAACCCAATCAGTTTAAGGGGCGGCTACGTGCTCCTTTGATTTGAACGCCATTACGTTCTTACCCTGTACCCTATCATACTGCATACATGCTAAAAAGAAGAAGGCAAAAAAAAAAAAAAAAAAGAAATGGGTTAATCGGGTCTTTTACCGGGTCGGGCAATTGGACCCGCCGACGTCTTGAACCCTACCACAATAGGATCATAAATGCAGAGATGGAAACCGCCGTTGATCGCCGTATTACCGCCTCTCGAACATTCCTCGCAAACCAGCGAGCTAACGTTCATGTCTTCTATCATGGATAATCCGTTCATCCCTATATTCATCCAGTATTTTTGTCTCTCATACTGCAGGTATTGGATCCGCTGGCCGAATCCGAATCGAACGTCTGTCGGTACGATGAAGCCGGAGAAAGGCATGCTATTGTTATCAATCACCGGCTTCCGCCGCAGTATCATCACATTCTCCGGCGGCGATTTTCTGTTCTGCTCGCGAGTTACAACGCCCGAGGAATATCGGTTTTCATCTTCGCTATCAGCATTCCTCCGCCTCCTCTCGCGTTTCGATCTCTTCAGAACAACGAGGAAAAAACAATCAGGCTTCGTAAGAATAGAGCCAAAATCGAATTTGCCAGTGATGGGGACTCTCCGGCGAAGCATTGATTCGTTATTGTAGACTAGAAACATAGTAAATTGATGAGGAGAAATCCCGATTATCTGGCTCATAGAAGACTGAAAATTCCTGAATCGCGTGGTATTCGAAACGCCGACAGAGCCAAGGTCGATCTCTTTCTCGCCGTCGAACAGGAAGGCCGGGAAAAGGACAACATCGGATCTTTCACCCATATCAACAACAAAGTCCGATCAGGTAACATAAATATAAAAAACCAAGAAAGAGAAGCTTGAAAACAAGATTATATCGAGCAGGCAAGAGAAGAAAGAAAGAACAGAGGAAGTGGAAAAGGGTTTATATAAAAAGCCACGCAAAGGAGGTGAGGGGTTTTAGTTTTGGTATATTTTGGTAAATACGGCAATTCAGCGTGTACTTTTATGGAAAGTTAGAACGGCTGACTTGAGGCCCAAGTAATTGCCAAACGACATCGTCCTCTGTCGTTTTAAATAATTGAATTACAAGCTAAAGTGAACGTTCAATTCAATACATTCCATAATCGTTACTTTTGTATACCAAGAAACAGGAAGTGCCAGCAAACTTGGATGCCAATGCATGTCCCGCTGAAGTTGGCTGCGAAAAAGCCAACTGTCCACGTTCGATCACGTATTCCAGGCAGAAACTCTTTCTGCATTTCAGTAAGTATTACTTTAGAATCAAACATAAGCGGGACAAATGAACCCAAATGATATATTTTTTTTCTTGAATAATTCTAATAATGTAATAACAAGCTTATCAAAAGATGTGTCATATTTCACGATCTAGAATAGATTAGTGACAAAGACAATAACTTATGGAAAACTTTAATTCCTAAGTTTCCTAATTAATAAATTTATAAAACTGACACAAAGTCATTATTCCAAGTGAAGTTATCAAGAGGAAACAGCACTTCAATTCATTGCAGATATCTGTTTCATACAGTTTTCAAGCGTATCATCCTTCCCTTTCATTAAGTCTTCCCTTGTAGTAAAAATGGTGGTAACTCTCTAGATGATGAATGTTTAAAAGAGAATTCACAGACGTTTTACACTGAATGGCCTAATTATCCGTTTAAATTTCACAAAATACGATAGTAACAACTTGTATCTACACATATATCTGGACTCGTGGGTCTAACCAAGATCATCTCATATACTCTAACTTCAATTACCTTTAACGAGCTTATTAGACATAATATAAGTTGACTTCTGATAAATTTACCTTGCAGCATCAAGTAATTGGATGGCTATCCCTTTTCTTCTATGTGATGGAGTAACCCAAATTGCTCGAATGCCACAAACAGCTGGTACAGATTCATTTTCAGACAGAATTGCTCCCTTGAAAATTGGATCCAACATCTTGGGATTCTCTTTGGTTAGAACTTTTGTCACAATTTCCCTCTGAAATCTAACATCCCCAAATTGAAGGGCATTTGAATTTGGTCTGTCTTCTTTTTTAGTTGCAGTGACTTTGCATTTTTGGCTCGGGGAGCATGAAAGAATTTTGAATGCTTCTTTTATTGGCTCTGCAAATAGACATCCTATAATTCTTTGTGACGAAATAAAGAAATAAACCTGCAGATGTGAGAAGATAAAATTTGATGTTCATTTATACAAATTTGAATTTTGACATTATGTGACTGTTGGAAACCATGTAAATAGCTGTGTAGAAGAACATCAAGAATAAATTTAACCATGGAAGCTTAGTAGTTTTTGCTTTAAGAGAATCCTTGAGTAGTTTAAATCCTGATTTCAAGCCAATTAAGCACCTGCACATGGTTTGTTTCGATAATATAGCTTCTAGGTTAATCATGTGGGAATTAAATGAATCAATGAATTTCTAGGGATGCAATTGGTTTATGTATAGTTCCTCGTCCAATCATAACAAACTTGGACTTAACTATAAAATAGATCAAACAGCTGTACTACATTGACAAAAAAATTTTTAGCTTGATGTGGAATAGTTTCTCATCTGATCGTTATGACCTTTGTCGCAACAAATGATTTCAATTTGAATGAATCCATTCAAATTGGGAACCTTAACTCTAAGACTGAGATTGAACTATAATATAAATAAATTACTTAGCAAAATATATTTTTGACACTCTAATTTTATGCTTTAATCTACCAAATCAGTGCAATACTCATTGATTGATGAAAGTGATATCTTATTTCAACTATCCATAATCTATCATAATTATTTTGCTAATCAACGAACAACCACAAATCAAAGTGAAAGATTATAGTTTAAATTCATAGTGTACACACCCAAAAGTTACTCAATTTCTTATTGTTTCTTTTTTTTTTTCGTTATTTTCTTCTCTCTGCATAGATAGAACTAGAGTTTAATTCCTAGCACTAGATAAATCATGCCAAAACAAAGATAAACACCTTCAAGTTTTTTTGGGAAATCCAACCGCTTCCAAGCTCTATTTCCATCATTTTTACAACCTCCTCAACCTGCAAAAATACAATTTTCTATCGAGTGAAGTGAAAGCATTGACCCATTTTTTGTTCAACACAGTATCAGACAAAAGGAAATTATATGATAGATTGAGAGGCCCTCCTTGAAGGAATTTGATACAAACCTTATTCCTATGAGTCTGAGGATCGGAATCCAAAACCAGTATGATTCGATCTCTGTCCCTGGAGGGCGTGCTAACAACCCTTTCGCTCTTCCATCCCTGCAAATTACAGACATCTAATCCACGATGAATCTATTCACAGAGAAAGAATTACAATGAAATCTTCATAACATAAAATTCCAGAGATTTCCACTAAATATTACCTTAAATGGAATACCATGGGTATAATTTTTATGAAATATTTTGTGATCTTTTTCATCATCTTCATCTCCAGGAGCATACTTGATTCCACAAGTTGAACATGTGCGGAGCAGAAAATCTGACTGACCAAATTCTAAGTAATACTGAGCGTAGCTTCTTTTCTTATTCTTGACAGCTGGTTTCACAGATTGGTCCGAGTCAGATATCAAAAGTGAAATATCTGAACTACGCTTCTCCGGCATTCGGCAATCCAACGCATTAATTAATCCATTCCTATTTTCATTTCCATGAATAATACCAAATGAATGATCCATGTTGACGAATCAATTTGCAATTTTAGATTGGGTAGAAATACGAGGAGGTAACCAGACAAACTCAAAACCTAAAAAACTAGAAATAAATTGAAATCCAGAAGAGGAGAACAAATGAAGCATATTACTTATACATTTTTGGAGCTCTGCGTGTATACGTGCTGACAAACTGATGTTCCGCCTTCTCCCAAGTCGCCAATCCATCATCCTCTTGCTCCGAAATCGGATGTGGATCTGGCTCCGACGATTCACAGCCGGAAATAGAAGAAGACTTAAAGAAGGCGCTGATCTTGGATTGCATGAATCAACGAACTGATTGATTCGGCGTTCCAACTCCATTACCCAACACCTTTGAATGCTTGGCGATTTCAATTTGGGAACTTAGGCGCCAAAATAATTGCAGAAAGTAATTCCCGCCATTATGAAGCCTGGAATAATCCAGTTACTAGTATTACCTTATCATTTGAGGTGTCTTTTCAGTGAATTTTTTTCATATTTTTTATGTGAAAAATAAAAATAAAAATTATTTCAATTAATTTATAATAACCCGAGTCAGAAGCACCGACCCGAATTTGAAATCCCGCGGTTCGCTTTCCCGAGTCGTCCAGAGAGGGAAAATGCAGCAAACTCAGGTCGGGGCTCCAGCGGTGGTCTCCGCCGCCGTTGGCTCTCGTTCTGGTGGTTCCGACATGGAGGCGCCTCCCAAACAGGTGGCGCTAGCTATGGACAGACTCGGTCAAGCGGCGCGTCTTATCGCTGATATAAGGCTTGGTGCTGATCGGCTTCTTGAAGCCCTATTCGTTGTCTCTCAGCCTAACCAGAGCACGAAGCCTCTGCAACTTTTCCTCAAGGAAGATGCTTCTATGCGCCAACACCTCCAAGACCTTCGTTCGATTGGTATTTACTATTTATCCATTTTGAAACTACATTTCCTCGTTTAGGGCTTCAATTTTACCTCATAAAGTTGCATTCTACTAAATTTATGTTTCTGAAACTACATGTCTGAAGTTTGTTTTTCGAAATAGCTTGATATTCTTTAATTGGATCTTAACTAGTAAGATTAGAGCTATCTGCGTTAGCATTTTCGAGATTTGATCCCTTTTATGTGGTCACTTTGTTAGGAAGGCAGCTAGACGATTCTGGCGTGCTCAATGAATCTCTTCGGTTGAGAAGTAATTCTTGGGGTCTTCATATGCCCTTGGTTTGTCCAGACGGCGCAGTGGTTGCTTATGCATGGAAACGTCAACTTGCTGGTCAGGCTGGCGCATCAGCAGTTGATAGGACCAGGTCGGTTTACAGATTTTTGGTATGTTAGTGCCATTGGTTTCTGATCATGTATTTTCTTTTAGGCCACTTAGATCTGATCCTTAAATTACAGATAGGCTATTTAAGGTGATGCTAAATCAATTTTTGGGTAGCATCATTTTATTCCATATGGATTGATTCTTATAATTTCTTTCTAGTCTATTCACTTTCAATGTCAGACTTATATTGCCAAGGTAGAAGAAATCGGATTATTTGATTAGCCAAAGCCCTGGTTTTTTTGGAAATGCAATTATTTTGGTTGACTTGTCAATATGACATTTCATACCATATTATGTAAAAGTCATAAATACTGCAGCTAGTTATCAGATCTTTTAATGGTGCTTGTTTAATTGTAGACTAGCTCTCAAGGCCTTTACTGATCAGAAAAGACGATTCTTTCCACACCTTGATCACGCATTAGAAGATCAAAATTCTGGGCTTGTTTCAAAGAAGCAATGTGCTCCTAATGAATTGCCTAGTCAAGAGGACCTTGGTGATTGTAAAACACTCTTAGACATACTAACTCGAGTTGATAAAGAAGTGCCAAATTTGAAACTTTTTGCCTATGAACGATTGGACTGGTTGAAACAAGCATCTAAACTACCTTCATTGACAGTTGATAGTTCCGTAGAAACATTAAAAGAACACAACTTTCGTGGTTCAGATAAGATAAGGCCGGGATCACTCACCTCTGTTGTGGAAGATAAGGTTGCTGTCATTGTGCTACTGTTTCCTTCTGTCTTTAGAGCGATAGTTTCCTTACATCCAGTTGGTTCTGTTGAACCAGATGCAGTAGCTTTCTTCTCTCCTGATGAGGTGAGTTTTTTAAACCCTGCATGCTCACTTCCAATACCGTTTCATCCTTTTTCGAAGGAACGAATGATATAATTGTTGCTGAAGATTTGTTATATTGCATACATTTGGTATTTGAATTTGCTTCTTGTCAATCTTTTCTTCTTAATATTGGATGATAGTTGTTCGTTGTAACAGTGTAGTTTATTGTCCAGTAGTCTGCTTCCTACCACACTCACATATGCTAAAAGGAAGATACCAAAGGGCAAGAGAGAAAGTTAGCTTATGTAGTAGAGTGAGAGGGTCCTTTAGTAACTTTTTCAGTGTTATTTTCGCTGTTGGAGGGGTTTGGGGGGCATGGCAATTGGTTCGGATTTTTTAAGGGAGATATAAGGGGAGAGAGAAAGGTGGGGATAGTAAGCCGAAATTGAGTGGAGGTAAGGGAGAGTTCATGTCTCTCCATAACCCCCTTTTTTTCTCTTCATTTAGTTTTCTTTTGGTTTGATAGTAGTATGTACAGGGATTGTTTTTGTTGGAATCGATTCCCTTCTTGGTAGTTCTTCTCTCTGTTTTGAGTAATTTGGAGGACGGATCTATCATCTTCTAGTTTTTTTTTTTTATTTTGGTATAAAAGGATTAGATACTCCTTTCCCTATATCACAGATAGTAGAGGGTTAATATTTTTTTTTTTTAATGAGAGATATATTGTGCATCAACTAAGATGAAGAACTAATCAGTACCTTATTTACTCTCTTTTAAAGTTACTACAGCTTAAAAATTTGGTATTTTTCATTTTCGTTTTTTTTTTTAAATATATCTTAATTAGCTTCCAACATATCAATTTTGCATTCTATACAGGGAGGCAACTACATGCATGCCAGAGGTGTTTCAGTACATCATGTATTTAGACACATCACAGTAAGGGCCTTAATTTCTCATTATCTCTGCTTTATCACAGTTTGTGGTTGAAGCTCTATTCATCGTTTTATATTAATATAATGCAGGAGCATGCAGCTTTAGCGCTACAATATTTTCTTGAGGTTCAAGGAGAGACTGCTCTATACACATTTTTGGTACCATCTTCATTACGTTTATAAACTTATCACCAATTCCAAATTGTGGTCATTCTATTTTAAATCTAAACTGTTTTTTTATTTGGGGTTTGTTCATGTAGCACTGGATCTGCAGCTACGAAAATTTATTTAGGAACGTTTGCAGGTATATGTTTTGAATTTTAAATTTCCTTTGTATCTTTATAGCTCTAAAGGTACAAATACTTGGTCATCGGTGATGCAGTAAATGTGGAAAATTGCTGTCATTGGACAATCAATCAGCTTTGCCATTGCCTCCAGTTGTACGTTCCTATCGGCAGTTTTATGCATCAAAGATATCATCAACGCTGTCTAGACCCTCAGCAAGTGACCCTAGCCAGGATCCCGCCAAAGCATTTCATATTGGCTGTTATTCTGAGGAACTATAGGGATACCCATTCCTCAAGGTACACCTCAAAGCTTGGAACAGTAGAAAATGAAAAATGGGCAATTAAAGATTATAAATCATTCTAGAAACTTATACTGAATAATTTTCCATTTAGGTGGCGACTTATATCAATCGAAATATCTAAGGAATCAAGAACAGTGAACCCTCTTTCTTATTTGGAAATTACTTTACAATTGTAATTCTGCTCGGTGTAGATTAAAATCATATCTAATGGTCGAATTGTTTGTTAGCAATCTAGATTAGCAAATAGTCAAAAATTTCAAACTTATGACGTGTACCATAGAAATAGAAATAGAAATATGAATAAAGCCTAAATTTCAATTAAATTGGAATACACGTTTATTACTTATCATCTTACTTTCATTACCCTCACTGCCTCATTCTACCAACTTTGCTACATATGCCTGTCCAGGTTGGTTCGACATCTCATTTGGAGCCCATATGGTGTCTAGTCCTAGGTACTCTATCTTGTACCAGCTTGCACATAGGCCTGTCCAGGCTAGTTCGACATCTCATGTGGAGCCCATATGTTGTCTAGTCCTAGGTACTCGAACTTGTCCCAGTTTGCACATGCTTAAAACGCGCAAACATCTCCTTGCCAATGGGTCCTGATCTGATTGGTCTTGGAATATCGGTGGACGATGGTTTCAGGTTCGGCATTTCTTGTTCCTGCTTTCTTTTTCCTGTCTCATTACCTGTTTGAACTTTTGCATGGTTAAGATTAGAATCCTCTCTGGATTGCTTTAGGAGTATTGTAATGTAATTTTGTACATCCATATATGATTTTTTTCTGCCTCATTATCTGAATTTCAATTCACCGTGACATTTCAAAAATAATTTTTAGTTTCTTCGAATTAAAGGATGTGCACTAAGACACTCACGGTCACGGTCACGGTCACGGTCACGATTTATGCTCCCTAACCTGCTTGGCATTGCATTTTATCCCCACTTTGCACTCCGTTAAGTGACTTTACTTGGGGATCCATTGGGAATGTTTTTAGGTCTAAAAGCCTTTCTTTTGGGGTTCATTTTTACATAATTTAGTGTTTGTAACAAAAATATTGACTGATTTTTCAAAAGCTACGTCAGTTTTGAATTAAACGAAGAATGATGCTATGTTTATTTTATTTTTTTATTTTTTTAAAATATACGCTGACATGTTAAAAAAATATTAGTATAATAAATTAATTGTATTTTTATTGCATCAATAGTTGCTTGACATCTTAGCGTGTATTTTAAAATGGTAAATATAGATTTACTCGTAAATAAAATCACATTTAAAATGTTAATTTATCAAATACTTGTAGATTATTTTCACGGTTGTATAAAAGTTGTAGCAATACAAACCTGACTCTTAATTTCTTGTATCAAGTGTACTCAAAGCATGATCGTGTTGCATTATTCGAGATTTTGGCGGCGATGAGAATGTTACATGACTAATCGGACAATCATAGTGTGAAAATATGTTAGTTTATAGTTTTTTATTTTAAACATATTACACCATAATATATATTAAACGCTAACTTAGTAATTTTACTTGAAGAGTCAATCGAAATCTTCCATTTCAAAATTCTATGGGGTCCATTGGGCTTAATAATTGACTAATTGTGGATAATTAGATCCAATCCCATTGGTTATTAGACGCTAAACACTTCATGGTTTCCTAGGTTGTTCAATCATACTACTTAAATCTTAAATCAATTACCTTAATCTCGTACGAGGGGCCCACAAACACGTGTCATTATTCCAATGCATCAACCTGGCCGGGTCAATCTGATTGATGTAAGCCAGCACCTCCACGCGTCCTAATAAAAAGCCGCAGACCAGAGAGTGATTGCCAAGTGGACATAAACCAGAAGCTTCCTATAAATATATCTAGGAAATTCTGATGCCCCAAAAAAATATTATATTGATATTAAAATTTTTATTTTAATTGTCACGACAATTTTATTCCATAAGTACGGTTCTCAATATGAGAATCTTTTCAATGCAGTTTTTATTTTCAAGTTATATATACATACAACTAGATGGACCAATTACAATTAGAGGGAGAAAAAAAAAAAAAAAGAGTACGCGAGAATAAGTCTTTATCGACCATCCGCTGAAGTAAAAGACTCTGCTAGACCGGTCGGTCTAGGCGGAATGCTCCCTTTACTATCGTGCAAACTGACGTAGCTAAAATCTTTATCTTCCGATTCCTGCCACCCTTTGACCATCTGATCGAGTGATACAGTACAACTGATATCCGAATATTCTTCCGTCTCGCCGTTGAACGGTCTCCATTTCTCGACTAGTGGAGCCAATATGTTCACGATGTGACCCATTTTGGGCCGTTGGTTAGGATCCCTTGCCGTACAGTGGCCGGCCAATTCGGCGATGGTGAAGATAATTTCCGACGTGTCTTCTTTACCGTCGATGGCTGGATCGATGGCTGACATTAGCTTCTCTCGGTCGGATTTTATTTGCCAAAACCATTCCACCAAATACCGGCTTTCCTCAGGTCTATCCTCACCCAAAGCCATCAATCCGGTTAATAACTCCATTAGAACTACTCCAAAACTAAAGACATCGGCCTTTGTTGTGATTTTTCCGGTCACTGCATTTACAATTTCGACTTTAGAAAATTTTCCGACGAATGTAAAAATAATTCAAAAGAAGATTTACCTGCGTATTCCGGAGCCAAATACCCGAAAGTTCCGACGAGTCTGGTGGCAAAGGATTTTCCACCCGTCGGAGCGAGCTTGACCAATCCGAAATCAGAAACTTTTGCTCGGAAATCGTCGCCCAGTAATATATTGGACGGTTTAAGATCCCGGTGGACGAAACTCCGATGAGCAAGGCTATGGAGATACTCCATTCCTCTGGCAACATCCAAGGCAATATTCAGCCTTTTCTTCCATGTGAGAGGCTCCAAATTGAAGCTTCTCCAGTGGAAGAGATGCCGACTCAGAGCTCCTTGCGGCATACACTCGTAGACGAGAATTCTTTCGTTTCCTTCGACGGCATAACCCAATAACGAGACTAAATTCCGGTGCCGGACCTTCGACAGAACGGCAATTTCGGCCTGGAATTCGTCCAACGCTTTGCTGCTTATAACTCCGGACTCCATTCTTTTCACCGCTATTTTCGTCCCGTCGTCCAATTCTCCTCTGTACACCGATCCGTATCCGCCTCTTCCCAGCTCGTTTTCTCGGGCGAAATTCCTCGTTGCATTTCGTAGGACTTGAACCGATATGACTAAATTTCCGGCTTCGATGGAATAAGATTCGCCAATCCCGCTAATACTTCTACTTCCACGACTACTTCCCGACACCTGAGAAACAGCCCCATTGGCTGCAATCGCTATCTTAACCGGATTATCCGTTTGGGACGGATCCCTAGGATGAATCACTAATGAATCCGGAGCCTGAATTTTCCGATTCTTCTTCTTGTAGCAACAGATAAACAGAGGAACAATTAGAAAAACGACACTTCCAACGATTACTACAGGCAGAACGATGGAAAGAAGGATCGTCGTTAGAGATTTCCTCGGTTTTGTTGTTTCTACGTTAGAATCTATCGAGGTAGAACTCGATCCCAGAGATGGGATGGAGGAATTGCTAATCATTGGATTCTCCGATACGATGAGTTTTACAAAAATGCTGAAACCCGGTAAGGGAGGAGAGAGATTGTTCTGGCTCAGATCCAAGAGGGTTAAAGATTTCAGCGATGTCCAATTCGCCGGAATCCGGCCAGTTAATTTGTTCGCCCGGAGAACTATTTGCACCAGAGAATTCAACTTTCCGAGAGAAGGGCTCAAACTCCCTCTCAGATTAAACTTAGGAAGATTAATCTTAGAAACTTTTCCGGTGGAATCACAATTTAATCCCAACCAATTCTGACAAGGGTCATTTCCGGTCCAAGAAGAAATAAATCTCGAAGGGTAGTTCAAATCGCCGAGAAACTCTATCAGCGCCATAACTTCCGGTGAACAAGCAATTCCCACCTCGGATCGACAGAAGGAGTTTGAATCGAAAGTAGTGTTTGGTGTTTTGAAATTTGGAATTGGACCCATGAAATGATTATTGTTCAAATCCAACTTCATCAACTTCATATTAGCCAAACTATCAGGAATCAAACCAACAAATTCATTACCATTAAGAATGAGCTCTTGAAGAAGACTCAAATTGCCGATACTTTCCGGGATAACTCCGGAGAACTTGTTTCCGTGCAGCCATAAACTCGTCAGCGAGGTCATCGAGGTCACGACCTCGATCGAACCAGTCATCCCGCCATCTCCTTGATTATTCAGCCAAAGTAATTTGAGCATCATCACGTTAAAACTCTGCGGAATCCCGCCGGATATTCTGTTCTTCGAAAGCAATAAAACCGATAAAGACGACATGGAGCCCAGAAATTCCGGCAACGGTCCGGCCAGATTGCAGCTTGCACAAGTAATATTCTTTAACTGGGCTGAATTTTTTATCTGGGATGGGAACATCCACCCAGTACTCCCGTTGAAACTATTCCCATCTAACGCCAAAACTTCCAAACTTTCAAGGCCGGCGAAGAAATCTGCCGGAATGACTGTGAAATTATTGTAATCCAAAAACAAAAACCGCAAATTGGGGAGGCCGGAAAACAAGGGTAGAGTGCCGGAAAATCTGTTCCGCTGGAGACCTAAGTTTGAAAGCATCGAAAGCTGGTTTAAATTTTCCGGCAAAGGACCTTCCAAACCTAATTCTTGGACCTGAATCTGAGAAACCTTAGTCCCAGAACAGAAAATATGGCGCCATTTATTGCCGCACGGGTCATTGTCATTTTCCGGCCACTTTAATAGCACCGAATTCTGCAAACCCTTCTCAAACCGCCGGAGAACGGCAAGGTCGTTCGGATCAGTGGCCGTGAATCCCAGTGGAGAAAGAGAGAGAATGAGAAAAGCTACAAGAAGCCCTTTTACACCGTCTTCAACAGCAGATGCGAGATTTCTTTCCATTATTCAATAACCATGGAAAACAAATACTGGATGAGGAAAAAGCTTCGACGAGTCTGAAAATGGCGGTTTCTGAGAAAACCCATAAAAAGTGAAGCAGAGAATCATCACGCAGAGCTCAACTAAGTATTAGAAGAGGAAAAAGCTTCAAATTAGATCATCAATGGTCGATTCTGATAATACCCACAAAAAATCCAACCCCAACGAAGACAAAAATGACATCCAAGAGCTCGAACGAAAGCTGCACTACGATCAACACCAAGCTCGAAGCATCAAAAACTGATCTTTTGAGAAGAAAACTATAAAAATCCAAAAGACAGAAAATTCGAAGGAGAGCAAAATCATCAATGAACTTGACCAAAAAAAAAACGGAAAAGCTAGAACCTTTTTGGAGAATTACGTTCCGTTACGCGTCTATGAACAGTCAACTGCATTAGGGGCAGTTGGAGGACACTGCAGAACACCATACTCCATGATCTTTGTTCACGATTCTTCTACTAACCTTGAAATGAAAATTATATTTCGTGCAAATAATAAATTCTTTCTTTTAAAATAAATAATAAATTACAATTTTAATCTTCTGTATAAAAAAAAACACGAATAACATTTTTAAATTATTAGTATTAGATGTGCAGTTTAATTTTACGCTCTAATACGCCAAATACAAATCATTCTTTGCAATCTCGACACCAAATTGGGTCGGTCTACTTGATTCACCAAAATCCGATCTAGGTCTAGGCATTACCTAATATGATCAGCCTCAATCTCAAATAGTTAAGATTACGTACTGATATTCGAAACAAATTATTGAAAAGATGGACTGGTTACTAAAACAACGAAAGATCGGAGAAAATTAAGATCGGAGAAAATTGAGATCAGACTAGTCCGACCCTAGTCCAAGTAACAACTATATGAAAACTTTTAAATAGAAAAATTAAAGTATGCAATTAATTATTTTATTTTTTTCAATAGTTTACTTTCTATTTTTGGAAAAAACACAACAATTAATGCACTTCAAGTGAAAGCCTTCTTCTTAGTGATTCTCTTTAGTCAATTTATTAGGTCAATGTTAGGAAGATCTTGAATATGGAGATTTGTTCTTTTCAACTCTTTTAAAATAACTTTTAGTTGATGAATAAAGTTAATTACCCAACATATTATGTCTAACTAATCTTAGAAAATTAAAAAAAGAACTAAATAGCATAGTTCAAAAATAAATTGGAAAAGGTAAGAGTGTTCTTGGATCGGTTCGGTTTGATATTATGATAGAACCAAACGGAGCCGATTAATGTCGGTTCTAGCACTTTCAGATCAGGAATTAGGATTTTTAAAAGTAGAAACTGAATCGAAATTTTTCATTCAGTTCTGATTCTACTCGTAATATAAAATAAAAAATTTTATATATTATATAAATTTGATTTCTACTAATATATTTAACAAAATTAACTTTAAAGACAACAATATTATAAAAATCAATGCATAAGTAGTGATTTCACAATTTGACTAAATTTTCTTTTTTTTTTTTTTTTTCATTTGGGTGGAAAATTTTAGTGGATTTTTCAATACCCAAAACTCATCTATTCGATTTAGTTTATTCCATATTTGTTTCTACATACTCGAAAAATCGAACCGATAAAGTCAGTTCCCAAAAAATAGAACAAAAAATTCAATTCTTTGAATGTTGAAACTGATATGATCCAAACCTGATTCATGGGTTCCAGTTCGGTTCTTGATTCCTGTTCGGTTTTGAACACCCTCGAGTAGAGTAGAGCTGATTTGGGTCCATTTTCTTCTTATTTTAAAGATAAAAATAATAATACCGTTTTAATTTAATTATTTCATTATTAATATGGCCATTAGGGGAATTATATTTTTTATGTTTAATTTAATATTTGAGGCCACTCATACTCAAAGCACAAGAGGTGGGATCTACGTGTATCCATTCACCCTTCCTTAATATATTTAAATAAATAACACACACTACTTCATTATAAAGTAATTAATTAATTTTTATGAAGTTGAAGCTCACACAAAACAATGGTCCTAAATCTTTTGCTGAGCTTTTTGTTTGTAGTAGAGAGAGAGAGAGAGAGAGAGAGAGAGAGAGAGTATGGAATCCAATAATATAATAAAATAAATGTTTATTTTAAGCATATTTATTGTCATATAATTAATTTACAACTATAATATTAATTATTTTCCCAATTTTAAATTAATCAATTTAATTTCTCAATTAGTAATCTTTATTTTGTTTCTCTCTTTTTTTTTTTTGGGTCTATATTTGTTCATCTTAAATTTAATTAATTTTCCTAAAAATATGTAGCATTTTAGATACCTAGTTTGGATAAATACTAAATAGGTTGTGATAATGGAGTTATCTAGTTGAGAAGTTTGAGTGGTGGTATGAAGTTTTGGTTCCATATAGACTATTGTTTTTCAAAAGTATGAATGAAAGTGATTTATCCTTGAAAGTCTAAAAGAAAATAAAAATTTATTATATTACAAACTATACTCGAAATATATCGTTAAAATATTATATTATATAATTGAAAAATTACATAAAATTTAATCAGTGTTGGGTTTTTTTTTTTTAGACCTAAATCTTTTCATAGTAAAATGCATATTAGTGCTTAAATTTAATGATAAAAAATAAATAAGTCATTGTATTTTGGAATTGGATAAATAACTCCGTGAACTTTAAGATATTAGCTTTTAAGTTCTCTCGGTTACTTGGTGTTTTATAAAAATATTACGTTTTTGTCACGTGATCTTCTTAGTTTAGCAATTTCCAGAGAGAAACAACTACCAATAAAAAGATTTTAATGATTCTCGATGCTTATTTTTCTAATTTGTTTCTCCATGAAAATCTTTAGAGTTGTTAATATCTGAAAATCTAGCAGAATAGAAGATCATGGGAGAAGACACCCCAAATGACAATGACTTAATTAGTAACGACATTAAATCCCGTTTAGGATTGTTGTCGTAGTTACAAGTGTCTATTTGAGAATTTAGACTCTATTCTAGGGTTCGGTAAAACAAAGATTTTCAACTTGTTGATATTAGGTATTAAGTTCCTTTACTTACCAGGTGTTCTAAAAAAATACTATGTTTTTGTCACGTGATCTTTTTAGTTTCAACTTGTTTTTCAAGCTACAACAATTTTGATATTTGTTTATCGAATAACATTGAACCGAGTACAAAATATATAAAATTATATTTTAATCCCTTAAATTTTTTAATAATAATATTTAACTACTTACTTTCTATTCCGTAAATTTAACGTGCTTTTTATATAAATTTAATAATTGACATATCGCTTTTAAGAAATTATATAACTATGATATAAATGAAATTTTAATATCATAATTACTAATTTACAAAAAAATAATAATAATAATAAGGCAAAAAATGCAAGAATATTGAAAAAAAAAAAAAAAAAGAGTGAGAGAATAAAGGGGATGGATAAAGGAAAAGGAATAAAAGAGAGGAAAAGCTAAAATGCCCAGTGGCAAACGAGACCCCTACTACATGCATGGCTTTATTATAAAAATATAAAAGCAAATATAGATTCCATCTAATACTTATCCCCAATCCTCTAAAACATTGATGTGATGTCAAGATGATTGGCTTTCAAGGTGTGTTTACTAGTAATCTTTTCTGCCTATTTTAATTTAATTTAATTTAATAAATTTATTGTATCAAAAAATTAAAGTAGAAAGAGGAATTTTATTTTTATATATATATACGACTACAAAAAAGATTTGTCTAAGTCAATTCGATTATTTTTATTCGAGTAACTTTTCTTTAACTCGTTTTCTTTTTTCTTTGTAAATTTCATGAAACTGCTAAAAATTTTAGGTCATAGTAGATTTGGCTCTCTCACGTCTTTTTTTTTTTTTATTTATTCCCAGAATGCATCATCACTGTTGTTACGTCGTGCGCTATAGTTTTGGCCCTATCGACTTGATCCCTCCACTACTACAATAGCAAATTATAGGAAAATGTACATAAAATTGTTCTAAAAGCTTTTGTCGGAGAGCAAACTTTTCGACCCCATCAAACTCTTATCAGTTCTAGCAATCGGCTAACGTACTATGTTATCCTCTATCTTTTTGGTCGAGGAAAAGAGAGAGAGAGAGATTAACAAACATTACTTATAAATACTACACTACACAAAATTATTCAATTTTATTGTTCCAAGGATTTCTATCTAGAATTCCGCTTGTTCTTCATTTTATTGTGTGTCGATAAAGGAGAGAAAAAAATAATTAATTTGTCGCAGAAACATTATTATAATGTTTTTAATGATTAATTAAGTTTTAAATCACAAATAATGGATTAGTGAAGTAAGTTAATCGATATTACAGGTCTTATTCTTTAATAATATGAGGCGTGAGTCGGATTTAAATGTGGCTGAAAAATAACTATATCTTTAAATTGGGCCTCAAAAGCCCATATTGATTACTGGGCCTATATCTTGGATGGTGGGACCCGCCTATATATACTAGATTCGTGCTATGGAGGGGAAAAAGGCGCACTGCACTTCCGTGCCTAACTGTTTTTGTTCGTCTTCCGCTCCCTCCATCGCCCGCTACCTCTCTCTCTTGATTTACGATCGCGATCAGCTCTCCTCGATCTCGTCTTTCCTTGCTGCTGCTGTGATTGTGCGAAGTGGAATATTTAACTCGGAGTTTCACCGGAAGCTAGGTTACGATCGCATTCACACTTCCACAGAAAGCTCTGGATTGCGTAGTTTCTTAAATGAGCAATTTCGTAGCATAATTTGAGGATTTATTTGACGTAATTTTTATTGTTTTCTTTGCTTCTGTAATGTGTTTTCTTCCAAACTAGTTATGATTAAGTGGATTGCAGAAACATGATATTGGAAAAGCAGCTGCGAAGGTTGTTTCGCTTACTACAATCTGAGAGAATTTTCAATTTTACAGTTGTGATCAGCGAGAACAGAGAGTCTTCGTGAAGTCTTGCTGCTTATAAAGATGAGGTGAGATTTTTATTTTAAAAAAACTATAAAATAATCTTTATCCCTGGCGAAAGTTACACTCAATCCAATCTTTTCAAAACCTCAAAAGGTTTACACGGTGTATTTAAACTCAACAGTCAATACTACAATTTGCACCTTAATTTTCTAAACAAGAACATGACCTGTCTTTGGTGACCCTGGGTTTTCATTCTCTGATAATTCCTTTTTTTTCTTCTCTACTACTTCAATCACAATGTGTGCAGTAACTTCAGTATCTAACACAGGTGTTATGATGTTTCCTCTGTGAAATAATTGAGGCTTTGCAGAAGATACATTCTGTTCCAGGCTTTCAAAGCATGCTAGCCGAGAAAGTTCTTGGATTGATATTGAAATTTCTTCAACACACTTAACAATTTCCACTAGTATTGAAGCCATTGATGCAGCCGGTATAATGTCCAAGAGCTCTGTTTGGTCAAAAGAGACAGCTTTAAGTGAATTTTTCAAGTCCATGATAGAGCTTTTAGCGTTTTCCAAATGGGAACTTGCAGTATATGAGTAGGTCATTGTTTTAACAGTTGATGCCAGTTCTTTCAGTGCTTTTCCTGTTTCCAAACTAATCTCTGTGCATGATTTTTGAATTATCCTTTGAAATTCTCGTGGGACCTGCATTTAGACATTGCAATATGCTGGATTAGGTTAATGTGTTTTATGGTTTTCTGCTATAGATTTTCCCCCTCGATTGAGTGCAAGAATAAAGATAACTACAAAGAAATTGGAAGTAGGCTTATGATGCGAATTAACAAAAGTTCTTTTACTGGAGATAATGTTTAGCAAAAAGGAGGAGATGAGCTGAGTACTTGGATTTGAGAACTAAGGTGGGTATCAAGAGCCTGAATCTGGTAAGCACATTGCCTTGTACTTCCTCCAATCTTCAAGTACTGTTTCCATGGATGTCTGAACCTGAAATTGCCATTCCTAGGTTCCCACTTGCTAAAATTTGCCTGCATTGGTTTTATAGCCTATCAGTTCTTTTATATATGTGTTGCACAGTCGCATGATTCTCAGGTATCTTTTTTTGAGATTATTTTCTTGTAAACAAGGTTTGAGAAAAAAGTTTTTGTTAACATCATGAGTTGTAGATTTGTTGTTACAATTGTTTTATATATAAATATTTGATGTACCGTATCAATCTATTTTCTTTGGTTAAATATTTGTTATTAATTTCGAATATGATAGTTTAGGTTTAATCAACAATGGATAATAATTATTTTTCTTTCTTTGGCTTAATTTAAATAATTGGAATTGGCTCAAAGTTTGTTAGTGATGGATAAGGAGAAAAAAAATGAAAGGAGGGATCCTTGATAGAATTGAGAATAAGTCCACTTACCAAAGATTCTTCAAGGTTTTTTGAATGAAGAACAGTTTTGAATCCCTGAAGGAATGACTTGTTATCATTCTGTCCCTCAACTTCGTCCCCCGGACAACCGAAAAACTCACTTCCAAATCCTGCGAATTCCAAATTTTCTCAATTAAACTCTGATTCAGAAACAAATTTTGATGTTAATCTCTTAAAATCAATCTATTACCTTCTAGATAGCTTGCTAACTTGTTTAAGTTTGAAACAACAGAGCTGTGAAGAGCGTCACCAGCCCATACAGGACAAACAAAAATGGTGACTAGCAAGCAGATTGCTCCTCCTATGAAAACGGTTAGTATCCTATCATACAGCATATCCCACATTTCATCTGCGCGGAAACCAGAAATCACCACCATACTGAACGTTAATATAAATACCAAAACACCATAATCATATTTTGCTTTGATTCCTGGAAAAAATCTGGCAAACGTAGCAGCTGCGCCTGCACAGAGTGGGAAAAATTACTAATAATTACAAGCCAATCAATGTAAAACCCACCGAATAATGCTGCTAAAGGATATTGTGATTGAAGAATTACCCAGCAGGAAAACAAAAAGTCCAAGTAAAATTGGCTCTCCATTATCTCCCGAGAGACTGGCCAAATATTCGACTCCAACTCCTAAACCACCAGCCAGCAATGTTCCCAGTCCCCTATTAAGTCCTTTGCTCAATGTTCCCCCTTTACATGCATAGACATGACAACAAATAATAGACGAAGACCCAGTTTAGGATTACTGTAACTTTTTTAATAATTATTATAAATTGTGCTTTTAAGTTGTGGAAAAGAGCAGTAATTATTATTTTGATTCAAATTTTTTAATAACGGTTAAAATTATGAAATAAGTATTTTCAGCCTTACAAGAAAACGTCTAGCGGAGTCTAAGTATTTAAACCACTTACATTATTGATAACTTCTTTGTTAGGATATCATCGAACAACACAACAAACAAATAGATGGTACAGTCACTTACCAACTGTGAATTCCATGAGGAGGATAACTGTGATCACAGCCCACATTCCAGATTCCTCAAAACTATCATAAATAGGTCTGCAATAGTAGAAAGAGGAGACCAATACGAGGGCTAATCCAACTTTTAGAGAGTGAATAATTCGTCTTGGATCATCTTGTCCAACCTTCTTTACTCGCATGTACACCGTCACGGGTAAAGCCTTGAGCCTCCCCCACAAAACTGAAATCTCTGCCTTTCCCTGAGTTCTCGATTCAACATCCATGGCTAAAAATACTTGAGAAAGAGCAGAAAACTCACAGCTAAAAACACAAGGCTTTTCCCCTTCAAACGAAGTAAATAGACTTTAGAGAGACGTGTGTTTCTGTTTGTGGTGGGTTTGGCATATTTATAAGGGAGCGTTGGTGAAATTTCAGGAACAATAATGGTCATTTTTGTAGCTCCTCTGACATAGAACCTAGAATTACAAAAAATAAAATAAAATAAAATGTACAAAAAAAATATGACCAGAAAGAAATGCCCAAGAAATAACATCTTTCTATTCAAAGAAGAATCGGGGTAGCCTGTACTTTATCCTCCCAAAAAGATTCTAAAAAAAATACTTGGTTTGGATTTCCCCCACCATAAATAATCTTACTTGGATGCATTTGATTTCTGAGTTATTACATGTAAAACAAAAAAGTACACCAGACTGAAATTATAGAAAACCTCATTCAAGAAGAACGATGGTAACGAATCCAACAACAACCTACTGAAACTTATTTTTCTTTCCCATTTCTTATTTTTAAGGGGAAACCTAGAGGGAGGGTTTATAGGGTTCTTAGTTTAGGCTTGCATCCCATCTCACATTTCTGGCCTAACATAGAGATTGACATTTCTCTTACCGTACAGTCAGATCTTATAATTTACGCTTGTAAAGTTTGTGGTGCCTGCTTTACCTTCCCGGACAATATACTGGAGGACGCGTCTCTCTCTTGCTAGTGTAATTTTTTAATATTAATTTCCTAATTAATAGAAGAGTAATTTCTGGAATTAATCTTAATAATAGGGAAACTAAATATTTGTGCTTTTCTTTTTAGCAGATTTTTTTTTTTAATTTTCTTAATTCCGCTAAAAATGAAAGGCATGTGAAAAATATTTTTCCAGGGAATCACAAAATTTTAATAATTTATACATTTGTAAATCAGTTTTTATCAAACCCTAAAATGATTTTTATCACAACTAATTATTTTAATAGAATAGTTTGCAGGACTTAAAAAAGTATCAATATCAAACTAAGCTGAAAATATTGGTCATGGGATTCAAAATCAATGGCCTAGCCTTTCATCACGCTAAAGCTTTAAAAATAGCGTAGATTACAAGATTGGACTAAGGAAGAAAAAAAAAAAAAGAAATAAGAAGCCAATCCTTATTCTCTCTCTCAAATTTTTTCTGTGTTATTACCCACTCTTGAAAGTAGAAACTATATATGTTATAAAGGATAAAGTACAAGGATAAAGTACAAGTTGGATCCCAAACTTTGAATGCCAAGTTATTGATATCTTAAACTTTTTTTTTTCAATAGTATAACTCATGAACTTTGCACGGTGAATAAATCAAATTTTGACGATAATAGTTCGTTAAATTTACCATATTACTTGCCCCTAACTCTAATTTTATGACTTCAAAAACTTATTGATCTCTTTTTTCCTATTATTAAGTAATAGGTTTTTTCTTTCACAAGTTTTGAGTGTTCTTTAGTATATCATGCTTGTTAGCATCTAATCAAACTTAGATACCAAATGATCACTTAAATCAGGGGGAAATTTTTTAGGGCTAGTTGAAAACTTTGGCCCATTTTATGGACATATACTATACAAGTGTTATTAGTTTTGAAACAACGACTTTTAATCATGGCCTAGTTCTTCCATAACTCAGTTTTAATGTAGGAACTAAACTGAAATACCTAAGACTATATTTAATTTAGGAACTTGGTTTGGCACAAAAAAACAAACCTCGATCAAAGCATCTTGCAAGCTGTAAATGGCAACTTGAAAAGTAAGTAGTGGCTCAAAACGAACTTGTTTTGAGTGTAATTATGTGGCTCAGGATAGGCTATTTGCAGAACAAAAATTATAGTACACTAATTATGTGGCTCGAATTTGAATATAGTATATTAGAGTACACTAATCAACGATCTACACTTCAGAAAATAAAATTTGAGTATAAAATTAAATAATAAACTTAGCATTACTTTTTTACTTTTTCTTAAATTATACTCGTGTGTACTTACTGCAGTTTTTTATTTTAAATCACATTCTTATGAATTACATATTCTCATATATTACGTAATTTCTTGTTATAGGTCATCCAAAGTGAACCCAAGTAGAAGGCAGACTCATAGCTTTACCTCATCTTCGATCTGCACAGTTTTGCGGAGATGAATAATAAGGTACTCCAGTAATGAAAATCAACAAACGCCAGGAAAGGTTGGTCTTTAAGATTTCTATTTAGCATGTTTATTGAAATCATTGGATTTGTCTGCAATCTGTCCCGAGATATTATCTATTTTATGCTCCTTAGTTTGCCAGTCGGCAATGATTGATTTCATTGATCTGTACTCCTGCATTTCTTTTAGTTGCATCAGTTTTTTCATTCGTTCAATGTAGTTATTAAACAGTCATGATTCAAAGGGTGCTAAATAGAGAAAGGTAGAAATATAAAAATAAATGTGAGAGAGAGAGAGAGAGAGAGAGAGAGAGAGAGAGAGAGAGAGGGTTCTGTTTTGGTATGAACCTAGCCCTAGTTTTAAAAACCCTAGCTTTTGGTAGAAAATTAGTTTGATAATGATTAATGGTTGGCCTATGGCCTATGCGCGCCTAAATAACCTAAGTTTAACTTCCTTCCCCCGTTTTCACTTTTTCTAAAATTGTGGTTATTAGTTATCTTAGAAAAAACTTGTCTTTAATATCAAATTGAGTCAATAATGTAAAAGCATGTCTTATAATTGGATAATTGATTGATATTATATAAGATGTTACACACGAGGTCGCTCTAGTCGTTCGGTCCAAGGTCTGCGAGCTGGTCCAGGCTTCACTTGCCAAACTATTAATTATATTATTAACAAGTTCATTTCTTTTTTTTGTTTGACCTTGGACAAGAAGGATTTAATTTTAAGAGTAATGTCAGAGTTACTCTTTTAAAAATTTATTAATGCATCAAATAATGATTGATGTAATAAATTAACTATTTTTAATTTATAACATTGATTGCATCATATTTGCACCAATTATTGATTGACACATCAAAAAATATTTTAAGATGGTATAATAAAAAAGTATACGAAACATTACTCTTTGAATAGAATATTGGCCCTTGGGCATTACTCAAGAGACCACTATTGTATACGTTGTGATGAGCTGCGACTCCAGAAGTTAAACATTTTCAAAATGACAATGCCACTGGTTGTTATGGTGCCATTGTCGAGGCTCAACACAAGGTTTCAACATGTATACATACATGTACGTGCCATAACATATACTTTTAAGGAACAAATAAATGAGTAATTAACTTTTTCAACAGCTTCACTTTTTAGATGGTTGATAATTTCTGGAGATTTGTTTGAATTTGTTAATTGAAATATGGGTTTGAGGAGACAAGAAGAACAATCGGGCATCTACTCTCCTTGAAATAAGCCAACTTTTAGCAATGTTGACAGGCTGATTCTGTTTGAGGTCTCTCCCGGTCACATTACTCCATCCAGTTGGGCAATAAACTAGATTTTATTTGAACAATTAAAAACTAATTAAAAGCTAATGGTAAGGGTATTAGGAGGCCTTGCTTTATTCTTTGGGGCTTATCGGGCTCTGAGTTGCTGAAATGAATCAGTTAACAAGTTCATCTCTAAATCTATTTATTGTTTTCGTGAAATTTTAAATGCTTTATTCAAATATTTCTTCTAAATTAAATCTCTTTAAATAAAAAAAGAAATAATAATTATAGAAGATTTACAAGTTAATTGATTTGTGCTTTTCACCAAATTGAGAACTTAGAAATTAAATATTAAGAAATTCGAGATTCTTCAACAAACAAACAGAATAATTCAAACGAACCTCTTTCGATTCATGAACAAAATAAGAAAATTATTTTCAATTGAATACTTGAGTTTGATTGTTCCTTGAATCTCGTCACATCATATAATATTAAAAAAAATAATTAAGAGTGATATGGGTCACGTAACATCAGTTAATCATATGATAATTTTGACAGTAAAGTTAAGTAAATAAACATTATTTAATTACCTAAGATTTAGAACTCTGTCTATGCTTTCTTAGGCACAAAGCTCAGACAATGCATAGCTGAAACTGCCTGCGAATCTATTGCAACATAAAATAATAGAAAATAGCCGAAGCTAACACAACACAACACAAGGCTTATGTTTAATTATTTAATAAAAGTTCTATTATGCGTGTCGTCCACAAATAATTGAGCCTTCTAGAAGTTGGAGTATTTTGGATTTAATTATGTGTCCTAAACTCTAATCCGGAGAATGAACCCTTACACCGTGTTCCTTTCCGTATTTGAAATTTGTACATGTCAAACCAGCTACACCGAGCAAAGATTCAAAATCACTTACTATCAAATTTGATATTATCGTCAGAATAATATTATATTTATTTTTTAATTTTAACTTTTTACGTGTGTTCGTCGATTTATTTAATTTTAATTATTTATAATTTATTTTAATATTTATAATAATTTATAGTAACACATGTGAGTAGATTGATACGAGAATTTGGAAAATTCAGTGGGTAGAAATTGACAATTCTTATCCAAACATGTTAAGCTCATGAAATTCAACTCTTCGATACTAAAATTGAATAACATTTAAAAATCTCCGTTGAATTATTTTTTCTCTTTAAATAAAAAGAATATTCTTTGGATTAGGATGTAATCAAACATAATTAATAGGATTAAATTGCGTCACTAACGACATCATATCATTAATGGGAGTAGTTAGGTCGTAACGCAAGACAGACACTTGTCTCGCATTTAATTAGAAGGCTTTAATTATTAAATCTTTCAAGCGTAAACAGAGAGACTAAATGTGGGTATTGACTAATCTCTTAATGCCTGATTAAGCTAGCATCTAACCATGCTTAACAAATTTAATTACGATGTTAAATCACCTTCTTCGCTCCAAAAGAGCATCTTGTCAATGCTTCCCGGTGGAGGTTATATAAGTGTTGCATTCAAGTAATATATGATTTTACGGAGAAAAAATTATCAAACTTTAAATCTTAGTAAAACAATAATAAATAAAGATGAAAAAATTTGAATTTAAAAAATAAAATTAAACACGAAACAAATTAAATAAGATAAACACGAGGTGAAGACATGGTAACGCTGCAACAAAATTTCGAAATAACTTCTTTTCAATAGCTTGTTAATAAGATTAATATTAAGTACTCTACTCATCCACCTCCATATATTTTAGACTTAAGAGAGTGAGTAATTCGATTCAAACGAGAATTGACATGTTTACGGTCTTTTGAATCTAGCTTCGAGAATAGATTTTTATTGGTATATTGCCATCAAATCTTCTCATTAGAAGTTGGAACAACCGTTCATTTGCACGTAATAATTGACGTAATTAAATTACATTATATTATTATCGTATGTCATAGTTCAAATGAAATATGTCGTGGAAACTTATGTTTGTGATCAAGACATTTAAACTAGTGAGGAGACTGTAACGCATAATATTTTGACAAATATCAAGAAAGTATAATGTCTTCGTCTTTAGCACTAAATAGTACAATATCATCTATTTCGTACCTAAAATTCATACAATTTTGTTGTTAAATTATATATAAAAAAATTTTATAATTGAATCGTTATCCACTGTCACTCCCAAATGGTCTGGTATGGCATAACTTCATTTGATTTTCCGTCTCTTACCCTTACATGAGTTCGACTTCTATACTTTCGATTGTCATCTGAAAGTTAGTATTGGATGAAATGTTTGTCTTGGCTCCACCTCCGCCGAATGAACAAACCGTGAGAGAACAGATGGTTGAAAGAATGATTCTTCTCTTGGCAGTTTGTCTTTAAAGACAAAGACGACGTAAAATCTAGTAAATCTTAACTCAATTCATTCTAAATGAGTTGTATAATCTTATATTATTTGAGAGATATGAAAGTGAATGATTCATAATTAGAATTATTGTCTAAATCTCGGGGTGGGCACCTGAAATTAATCTAGTCCAACACGTTTTTGGATAAAACCTAATAGCAAAACTATATAAGCATCGACTTAAAATGGATGGTATGTCCTAGTAACATCGTGACTCCATACTTATTTTTTATATGACTTTCATTTTGCTCTCTACTTCTCTATTTCATTACTTAAAATTGACGTCATAAATATAAGTAAAACCCTAATCTTAATGGTCTAGTGATCGGAATTCTTTTTGGGTCGACCAATAGATTTGCATTACCGAACTCATTTAAAATTTTATTTCTTTTTATAAATTCATGTAAAATTGAATTGCAAAATTCACTGTTGTATTATAGTTTTGATTATCGTAATTTTTACATATATGTGATTTTTCTTAAAAAAAATCAATTGTAAATGTCAATGTCGTTTGATATTTTTCTTTTCGATTTATATTGAAATCAACTCCTACTGCAAATTGTTGCATGGCGGGTTAGCACATACGCCTAAGGAGGAACAAAAGAAACCAAAACCTAACAATATCATCCTCTCTTGTCTATGTGTCGGTGGCTAGCTCAACGCTCCCGTGAGGTCCACGGCGGTCCACCTGCAGTCCACCTCCGTGTCCTCTTCCATCCGTCCACCTCTCCTTAATTCTTCTTCCTCGCTCCATTGCCTTCATATTATAAAGAATTACCCATAACAACGCACTGTTTTATGACTACGTAAAAATGCCTAACATATTTTGGTCAAAGTAAAATAGTGTTTTCAATAAAGTTTTTACTGCAAAAAATTTATATGAGATGACTTTAAATTAAGAACTTCTCATGTTTCTAGTTTAAAGTCATATAAATGAACTAAATATGACATACATCACTAAAAAATATTTTTAAATGGTTGAAAAAGGGCTAATTTTTGATCCATTTTCCATAAATTTTTCAACACTTCTTAATTTAACCTTTTGAATTAGCAAATAATTGCAATATTAATAAATGCGTCACTAAGAATTATCATTTCTCAACCTACGTGGTCGTGTTACGATGTTGAAAACGCGCATATGTTAGCTGTATGGTTTACGAAAATTTATTTTGAAATTGGTGTCTAGTGACGTGTGAAATTTGGGAACACGCTCTTGCGCCGCACTCCAATCTCCTTCTTCGTGCAATAAAATTTTAAGATAAAGGGCAATTTAAACAATAACGTTTGGTTTCAAATACAATTTGAAGGCTATTTTATTTTTTTGACAAACCAAACATCAACGTATCATTCATTAACAATTTAAACCACGTCATTACTATTTTGTTAATTTTTTTTTCTGATTTTAATTTGAGTAATATTATATTTACGCTTTATTTTTATCTTTTATTTCTAAAATCGTAACATAATACTCATTGATTAATATAACTAACAACTTACGTATCAATTAATGAGTTGAACCTTATAACTTAAAACTAAAAAATAATAATAATAATAAATATAATATTATTTTTTTAGTTCGAGTTATCAAGGGAGTTTGAAGCCATAATTAAAGATTATTTCCTAGGGTGTTCTCTCTCTACGTTAGAACTCTCTTTGCTAATCCCAAGGTGGTTTCATCTCCTCTCTTACAAAAAATGCGACAATTCTCTTGTACTAAGTGAATTACACAATTTTATATCGCTTGAAAGATTAAAAAATACATAATTTATAAGTAGAGTTCTCTTCTTTATTTAGAACAACTCTTTTCGAGCAATTCTAAAAATAAAATTGTACAATTTTTGACCAAACGAAAGATTTTAGGATAGAAGAGACAGAAAAAAAAGCAGCAATTCTCTTTAGATTTCTGCTACCCAGGTAAACTCATCACATGATGTGATCCTTACCATTGGTTTGAGTGTGACAAGATGAGTTTTCCTAGTATCGATTAAGATGCCTTTTGAAGCGTCCAAATCATTTAAAATTGATATGCGAAGACTATTTTACATTTTAAACACGTTGATTTTCAACTTTTACTAGTTTTAACGTGAGTCATTGATCTATATATATATATATATAATACATATTAATTATAATTATAATTATTATTTTATTTTATTTTTATTTAATTATAAATATTGATTATTGTAATCAGCGTAATTAAAGGTGTGTAATGGTAGGATTACATAGTAGAAGCTGGAGATTTCGACGCGTACGACAAAATGGGCCCAGGAAGATGGTGAATAAAAGGCAGTTGCCTCCAGACCTCGACCTCCTTTCTCATTGGTTCCCATCTTGACTTTAGAATCAACTTGTGGGACCCACTCAATTTTGTGCAATTTTGATTGGAAATTGGGACCCATTAGCGAATCTTCTGTAAAAAAGCAGGCAGGAGAGAGAGAGAGAGAGAGCGCCAGAGGTAGTGAACCCGTGGGGTCGACGCGTTTGAAGCGAGTGGCTTTGTGGGGACTGCTTTGGCACTACTCTAAAAAGTCTACCACCTTCTATAGGCTATGATCTGTGTTCCTCCTAAAGCTCTTCAAAGCGTGGACAGTAAACGTGGGGAACACGCTCCGGTTCTACCATTCTGTATTTTTTAGTGAGCAAAACGACGTCGGAGGCTCTTTTCATCCAATCTTCTTTTTGAATTAGTTGATTAAGCCATTACTGTTAATTCGTTAATCTATTTATATACTTTTATTGAATAAATTTAAATATTTAAAAACGTCGAAAATAACAAAATCCCGTGACATAAAGCATTATTGTGTCCAACAACATTAATTTATCTAACAACGTTACTCGTATTATAATTATATGTCACGATACAAGAAAATGGAATTGCCAAAATGTGGGGAAATTTCATTGAATCATCTTCAATTATCATCATTAATAAAAATAATTAACCCTGTCACACATGTTCTTGTGTATTTAAGGATAATAACACTAAATTAATGTAATATTTTAATAAAAACTTTAGTTTATAAAATAAAAATAAGAATAGTGAATAGTTTTTATAGACAATGACACATGTTGTGGGAAAAAAAACAACAAGAGCGACAAAAAAGTAGCCCCTTATTCTTCGCATGTAATAATTAAATATAATATCATTTATTCTTGACAATTTAATTCAAGATCATACAAAAAAATAAAAATAAATTAATTAATAATGATAAATAAATAAAAATAAATTTTTAATTTATATGACTCTTCTAGAAAATAGAGATAATGATCAAACCTTCACATTGTGGTTAACCAAATTCATGGTACCTACAACGAAAAAAAAAGAACCTTTCTCAAGCTCTTTCTTTTTTGTGCTTGTGGTCAACATATTTGAACTAGAGTGAGGAGATTCTATGGCACAATATCTGGCCAAATAACGAAGTAATGTAATGTCTTCTGTCTCTGCAAAATAGTATAATATTGTCTATTTCAAACCTAAATTGACGTAATTTGATTTTTAGTTTATATACTAAAACGTTTGGTCCCGAATTGCATGACTTCTTCTTATTCTACGCCTGTTGCCTTTACATTGGTTCATCTTCTATACTCGTGATTGAGTACTATCTCTTATACCATTTCAAATGCTTTGATCTGCATAAACTAATGTGATATTAGTTGTTTTGGACTATATTATTGAGTATTATATTGAAAGATCTTATACGCGTTAAAAATGAAACCCTAGTTTTGAATAATTCACTTTGTCTTCTGTGTGAGGTTCAACAATTTATACTGTTTTGAGCGTCTTGTTCTTGCCATAGTGTTTGTCATGATAATTTAGTAAAATACTACAACTGTGAGCATTCAAGTGAATAAAAATGTGTTTCGTCTGCAGATTAGTCAAATTTATTTGATTTTTTATTTCATATTTATAATCATCGAAAAGATTTAAAGATGAATAATTTAAATGTAAAATTGTTTATGTGGCTACCTATGCTAAAAGCATAGCTTTTAATATGTTTTTGTCATGCAAAAGAAACCATCATAATATAATGTTGGATTTTTTGTTGTTGAATGGGTTAGCTAGGTTCATTCACTTGATGAATATTGTGGAATGTGGCCCCTTTTTGAGGAGTTGATATCTAGAAACTAACTTTCATGATTGTTTATGATCACTAAAAGGAAAAGTTTGATGCACTATTTTACTTTTAAAATAGTCATTACCTCTGTATCACTCATTCCACATGTGTGTGTACATACGTAGATATACGTACGATGTTACAACTGTGGGCAAATTTGACCACCTTCGAAATTCTTGAGTCCCCTGAAATTTTGAAAGAATTTGTAGTTTTATCGATGAAATTGCAATGAATCAGATAAGTGATTTATGTCACAATTAATCTAGTGACGGCAAAATTGTTGCAAATCTAGCTTATACTAGAAGAATTAGAAAATATCACGTGGTCTTGAAAACGTAAAGGATTCAATATATAAACAAAGTTTTTTTTATCTCTCGACAAACAACTATAATTTGGGGTAAAACTGAAGAAAAAATCTATGTGGGTTTTCACCCAAATCAGATAATCTCATGCTAGTAGGAACGAGATTCCAATGATTTCAATTCACTTTTGATATTGACAAACTTGCTCATTCTCGTTATCAAGTTATAGATAATCGAAAAATTTTATCAAATGTATGTCGTCCAAGTAGGTGACACACCTATCAATTCACTTTTAGAACGCTTTAAGATAAGATTAATGTTACATCTATCATCTATTTTTACTTGATAGTAATTAACTAGTGTAATTAATATGAAAAATTATATATGATTAAAATAAGTCATTAATTGCACCATATGAGTTTCACTGTATCAATTCGTGACAGTCACGTCATGAAGTAAGAATAAGAAAGTAAAAATAGATTGTAACATTACTCCAAACATATTAATGACAAATATCGATAACATTTATTGTTCCTCAGTACATTTTGATTAACAACCGATTGATATTAAGAACTAGAACATATCTCAAGTAAGTTATCGTGTATTAAAAGATTCATCAAACAACAAAATGATAACATATATGTGATTTATTAGTCTATATGTTTCATAATTCATACAATATATGTTGTATTGTATGCTTAGAAAGTCAAATTGATAATGAGGATCATGATGAAAACGTCACAAGTTTATAATATCTTATTGATTGGTATGTGTCTAGCTTATTCTTGTATCCTCACATATTGACTTTTCTCTATTATTAAACTTTCCCCACATGTTTCTAGCACGTTCAAGTGATTTCAAGGCACAAAATCTCTTAACTTTTTATTTGTTTTCTTGATTTGATAATTATTTTTCAGGAAAATAAAATTAATTTACTCAAAATCGACGAAACAAACAACAACTAGAAATGTATCCTATGATAACCATACTGAAATAAATAGAGAAAACCCACATCACATATAATCGGTAATATTACGTTTATCGTCTAATTCTTAACTGATAATCATTGATTGACGTAATTAATATGATCACTAATTACACCTATAAATGATTGTCAAGGTAGAAAGTAATAATTAAAAGGTAAAAATAAAGAGTAAATGTAAAATTACTCCAGAGACAATGTCTATTTCTAGCAAGAGAGAGAGAGAGAGAGAGAGAGAGAGAGAGAGAGAGAGAGAGAGAGAGAGAGAGAGAGAGAGAGAGAGAATTGAGATCAAGTAACTAAACACACTAATAAGGTCAAGAGGGCAGGTATTAGAACGAAATAGGGTTCATAATTAGTGGCTAATGTTCAAAGTAGAAAACCTAAATTTGAGGTGGGTGGACCCTACACAAACAACATCTATTTATTTAAATATAAACCTAATTTTTGTTTTGTTTTCTTTCTTTATTTAATTTTTTTTATTCCTTTTGATTAATTGTTAATTACAAGCAATGAGATAATTATTGAATATGGATTAATCATAAAATAGGGTTTATTCTCTTATCAATATAATTAATTAAGTTGGATTACACAGTGTTAATAGAGCTTTCAATTGGTACATAGTAGCACGATCTTCGGCTTAGACGATGACTTAAATAATGTACTTGCATGTAAGATGTCACGTTACTTCTACTTAGATATAATTAGTTTATTATATCTACAACCAAATACATTGTAAGTACACATCAAATATTACATTATTATTTTTTTGTTAGAAAACAAAACAATAGATATTCACGAGAATCTGCCGTGGAATGCCCTAATACAACAGGTATAAGGCTTTCTACTGATTTCGTATTTATACGGAGTATTCTAGGCTTTCACAATCTCGTCGTGTAGAATTTTTTTTTTATTTTGTAGTTAATTTATTGCTGTTCCTCCTTTTTTGCAATCTACAAAATATTCAATGTAAATAGACCTATCTTTTTTACCCCAATATTCAGTTTAATTAATAGATTAGGTTTAGCCCCACTAGACTTCAAATTTAATATTTGAGCATTTAATTTTGTTATCTCAAATCAACATATACGAGGTCTTAGAAAATAAAATTTAATTAAAGCGGAAGTAATTATCTACTTTATTGCTCCCTCTCTTAATTAATGTCCTTAAATTTACTACTAAATTTTACATACTTCAATTTGGATAATTTAATACATAGTCTTTAATTTTATAAAAACAAAAAAAAATAAAAATAATTGATAAATATTAAAAATAATAATAATAATAATAACATAGAAACACAATTACCATAAACGCTTTATCAAACCCTAATCAAACTTCATAAAACCCTAATCGCTACAACAGTAGGATGAGAGTAACTAGAATTTAGGAGTGTTCAAAAGTGGGTTCGATTCGATTTTATTATCAAACCAAACCAAACCAAACCCACTTGTTTTGGTTTGTAATAGATGGAACCGAAACTGACCTATACATGGTCGTAAGTAAAAACAAATAAATACTACATAGTTCGACATGTGAATGCTAGAACAGACTTAGTGACTAGTAAAAGACATAATTTATATCAGTAGAAATACATAATTTTATGTTTAAAAGAATAAAAAATATTTAATACAACGTATTTTGAATTAATACCCAAAATAAATATGAGCAGCTACGAACCAAAGCATAAAATTTTGTACTCTTTACTATATAATATACCCTAAGAATCACTCTTATATATATAAATATTGGAGGTTAGACATTAAAAGTAGGTGTCATTGGTGGTTGGTTCTGTTCCTTCTTAATTGCTTTATCTTCAAACTGTAGCATCCTACCACAAAAAATAAATAAAAATTAATTAATTATTTAAAAAATAAATAAAATAATTCTCGAAAGAGACAAGGAAAATTAAATAAATTGAAAAGAAGGTAGGGACCCCGCCCTCTTCATCACCATCTACTTTATTTAAATTTAATATTATTTTTGAAGGAAGGAGACGTTTCCTCGTTTCTCATCACTTCAATCTCTTCTTTCTTCTTTTTTTTTTTTTACAAATTTATTTTTTTTTCTATTCTTTTATAAGTGGGTGAGGCTAGGGTCTAAACCCGATTAATCCTTAATTTTGATACAGTATATTTACTCTTTTATTTTATTTTTTAAACATATTTGATAATGTATCAAATAATGATTTGTATAATTAATGTAATAAATCACGCGAGTTAGTATGTTTGGAGAATTAAATAAGAGAGTAATCGTAGCATTATTCTATATATTATTGTTGTTATTTCGTATTTATTAAATAATATACAATTCATTTTTGAAAAAAAAATAAACAGAAGAACGTATTTTGCGAAAATAATTTATTACATTGTACTAATTATTATTGAACACGTCAACAAGTTTTTAAAAAGTAGAATAAAAAAATAAAAATAAGGTAATACATGTATTATTTTCAAAAAAGAAATAAATGAATGAATCGATTCTGTTACTTTAAAACGAAGAATAATAGTAATAACAACAAATGATTTTTCTAAAAAATAATTAAATAAATGACAATTTAAACTCTTGAAATAGGAGGGGATAGGAAGTGTTTGGTGAATTATTTGAGCAAATTGTGGTTGAATTAGAATATATAAGATAGAGAAATTAGTAATATATGTATGGATAATATGGTGAATAAAGATGGGTATTTTTTCTTCTGACTTTTCAATCTCTCTCTACTTTCTCTCTCTTCTGTGTTTTCTTTACTCATATTTTTCGTTTTCAATGGGTGCGAGAGTTGCAGAGATTTGAGACTGACAGTGGGCTTCCTTTCCTTCTCTCTATCTTTTATAGCTACTGATTGAAGAGACTGTCAAAGCTTAGATCATACAGGTGGGTCTTGTTTATGTTCTTCCATGGATGATGATGATGGATCTCTCTCTCTCTCCTCCTTTCTCTCTCTCTCACTTGCTGAGTTTTTAGTGTCGTTGTTATTCAAATTCTTCCTTCTTCTCCATTTCAGATGATTATCAACCACGTGCAAACTAAGATTTCAATCCCGGTACTAAGACTCTCTTAATTAACTATTACTTTCTCTCTCTACTGTGTCACTCTCTTCTGCTATCACTTTCTTCTTCCATTCTCTGCTTTCCCTTGATATAAAAAGCTGCGCCATTAAAGAAAGGTTTTTCTGATATCTAGGGAGAGGAGAGAGAGAGAGAGAGAGAGAGAGAGAGAGAGAGAGAGAGAGATGGGGAAATTTTCGTTGTTTTAAAAATTCAAAAGTTCTTGTCTTTCCTCTTCGTTGATCAATAGTTTCTGACTCAAAGAACTGCGAATCTCTATCAATCCCGACGCAGACATCATGGGTTGATAGAGACAGTAAAAAAAAAGTTTGGATCTGATCATTTACGTACAGACGTGAAGCTGCTGATTTTATATGATTACGGTGATTGATTATGGGGGTTTTTCTTTTTCAGTGAAGTAAATTCCGGCGATCTATTTTCTCCGAAGAACAATCAATGGCGACGTACTTTCAGGTTAATCCAGATATTCAAGCTTCTGATGGATTACAGACGCTCGTACTTATGAATCCCGGCTATGCACAGTTCTCCGATGCCCTTCCACCGAATCCGACAAACCTTTTGTTCCTCAATTCCCTGGCCGGGAATTCTCTAGCTTCTCAGAATCTCCACCACGCGCCGCCATCTCAATCCCCGCACTTCTCCGGCATGCCTTTGCCCGTTTCCCTTCCCCTTACCTCACAGGACCCTAATTCTCATCCGACGCATCCCCATCATATCTCCGCGTTGCATGGATTTATCCCCGGAGCAAAATTCAATCATTGGAATCCGATCAATTCCTCCACGGACGCGCGTGAATCCCAACGCGCTACCCAAGGGCTTTCCCTCAGCCTTTCCTCTCAGCAGCCTGGTTTTGGGCTCCTCCGAGCCGAACGAGATCCATCATCTCCGTCTCAGCTCGCAGGCGAGGAGATTCGAATCTCCGGCGGGTCATCCTCCATTTCCGGCAACACCAACGGCGGCGTTTCCGGTTTACACGGTGTGTTGCTTTGCTCAAAGTACTTGAAAGCGGCTCAGGAACTTCTAGACGAGGTCGTAAACGTCAGCACCGACGGAATCAAGAACGAGCCCACTAAAAAACCCACCGGGACAAAGATCACCGACGAGTTCTCCGGGACGGCGACCGACGACACCTCAGTCAGAATCGACCCAGCCGGGAAGGACAGTTCAGAGCTCACGACGGCTGAAAGACAGGAAATTCAGATGAAGAAAGCTAAACTTATAAGCATGCTTGACGAGGTACAGTAAATTTAGTGAGCTATTATCAATTATGTTTCATTTTGTCCGTGAACTATCGATCGAACAGCAGATTTTGTCGGAAATTAGTAGTTAGAACATTTATCGACGAGGATTCGATGAAAATCTTTCGACTAAAACTTCAAATTCAAGCATATGATTCAAGAATTCTCATTATATTTGGATTTTATTTTTGATTTGACGAAGGTGGAGCAAAGATACAGACAATATCATCATCAGATGCAGATAGTAGTATCGTCGTTCGAGCAATCGACCGGAATTGGGTCGGCAAAAACGTACACTTCTCTGGCCCTCGAGACGATTTCAAAGCAATTCCGGTGTTTGAAAGACACGATTTCCGGCCAAATCAAGGCGGCAAACAAGAGTTTAGGGGAAGAAGATTGGGAGGGGGGTAAAATTGGAAGTTCAAGGCTGAAATTTGTGGATCATCAGCTTAGACAGCAGAGAGCACTTCAACAATTGGGAATGATCCAGCAAAATGCTTGGAGACCCCAAAGAGGCCTCCCCGAACGCTCTGTTTCGGTTCTTCGCGCTTGGCTTTTCGAACACTTTCTCCATCCGTAAGTTCTCCAAGAAATTTCGATCAAACCCTTTCGATTTTGGATTCGAAAAGTTGAAATTTTTTACTCAATTTGTTTGAAAATGGTTGTTTTTTTTAGTTATCCAAAAGATTCAGATAAGCAAATGCTGGCCAAGCAAACCGGCCTAACAAGGAGCCAGGTTAATGTTTTCATTTGTAATTTTGATGGAAAGTGATGATAATTGATCGTAATTACAGTCAATTCGAGCGTTTTTTTAAGTGTTTTAAAGATAATGTTATGTATGATTGTTCGATTGAAATATGATTTTTTTATTTTTTTTGTTTCGGTTTATTTCGTTGTTTTGATGATTGGATGGACGAAAATGCAGGTTTCGAATTGGTTTATAAACGCTCGAGTTCGGCTATGGAAGCCTATGGTGGAAGAAATGTACAAGGAGGAAACCAAGGACCAAGAGCAGAATGCCTCTGAGGATAACAGGAGCATGATCAATGAAAATTTTCCTCCCAACTCCATTTCTCCAAGAGAAAAAGCTCCTCCAATCAAAATTCCGGAGGGTCATTCTACAAAGACGGTCTGTAAACCTGCCATTAGAGAAAATATTCAAAACTCGTCTGGATCGAGGCTTCCCGGCTTGTCAAAGCTCGAAGATATCACACATGGATCGAGTCCAAAGAAACAAAAACACTCGGAAATGGCAATGCATTCTTCACTAAATGTAATCTCGTCAATTAACATCGACAGGAAGCAAGCTCAGTCAAACCCGACGAACATTTCAACGAAAGTAGGCAATGAGAAGCAAAGCCGAGACGAATATTCATTCATGATGAACCAAGCTGATTTTGCAGGTGGATTTGGAGAATACCCAATCGAACGAATCGGCCGATACGATGATGGCCAATTCACACCTCGTTTTTCCACCAATGGTGTCTCGCTAACTCTGGGGCTCCCTCACCATAATTTTCTTCCAAACCAATCGATCCACGTCGGAAGACGGATCGAAATCAGCGAACCAAACGAGTTTTCCGGGATGAATTCTTCGACTCCTCATTCTACCACGGCTTTTGACAACATGGAGATTCAAAATAGAAAGCAATTTGTTGCACAATTGTTGCCGGATTTCGTGGTCTGACTGATCGGATCACGGCTAACTCCGATAAACAGGTGGAAGGTGAGGAGGATATATAATTATATAATTATATCGTAGCGTAAAGAAAGAAAGGATTAATGGGTATAGATTTATAATTTGCATATAACAAAATTTATACCTTAAAACACTTTTAGGATTGCTTAGAATTGTGGATGTGATTGAGAACTGCAATGTTATTTTTGTAAGATGTTTGATGTGATAAAAGCTTAGTTATTTTGCTCTTGTATACCATATTTTTACAAGGCTATGGTTTTGAAATGGAGTAGGAAATGGGCAATTCTTGTTTGGTTGCTGAGAATCTCAAGGAAAATCTAAGAAAATCAAACTACATTCATTAAACTATTGCAATCATGGTTTGTGATGAGCATCGAATTGAACGACCTCGTTGCTATAAAACGACCAAAAACATACAAATCAAAAAATAAAGACACCATCTGCCCCGAAAACACTACAAGATTCTGCTCGAAAAAGACAATACCATAGAGAGAATAATTTTAACTCGGACAATATTCAATAATCTCTAACACACTCCTATACCCTCTATTTATAATAAAATAACCTAATTAAAATGTTTAAATTATCCCCCTTAGTTAATTTTGCATCAGTTTGATCCTTACTTTCATTTGTTTTCTTTGCAGAATGAGCCCGGTTATAAATTTATTTAACTCCGCAGGTTGTAAGATGACGTACTTCATTTTATCATCTCATAAATCTTAATCAAAACTAAAGAAAAAAAAAAGTTGGTTTTAGGTTAATTCATTGTTTAAAGTAAGCAAGAGTCTAATTTCAAACTTAAGCTCAAAATTATTGACAAAATGAAACCGAAACTATAAGAAGATGATCATGATCATAAACACTGTAGACACTGTTTGTTTGTAATCAATTCAAACCTTTTTTATACAATAAAGGGTCTTGTAAGGTAATGGGCTGGACCTTAGTATGATTTATCAATAATATCACAAAATTCAGGATTAACAAAAGTGACGTGACAAGATATTATCATTTTCGTGCACGAAAAAAGCATAGATGAAATTTTGAAGCTAATCAAGATATTATCAACTTTGGGTCAAAACTTAATATTATTTTTGGATGTTATTTCTAAGAGATCTACTAATGTGTTGATCGCGTCCCGATGTGATATTATACAACTTTCTTTGTATTGTTATGTTTGAAGCCATATTGACTCTTATAGGACGAGTTGCTATAACCTTTCCTATTTAGGGGTTTGACATCTTTATCGGCTACATTTTTTATTAAGTTTTAGCTTTGATATTATTTGTGCAGTCTTATATCCACCGATAACATATTATCTGTTTGAGGTTGAGTCCCTTGCAAATTCATTATTGGGTCTTACCCCAATGCATCTTGTTACTTTAAGGAGAAACTCTACACTATTTTTCTCAAATAATACGAGATTGTGCAACCTTAAGTAATTTTCCGTCGCAAAATAGTAAGTTTTGCCCTCTCGGAACATGTTGCACATAAACACCCATCCAAGAGTGTTGTTTCAATGAAGTTCTTCTTTGAAGCCGTTTTTTTTTTTTTTCTTCCAAGATAGGAGAAAGAAGAAAAAATGTAGAATTTTTGGGACGGCAAATTACTTAAGGTTTGATACACAACCATATTGTATAACAAATTAACCATTCTCTTAAATCACGTGTTCAACTTGTTAAAAAAAAAAATCAACTGTTTGGATCATTACTCCTTGACCGGCAACCAAAAGTCAAACTCTCCGCCGGACACTCATCAAACTTCGTCGTCGGTGATGAATGATGAACTTTTAAAACATTCAAAGTCACCCTTTCCATAAGATTTACGTTTATCTCTCCATAGATCACTCTCAGCTGCCGGAAACGACGGACTTTTGAAGAAATTAATATATATATGATTATTTTATATAATCGAAGAAGAGAGGAGTGAAAGATGACCAGATACGGGAAGACTCCCATGGAGGGCCAGGCAGGCATAAATGAAAGACAGAGACATGTCTCATTAGATTATACAACCCCCTTGAGCAAATCTTGGACAGCTTTGTTCAACACTGATTACCCACGTTTTGTAAAATAAAATTAAAAAAAGGGTGTTTTTTTTTTGTGGGAAATAAGATGCCCATTGAAATATAACCTAACCCATTGGCAACCATCATGATGAAGAATTGTTAAATCAAGTGATGGAACTATTGCAACTAGCTCCAATTAATGTTGGAAATCCACTACACCACACAAAGCATAACGGGTGTGTGATAGCTCTTCTTGTGACGGTGTGGATGGCTCGAGATCAAGTACTTGTGATGGCTCAGTGCATATTAGGGCAATTGGACAATCTTACGTAGATGGAAAAATGTACAAGTGGTTCATAACTAAACATCTTCTCTCAATTTAGTGCGTCACGTTTTGATATAAAATTTAAATATAAAACTGTTTGATCTTATATTCAAAGTATATAATATTGTATCAGAGAAATCGAGACTGTATAGGGTGAATTTCATCAAGAAAATAAACATATTTTGTGATGGTCAATTTTCGGTGAGGGTTTGTTAGAGCTTAACATCGAGTGATGATATACTATTTCACATTGAATTGTTTTGTTCTCAAAATACATTATATGAGTAACATTTTATCTCTAACTAATACAAGACTTTTTGGGATAAAAACTCACGAGCAAAGTTATGTATACGTTGATCCAAAACAGATAATATGTTACACATTTTGATTGAGGTGGACATAAAGATGTTACTTATTTTGAGTGAGAGTTTTGTTGTGTAGGATGAGAGGGAGGGGAGGAGTTAACTTAAAACACATCTACACGTGTTGGAGATCCATACCCATAAATTATATTTTCATTACAATATTTTTCACTTTCAAAAGCGACGTGGTAAATAGATAATGAGTTGTAAGTGGAAAGTTCATAGCCTCATTTTTTTCTTTGAAAAAGACAAATATAAAAACGAATCAAGATTTTGTTAAGTGTGAAGGCCCAACTCTTATTAAGAAATGTCCATCATCCCATGTCGCTTCAAAAAAGTGAAAATGATTGGCTTATAAGAATAGTTATCCTCCTTACCTACTGCAATGCATTCTGGATGAACCCGAAAAAGCAAAACTATGTTGATTTCGGTATGAAACGGACAATATTATGCAAACAGTACCGAAGGCTCCACGAGATTAAGAATATCTATAACGAGTCAAAACATATCATTTTTTCGATGAAACTTTCTAAAATTTGCATATAGTATGCACGTTTGCATAAGTTTACTACTAATTTTATATTTAAAATCCTTGATTAATTTTTAAAAAATTATGAAATTTAAGGATACATTAAAAAGTGAATATATTTGTTCTACATATATATAATTCTTTTTCATTGTAAATAGAATGATACATTCAAGTCCACATACAACGAAACAATTCTTCTCCCATGACATTCCACTCTCTAAAGTAACTTCCCTTTTCGTACCCACCTTTTTTCTGTCTTCTTGTTCTCTGCAATAAAATTTTAGGTTGAAAACATTGAATATATATAGAGTGACGAGCTTGGATAAAATTCATTTTAAGTCCAAAATTTAAGAGGTTAATAAAGATATCAACTAGTTACGCGTAATGTCCTCTAATGCTCCTAATACAATATTGTTCGTTTGAACTGAAACCTGCATAAATTTATTCTTGAAATTAACCTGAAACATATTGTACTAAGTAGGAAATAGAACCCTGCTGATAAACCATATATTTTTCACTTTTCAAAGTAATGTGTGATTTTACACCTCCACTGATATGAACTCAAATTCTCACAATGAACCTTCTTTATCTTCATATGGAGGGAGGTCACATTACGTCGTCTAATTTCATGGTCTAAACTGCATTTTACTGTGTCACCAAATTAAAGTGTGTTGCACTCACTTTATCCTTTTAAAAAAAGTGTAATTATGAAACTTGGTAATTCACCTTCGTGGCTGCTGGAGAATTTGTGTGATATATGATTGAATTAAAGATAAGGTTTGATATTATAATGTTTGAAATATTAAATATCTAGAAAGCACGTAATGCATTACGGCATAACAATGTGACCTACTTAGTCTATCTCCTTCTAGGATGTGACCACTAAATCAAGAATCATCCTCACCTCCTTATAATTTATTTACTAGTTTTAATTCACGTCACAAAAATATCTCTTTGGCTAACATAACCTAATAATATATCATCTCATTTATTAAATTTAATTCAATTATTTTTTTTTAAACAGTAAGTATTGTAGTATAATTATGTGTCTCAAACACATTCCTTCGACGTCCAAATCTACACACACGTGACATTGTCTGCTTTAAATCTAGACCTGTACAACTTTATTATTTGATATTACTTTAAAATGTATTATACTAGTCGTAGATGAGATTGTATTTATGAACTACTGTCATCTGTCTCTTCTAAACGACGTGAGTTTACTTAGTTTATTTGTTTGTGCCTCTTGCTTTAACAGGAGTTTATGTCTTAAATTCGAAATGAGACCAATTATCTTGCATAATTAAAAATAAATAAATTAAGGGCAACTTGTTATTGTATGTTGTCATACGTTTAGTGATATGGTTGACTATATGACATTCATTTACTGTGTTAAAAAATAATGTAATGACCACCTTTAAACTATTGTTAATTGTATTAAGACACTCGATGAAATAAAATAACTAAATAATTAGTTGTCTCTCCCTTCACTCGTTTGACATCGTCCGTAATTTAATTAACGTGTTGTCCAACCTATGTTGGAAAACTTTATTCTATGTATGCAACGGTCAACAACGATCGCATCATTTGTCTCGAAACGAATCAAACCCCATGCTTTCATTTTACGTCAAAAATGATCAAGTGACTATCAAAGATAAAGCATGAGTTAATGCAAAGAGTCCCTCCATTATCTCTTGGACGGAGATATCTACAAGAGAGAATGATATAATTACGTATTGTTTTTATGTTATACACACGATCTTGAGAGTATATTATACACACGATCTTGAGAGTAAATGAGTCTTAATCATTGGAATTTGCCTCACTAAACTTTTTTTTAACAAAATAAATTTTGAACTTTGCACTACAAACAAAACGAACATTGAATAGATTTTTCGATTTTACTCACATTGGGTCCGAAAAAGAAAGTATATGATTTAAGTTGAACTTGCCTTCATATTTAGTACTTTACCCTCATAAATAAAATATCATAATTATATTCCATCCAGAGATAATAATCTGAGTTTTTTCATCGTCAAGAAAAATATATCGTTGAAATCAACGAAAAGAAATCGAGATTCTACAAATTGTTATTGTGTATAACAATTTCGTATTCGCACCGGTTAAAACTTACGAATTAAAGTGTGTTTCTAAGATTTTGATAACTAGTGGTTCCCGAATAATCTTCTCGGATTTATATTTATCTAATCTCGGGAATGTCATGTTTACTCTCTAATGTTATCTTTTAATTCTTATTTCGTGGCATAATCGTCGTTAATTTGTACAATTTACCTAATTTATTATTAATAATCAAGATATATTATTAATGAAAATTATTAATGAGTTTGTCTTCGTAAGATTAAGAGTTAAAAAGAAGGTTGGGAGAGTCGAGAATCACAGCTAGTGCCTGCTTAAGTTGAATTTCCACATGCCAAGATACACGCCTTAACAACTGCTCTGAATTTCTCTCTCTAGAAACTCTTTCTCTCTCTTCTGAACATTCAGCGTTTGACTTGCTCAGTTTGAAACACTCTTTGGGGATGATATAAAACCACACCCTTCTCAACCTAAACTCACAACCCAGCTCAGAATCTCAATTTTCTCTTTTACTTTCCTGGGCTTTCTCGCCGGCGAAACGCTTGAGAAGTTTGAAAGATGGCAGACGTCGATGTTCCTCCTTACTTTCTCTGCCCGATTTCTCTTGAAATCATGAAAGATCCGGTCACTGTTTCATCCGGGATAACCTACGATCGTCAAAGCATAGAGAAATGGTTGTATTCAAACAACAAGGATTCTTGTCCAGTCACGAAACAACTCCTCGCCGGCTCTGATCTCACTCCTAACCATACTCTCCGGCGACTTATGCAGGCGTGGTGCACCGTCAACGCCTCCAACGGCGTCGAGAGGATTCCGACGCCTAAACCTCCTATTACCCAAGCACAGATTAGCAAGATTCTCAACGATGGGAAATCGCCACTCTCTCAGCTTAAATGTCTCAAAAAACTCCGATCCATCGCAGCTGAGAGCGAGACGAACAAACGTTGTATGGAAGCCGCCGGCGCCTTCGAGTTCTTAGCCTCGATAGTGGCGTCCTCCGTTTCTGACTCACCTTCAGAAGATTCCGGCGATGCTTTTGAACGCACTCGAACGTGCGATGAGGCTTTGAGTATTCTGCATAATCTTCAAATCTTCGAAGCAGGAATGAAAACTCTCGACGGAAAGAATGGAGAATTCGTCGAAACGTTAGTCAAAGTAATGCACCAAGGAAGCTATGATTCAAGAGCCTATGCAACTATGTTACTGAAATCATTACTGGAACTCGCCGATCCGTTAAACCTAGCCAATCTTAGAGTCGAGTTCTTTGCCGAAATAATTCAAGTTCTCAAAGATCAAATCTCCCACAAATGTTCCATATCTGCACTGCAAATGCTCATAAACCTCCTCCCGTGGGGGAGAAATCGGATAAAAGCCGTCGAGACCGGTGGCGTAGTAGTTCTAATCGATCTTCTTCTCAGCTCCACTGAGCGCCGGCCATGTGAGATGGCCCTCACAGCCTTAGACTTGTTATGTGGGTGTGCCGACGGGCGGGCGGAGTTGCTCCACCACGGAGCGGGGATGGCGGTGGTGTCGAAGAAGATTCTCAGAGTTACTAAGGTGGGAAACGAGAAAGCCGTCCGGATTCTGAATTCGATAGCGAAATATTCGGCAACCCCGGCCGTTCTTCAGGAAATGCTGAGTCTGGGTGTCGTCGCAAAACTGTGCCTGGTTCTTCAGGTGGAATGTGGAAGCAAGACGAAGGAGAAAGCGAGGGAGATTCTGAAGTTTCACTCTCGTTCATGGCGGAATTCACCATGCATTCCTGCTAATTTGCTGTCATCTTATCCATCTTCTTCTTGCGATTAGGAGGATCCCATCTCTCTAGTTTTTAGCATTTTTTCTGTAGATAATTTATTTGAAGCTATAATCCAAAACAACAGATACAATTAATTAGTTCAAAATATTGGATGAATCAATGGATTCTTTGCTATTTTAAAAAAAAAACAGAAGAATTTTATTGCCAACGATGAGAATTCCAATTATTGCTTCATTGATTTGTTGGAGAAATTACACCTAATCTTACTTGAAACTAGTCTGGCCGTAATCGATTGGGTGTCGTGTATACTGATATGATATGTTTTGAAACAAAATTCTACGCCATATTTGTACCGTACCAAAATTATATCCTCGAATTAATTATTCAATTTCTATAAAAATCTCAATTAAAAACTCTAATTAATATGCAAATAGTTACCATAAAATAAAAGAGATTTAATCAACCCTTAATTTCATCTCAATATATTTCAATTCTCACAAATTAGTTATAATTAGCGGTCAACTAAATCAATTCCTAATTTCAGCTCAATCAATATCTAGCTGAAGATTCGATTTAGCCCTAATTTCAATCAATTATGTGAACGTTAAGGAAATCAATTCTGTCGACAATATGGAAATTAATTACTATCTTATTTGTTTGTGAATATACCCATTTAAAGAATCAAGTTCATAATTCTTTCTATGGAAAGTTTTGGAGGAACAGGGGAGAACCTCCCCTATAAATTGAGAGACTGGGTGGAGGAAAAAATCACCACGGTTCTCTCTCCCTCTCGAGTTCTTAAGTCAGAGTACTTACCTCTAACTCACAACTCCACTCGGGAAGCCAAATTCTTCGACGGATCTTCTCTAGTGCAACGAGCAACCACCATCGACGTAAGTGTTTTCCTCCCGCTCGGTCTCTTTCTCCCTGATACACACACACTTTCTCTCTCTTCGCTGGTAAGAAATTTCAACCTAAATCATTTTAAATAAATTTGCTTAAATAATAATTTAAAATCAATATTTTATTTAGACATAAACAAGTCCTGAAAGTCGTACAAGCTGATCCAACTCGACCCGATTCGACCTAAGAGTACAAGCAGAGTAATATTCGGAACATTAAAAAAATCTTGATAACCCTAATCGCTCAGAATTCAAGTAAGTAAAAATACAGTTTTTCCATGTTTTGGCTATGACCCTACATCACAAGATATTATATTATTTTCTTATAACTGTTTTATTACACCAGTTGATATTTGAACACGCATATTTCGGCATTGACTTAAAATAGTATAAAGATAAAATTAGTAGGACATATTGTATGTGCAAGAAAAATGATGGAATTGAAGGAAAATATATGATAGCAAAAGTCTAAACAATAATGAAATAGTGAGCTTCAACATTAATGGTACTGAAGTGATAATAAAAGCTTGAATGACAATGAGATGGTGAGCTTGACCGAAAGTAAGTTGATAAAAGACTGAACGACAATGAGATGACTAAGTTTAAAGTTGGAAAATGAATACCAACTAGCTCTGTAATTAGGATTCGGTAAAAGTAAATGTTAAATTGCACGTATTTTTGCTTGCTAAGTTAATTTGCATGTTTTGAATAATTTTGTAATGTAAATGAGTTTTTATCTGAGGAAAAACTAGCTGCAATCGGGAATCCTCCAGAGGCGGGCGAGTATACAGAGAAAGATGTTGTCATTGGTTCCGAATAAAAAATTAAAGTTTTGATTTTATCGTTTAAAATAATATTTTATATTTAATTATGTTTAATTTCAGTTTGAAATATCTATTTCATTAGCTGTTTGTTTTTTTAATTAACTACATTATTATTTTGAAATTAATAAATGAAGTTTATTTAATTTTTGTTTATCATTGAACTTTTTTAAAAATTTATTGATAATTATTTAAAAAATTCTGCTTAATAAATGATTTGTGATATTTTCAAGGATTTTAAATTAAGAAAATTAGAGTTTTATAACGATCCAATTTAACCTAATTTGTAAATCAATTTGAAAAAAATTTTAAGGTTTTAAATTGGAAAAAAAATTATTTCAAATTTTTGGATTGTTAGTGTATTATGTCCAGAATAGATAATATCCTAAGAATTGGATAGGTTTTTATTAAAACTGATTACCTGGGGATTGGATTGGATGATCAAAAAGTACAACTCTTAAAAAGTTCAAAAAATTGATGATAAAGCGGAACAAAATCTAATCCAACGGTTCATATTATACGTTCAAAATCTTGGCAATTACACTTTGATTAGGATGACATGTTGACTAGTTGGAGCTACAATTTAATAAAAATAGGCAGATGATAGTAATGCCAAGAAATTTCAAAGTCGATCAAACTTGCTTTTTCCTAGTTTTACTGCTCAAATTTTATATAATTTTCCAGAAGAATTCTCTCTTTCTCTAGAACATGAGAAAGATCTTAGCTCCAAACCTTTTCTCTAGTCCAAACGGGTAAAACACTAAAACCGTGGAGTAAATTGCTGCCGGAGATTGGCAAACTGTGGTTGAAAACTCATCGATAATTGGCGATCGACCGTCTCACGCCAGACTTGAATATTGTAGTTTTGTAGATGAGGAAGAGTCAGTGTGGACTTGACCATAATTAGGGTATTTGGGTTGTTGAAAGCTTCAATTCACACGAGGTGGGAATGATGAAGAATAAAAGCTTTTGCGTTTATTTTGTAGGGATAGAATCTCCCTTTGCTCACCGAGTCAAAGTTTAAGCATATACCCCTTCAAAAAAGGCCGTTTTGGACTAGCTATGCTGGTAATTATTATTACAATTTATAGGAAAATTTTGGTTGAAGTTCAAAGATTACCCTCCTGTTAATATTTTTCTATTTCATTCAAGCATAGGATACTCCTTTCAAACAAAAGGTGTAAAATGAATCTGACTACCCAAAGAGGCTAACAAATTAAATAATTCGAGCCTAACGAGCCATCCGACAAAGTAAAATATTCAACCTAAACCGACCTACAACTTGTGAAATTAAACTAGTCGAGCCGAGTGAGCTTAACCTAGCCCACAAATGGGTTGGCAAACCCAGCTCTTCGGCTCAGCGCATATCATTATAGGCATTGTAGGCCCACACATAATGGTCTTATTTGCCAACATCATAAGAAGATGATAAAGAATTTTTTTTTTAATTTTATATTTTTATAAATATAACATTCAGCAGGTCCTCCTCGAGGCCATTCGGGTCTCCAACCTGAGCATATATTAAGCAGGCCAAATACGACACGGACAGAACCACATTATACTATTATGCATTCTATTTTCTAATAAAAAAATAAAATAAATAGAGTTAATTAAAATTCCAAAACTAAAGAGGGAAAGGACTAAAATGGCAAAACCCAAAAGCTATTCTCAAAGCGTGCACCTACCAAGGGCACACTACAATTAAAATATTTACTTCGACTTAAACCAGAGATTAACTGGTCTAAAGTGAGAAAAATTGAATTTTCACCATTCATCTCCGTATCTGGATGGCTATAGTTGGCCCAACCTCTCCTGTTAATCCAGAATAAAGGGCAAACGTTTACTTTGCAGGGTCGGGTGTATAATTTATGATAAAAAAAAAATAAGGTTTGATTATACTGATTTTGAGTGTAATTCCACATTTAATGAGTTTATATGATGGTAGCAAAAAGATAAGAATAATATAAACAAAAAAGAAAAAAATTTTTAAAAAATCTAACACTCGTAAAGAAAGATGAGTTAACAAGTAGCAAGTACCTGAAGCATCTGCATTAACTTGGGATGCTGTTCCAAAAGCTGGCAGAGTTTTTCTCGGTCACTTAACAAGGACTGCCACAAAAGATAGAAGTTGAAATTAAGAAGACAAAACCATCTGAAAAGTTTTATTTTGACATAGTAAATAACTTAGAAAAACCTGAATAGCCTCAGGAGATTTGAAATACTCATGCAATGACATTCCCAGATCTTGCTGCTGTTGGGAAGTTCCGTTGCCTGGCTGTTGCAAAACTTGCGGCAGAACATGATCACTTTGCGGCTGCTTTGCATTAGATAATTCCAATGGTTGGGATTGATAATAATGAATGGGAGAAACGTGCGGTTGTTGAATCATTTGTATTTGTGGGATTTGAATCTGTGCAGGATTCTGCAATGATACTCCCTGCTCCAACTGTTGTGAAGCCTGGATAGGTGGTCTAAGATGTTGAGGAGGCTGAGGAGGACGCGGAAGTTGTGGGGGCTGCAATGGCTGCAATTGAGCGTAGGAATGTATAGACTGAAGAGAAGATTGAGGGATAGAAAGATTCTGCAAAATAGTTGGGGGGCTTTCATTCGACTGAGATGAAATGCTCCCATAGAGATTTGCAGGCATGGAAGATGGCCGACTAATTATCAGTTGTGGCGCTAGGGGAGGTGGAGGGTATGGAATTTGCCTGGCCCCCACCCCAGAAGTAGAACCACCACCTAAATGTCCATCTGCTGATGGTACAATTGAGGTCTGAGAAAAGTCAGCTGTTCCAACACCTCCCTTGTGATAAACTGATGACTGAGAAAGAGAAGGTTTCACTGCAGGTAAATTATACTGTGGTGATAAAAAAGGAGGTGGTGTTGGTGGGAGGGGTGGGGGCGGCCTAACAGGTCCACCAGAGTATTTGGAATCAGAAACGTGAAGAGGAGGAAACGAAGTAGAATTGTTATATGCTGAAGCATAATCACACTGAGCCTGCAAAAAAAGATGATCAGATAGACGCTAAGTAATGAAAAAAAGCATGTGAGCAAATAATAGATTTCCATACCTGGAAGGATGTGGGAAATTGCTGTTGACCTTCATTCACAGCATTGACAAAAGGAATCGACTGACTTGGAATCAGATCCGGGGCCTGCGAAATGACAGGCGCAATTGATGGTGGAGGTGGCATTGGAGGTAAAGGGGGTTGATTTGGCAAAGCCCTTTGGTCATAATGTCCTTGAAAACCTGGACCAGGTCCACTGCCAAGGCGCTGTAGATTGTTCTTGGGAAAAAATTTGGGAGGGGTTGCCCTTGAGTCACCACCTAATTTTGGAGATGCTGTCACTGTGTTGTTATAGACGGAGGTTGGAAATTTTGAGTGAACTGTCAATGGTGAACCACTCCCATTGCCACTCCTGAATGGAGTCACATTCTTTGGATCATCAGACTGGTCAAGATATTTCTTCTCTGATGTCACGCTTGGTTCTCGAGCTAATGGCATCTCAGGCCGTGAAACAGACATCCTTGAAGAAAATTCACTTTGGGCATTTTCATCAACATTTGATGTTAATGGTGTTCCCAACTGAGAAAATTGACTACTTTCATTGGCATCACTTTCTGTCTCTTCAACAATTGAGTGAGGAGAGCCTTGCTCAACCATTGCAGGTGCATGCTGTTGTAGACTGTCATCAAGTTGAGGAAAAGGTAATTTGTCATCAGGCTCAGATTCCTCGCCATCAAATATTATATCAATTCCATGAAGATCATCATCTATGTCAGCTTTCATTTGCTTCGACTTGAATTTCTCTTGATCTGTGTCATTTGCATGAGCCCCAGGCTTCCCTTGCAATGGAGCCTCACTGGCTACTGCTGCTACGGGATTTTGGCGCTCTCTCTGTCTTGCCATGAACTCATCTACATGAATTGATGGAGGTCTTCCACTGGATGATCCAATTCGCTGGACTGCTATTACGTTGTCAACGCTTCTCTCTCTTGCCACATAATCATCCACATGCATAGATGGTGGCCTGCTAGTATTTGGTTTGCGTTGCCTAAATGTATCCCTGCGTGTTGGACCTGTGGGAATAGCAGATGACCCTGAGCCCCGTGAAAAAGCATTCTGGGAAGTAGTTTCAGCTGGCAAGTTGTCCCCCCTGGTGCGCCTAATTGGAACTCCTTCAAGCGGCATTTTTCGCTTTGTTGGAAGAGTGGTCAGCCTATCAGGTAATATTTCTGGGCATTCCCACAGAAACTTGTCCCCTAGTCCTCCAGCGCAAAGAAAATCATCAACTTTTGCAGCACTCGCATCCACCATATGATGAATCTTTGAAGAATCTACAATGTCATTTGGCATCAAAGCAAAATCCATGCCAAAAATTTTATCATCCTTCACTCTAGAAAGATTCTGTAATAATGTTGATAATGACTTCACAGATTCAATAGCCTGCACATTTTTGTTAGATCAAGGGTTATATATACTCAGGGAGAAACATCAAAAAGGAAAATAATATAGTGAAATCAGTTATACCAGAGACAGAGAGGCTGACATATCTAAATTTTCACACGCGGTAATAAATGAATCCAAAAGATGACCTATTTCCGACATGTGACTTGTACTCTCTTCAGAAAGACCATTTTCTCCACCACAATCATCAGAAAGGCCAAATAAAGATTTCACTTTTAGAATCCTGTCTGGGATCAATCTACCCAACAAGAAAGTTGTTAACTATAACATTTTTATTTTTTGTTCAAACAAATCACGACAAAAAAATCAGTATTGAAGAAACCAAAAGGTAAACAGAGAAATAGTCATCATCAATTACAAGTTAAAAATTTAATGAAATCAAGAAATCACATGAACAATTTTTTTTAAAGAAACAAACAATTTGTATTGAACTACCGTAAAATATACATAATAGAGGGAGGATTTGGCTATCCGCCCTACTAGAAAAGAATAAGGAGAAAGGATAGTTCCTAAAATGCTTGGAATATTTCCTAAAAAGGGGTTGACATATCTAAATTTTCACAAGCTGAAATAAATGAATTCAAAAGATGAAATGGTTTACACACGTGACTTATACTCTCTTCAGAAAGACCATTTTCTCGACCACCATCATCGGAGAGGCCAAATAAAGATTTCACTTTTAGAATTATGTCCGAGATCAAGCTACCCAACAAGAAAACTATTAACTATAGTATTTTTATTTTTTTGTTCAAACGAACCATGACAAAAAGATCAATATTGAAGAAACCAAAAGGTAAACAGAGAAACAGTCATCATCAGTTGCAAGTTAAAAATTTAATGAAATCAAGAAATCATATGAACAATTTTTTTTAAAGAAACAAACAATTTGTATTGAACTACTGTAAAATACACATAATAGAAGAAGAAATTGGCTATCCGTCTTTCTAGAAAAGAAGAAGGAGAAATAGTAGTTCCTAAAATGCTTGGAATACAATGTCCATTTTGCCAGTTGAAAATTGATATTATCTTTTCAAGTATTAGTTTTTCTTGTGATGTCCTCCAAAAAAATAAGGTTACGATGAAGTCAAATAACTCAAAAAGTTCCTCAAATGTCATTTCTCCAGAGTATCCTAATCTTCTAGTGACTTTCCTCCGACCAAACATAACTCCAAAACCTCAAGATGCATGAATGTTAAATGCACACAAAATCACTCAAAGTCCGAGAGCACATGAACAATCAACAACCTCGATGCCCCTATATAAATACTCCTTCCTTACAAGATACACTATCACATTGCTTGAATTCTAAGAGATGGCCACAACAATGGCAAAGACAATACACCATATACATGTTTTACTATAATTCATACGGTGTAGCGAAAGTTTTATTTCGTAATCAAAACAGAGAAATAACTCTCGAAATAAAAAAAATTGTATTAATTATCAAAAATTCTTTTAAAGATTACAAAAGAGTCTTTAAATAGACTTAGAAAACAATGAATTAAGAAAATAATATAATATTAAGAAATAACTAATTAACAAGTAAAATCTAAATTAATAAGAAACAAATAGGATATAATAGAAAATAAATTAAATAGGAAATCTTGTACTACATCATTGTATTAACAAAAAGATGTTGCTTGAATAGGCACACCTCAAGCCCTTTCGGTTCCCAAACATGCTAACTAACTGTTAACTTTCTGTCCCAAGTCCTTACCCTAACTCCTCCAGGTTGCTCTAGTACAAAATCCTCAGCAATACAAAAAAACAAGGTCCTCTATGTAATGCTCACAAGTCACACAATAGAACCAAAAGACAAATTTGAGTAATCTCAAAATATGACCTGGATCCTTATGTCAAAATCATCATTCAAGAACTTAGTTGGCTTTTATGCACTCTTCTTAGGTTTCCTAGGTACCACCAAACATATCACAGTACAAACACCCTAACCAAAAGGATCAAATCTTTGCAGCAAACAGATAAAAACTCTGCTACCATCTGAAGTCGATAGAAAAAGATTCCACTCACAAGCTTAACTAAAGATTTATATGCGACATTCGGCCTCATCATGGTGGTTTCATCATTATAAAATTATTCTACAAAATACACAGATAGCAATCACTATCCAGCAGCAAAAACTGTGGAATTATACTTGCGTGCAATTATTACTTACAAAATACAAAAACATGTTAAGTAGGCAAAAATTATGATAAACTTTATTTCATAAACAACACTAGCAATACTTGAGAAACACAAACCTGGCCACAATTCTAAAGTTCTAGAGTTACTTCATTTGGAAGACATCTACTACAAGAAACTCATCTTCTACCGACACTTTTTCACAACATTGCCACATGCATTTTGTGACAAACATGTGAAGGCAAGGACGACTCAGTGTCAGAGTCTAACTTATACCAGTGGAAGTGCACAATCTCACATCGATTGAGAAAATAAAAAATACATAATTTATAAGTAAAGTTTCCTTCTTACCCACTACAATGCTAATTTTAAAAAATAAATTCATGCGGGCTCTTACCCAAAGTATTTATAAGCAAAGTTTCCTTCCTACCATTACAATGCTAATTTTAAAAAATAAATTTGTCAGGGCTCTAGCCCAAAACAAGGAAATTTTGTACTAGGAGCACTAGACACATTACAAATAGTATTAAAGCCCCAGTCTCACCGAAAATGTAGTCGATGAAGACGTCGGGCCCGAAAAAGGGGAGATCGTGTCAACTTGTCATGTGAAGACTAAGACAGCTCAGTAAAAGAAGTCAACTCATACCAATTGGGGTACACAATCTCACATCACTTGGGAGAGTAGAAAATGCATGACTAGTAGGATTTTCCTCTCTGCCCAGTAGAACATGTTTTGGATTAACTTCAAAAAAAATATAAAGAGACTCTAACTTAAAGCAGACAATTTTATACTTAGAGTACTGGAAGACATTTACACCTCATTTCTTATCTATGAAGAGACCCCAGAGCACTAGGAGACATTTACACCTCATTTCCTAGCTATGAAGAGACCCCCTCTTTCTACCATCTAACTCCACGACAAATTCCCAATGAAGTGGAACATGACAAGCAACTAAAACTTCTAAGTAGTCATGTTCAATATCATATTGCTATATCTTTACAACCTTATATTCTCAAACAACTCATTCCCATTGCCCTTATCTCTTTATAAAAGCATATTAAACTAGCATCATCAAAATAACGTCATAAGATATCGAAAATGTATCGGCAATTAAATTTGTATCATAAATTTTGCGCCAGAAGACTGCTTTCAGCAAGAGATATCCAAATTTGCAGAAAAGGTGCCAAAATTTATTGCACTCACTTCAAATTGAAAGAAAAAATACACACATGCAAATACAACACGAGGAAAGAACAAGAAAAATGCAGAGTACACACCAAATATTTCTAAGGTTGGCATAAAATGAGAATGGCGAGAGTCACCTGTACATACAATACATACATGCGGAAGTATGAATTGAGAAGCTATCAAAATACAATTAGCATGCATAAAAACCAATCCACCATACAAAGACAGCTAAATTAAGAAGTAGCCTACAACAAAAGAGGAGAACTCACTTGGTCCCATCCATGCAGAAAAGAGAACAGCCACAAGACAAAGCATCAATGGCCTCAATTACATAACTTGTTATGCCACCTTTTGACTCAACTGATCTCAACAACTTTTTTAAGCAACTTAGCAAGGGTGGATGAACCATCCACCTTGATCTACTGAAAAAATTGAAGTCTCCATCCTTTTCATTTCCTTTTTGTGATTCAGATTTGTCATGGTTAGTAACATCGGATAAAATAGATTCCAGAGAACATTGACCTCCATCAAAAGATAACAAGTCTCTAAAGGCTGTAAGACAGGCAAGTAATTCTTTCCCAACTGGGAGAACCTGAGCACCCATACAAGTCGTCCATTACTAACAGCCAAATGCAAATAAAAAAAGTCCAATTTTACTTGCTCCATACACAAACTTCTATGTAGAAAATCCATCCAAGTACTACACTTGACATCTTATTGTAAGAAGATAAATTCATTGGAATGCACCACCAACTCTAAAATATTATCATGCATAGACTACTGGGCATGAGTAATGACTTAAAAAATCAATAGCTTTCTTTAATTTGAAAGGAACAAGCTACCTGACCAAATTCCAGAATGTAAGGCCAAATCAAAGTGCAGTCTTCCGCATTTAAACACCCAAGATAATGCCTACAACAGTCAGTTAAAATACATATTACAGTCCCCACAAAACAACAAATCATGATAATGAAAAAGGAAATACAAACAAATAATCCACTCACAAATCATGTCTCCCAGAGGGCTGTAAAGATGTTCGAGAATTAGAAAGCAACGAGATAGACTTGAAAACGGGAAGGCACCAATTATGCAAGGAGAATCCACATTTAGAACTTCTGATATCTGGGAACTGTTTTTCATCTGTATCTATATCGTCAAAAGATCTATCCAGTACTTTTACTAAAAGTTGAACAACGCCCTCCTTCAACAATAATCCCTGCAAAGAATGAGTGCCTTATCAATCACAAGTGAAATCTGACGTTGAATCTCTTATTTTTCTCTGAGTATAATTATGAAAAAAAAAATGCAAAAAATCAAATACCTTGCCACGTGGATGTTCCAACAAGCTAGTAAGAAAATCCAGATATCTAAAGACCTTCAGAGAAGAACATATATTAATTATACATAAAACACACCAAGTAAAACAAGCGTGACATTGTAATTATTACCTTGTAGGCATCTGTCTCAGTAAATGAAGAACATTCAGAAACATAATCACTTATCCATGATAATATAGGCCGCACCAGAGCGGAAGCAATTTCAGACTTTTCGCAAGACATGCAGATAACAAAAACTCGAAGCATATCTTGAATGACTACCAATGTCTGCTTAAAAGGATAAAAGTTTAAAAAAACATCTCAAATTTGAGAAAAGTGATCCCAAGGAAAACAAGCTGGCAAGGTCACTTACAGAAATAGCATACTGCAGGAAAACATGGGAAATTTTATGCAGTTGTGGGGTCAATTGATTTGTCAACTTCTCATGATGTCCAGGCTCCAGATACCAATTAAGTTGTCTCTCCTTCTGAGGGCCCAACAACGTTCCAATGGAAAGCTTCTTAAGAGCACTTAACAAAGGCATACCATTCTTCCATAGCCAGACACCCTCATCGGGAAATAAATCATTCTGCAATAGTCAAGAAGTAAAGTAGATGAAGGAGAGAGGTCAAATGTTGCAGGTGACAGAAGCTAAGAAAATTAAAATGAAGCTAAGCAAGAGAAAGAGAAAAGGAAAATCTAACAATTAAACAGCTGCAAATTAAAAGCTGAACTAAACAAGCCGGGCAGAATGAATACAGATCTCAGCAATTTAGTTCTACAATGAAAAATAACAGTCTGACCAAAAGGCAGAGTAAACTGCAAGTTTCCTTTGGACCCAGAGTCAGCAAAGAAGTAGCTTGAACATTGACAAGTAATGAGCTGAAAAGACCGGGAATCCATCCATATATTGGCCAACAAGCAAGTGCAGATGCAATTAAATGGCAGATAGCTCCAAAGCCAAGAGCAGAGAGGGGATAAGGGGAAGACAAGTCAGATGCATGTGCAGCTAACTTTGGACTACAAGCCAAAAACATTCCCCGTCAAATATATACTATCACGTAAATGTTTCGCAATCAAATGTTTACTTGCCTTACTTCCCGATGCAATCTGAGTAGAGAATTCATCAGTTTTGTATTCCTGTGCTGCTCCTGGGCTTCCTATACGTAGAGGAAAGAAAGATATAAATTTGAATGGAACATGGATGGAAACTGTATAGTTCGTCCTTTCAAATACGAAAAATTAGAATAGTCAGGATAACTTCCCATCTCAAATGAGATCATCTTACTTCGATGGTCAAAGTAGATGCTAATTGATCTACCACATGTAGCTGTATTTGGTAAACATTAATCCTTAAATATCAACACACAACATTACCTAGTTAAACAATTACATCAACTTCAATCGGCCATCATCATAAATCTCAAATAAAACTTGTTTGCCAAGAAGAATCTAAGAAATTACTATTAGCCTTTTCAACTAAAGGTAAGCACTGTGTATCATTTATGATACCAAGAGCATCAGGCATCCATTCCAGCATTGATAATTCATATTTCAAACCAAGGTTTTATTTCATCTCCCAAAATTTTGGTAGTCCTAAAATATACATTCTGCCAACACAGCTCTATAATATCAAATATTCAGTTAAAAAACCAAAAACTTCAAAAAGAACCTGTAATGCCCTCAATAGATTGACTAACAACAATAGAGAAGGTATCAAAAGATCAATTATGTTTTGCTCCCGATTACGCTCCAATAGTAAATCTTGTGTAGAATTGCATTCTGTGCCCTCATCAACGAGATAATCTGCTCCAAAATGATCAGGTTTCAAATAAGATCAAAAGAAGCAAATAATAACCACTCAAAATTAAGTTTTATTCATGCATTCTGCATTTCGACAACCATTTCTGGATCTGTGATAGTTGAAAGTTCCATATGACTTCTAAAAGAAAACATACAGATGAAGATAAGGCAGGAAAGTGAAATTCACATGCATTCGGGGTTGGCAGTGATGCACTCATAAGTTCCACATGGAATAATAATAAAGTTGTTATAATGATGTAAAGAGCATGCAAGGAAGCAATGTAAATGTTTAAAAGATGTTATCAAAGAAATAACTCCATTTCGGTGGAGTAAAATACGAGTTCTAAATTGTGTGGATGTGTGATGTACAGATGACTTAAGATGGTTGGCAACTGGAATTTGATGTTTTGTTGCACAACTGTACCGCTTGACAATCTTAATTTTGAATATTATGCAATCCATAAGTTGTCTTTTCTGATAAAGTTTAACCAACTCCAACATGGGCTCTTTGTGAATAAGAAAACAACATATCTTCTGAATATCATATATATACTTATAAAAAATTAAAAGGGAAAATAACACTATGATATAGGATAAAGAAATAAATGTCAGCATGCTCATGCACATATGAATATTCCGAAGAAAACTTGCATATTGATAAACAACAGGTATTCTTATACATTTTGTAGCTTGTTATCATGAATAACCCGCATTTTGAACTGATTATGTTATTTCTTTTTTTCAATATACTTTCCTCTTCTTATACAAACAGTTTCCAAAAGATTGATTAATCATATGAGCACATGTAAATAACCTACCATAACTGTTTGAAGATCGTTCAAGCATGAATGCACAGTTGACTAGGACAGTGTAGATAACTGATATAGCACCTTCGTCGTACAGAGCAGTGGCAACAGTCTGCATCAAGAAAATAATGAGACACGTAAGACAAGAGTGATACATTAGAAATATGACTTGAGGTGAAGTATAAAAGTAACATACTAAGTTCTCAGAAATGTATGCCAAAATTCGAAAAGCAGTTGTCAACTGAACTATGGAGGAATCGCGAAGGGCGATGCCATCAAAAGTTTTCTCAGCGATTAGTTTGCCAAGATTCTCTATTACATTAACATCAGAAACAGTAGAATCTCCAACAATATTTTCCACGTCCGTCAAATCTGACACTACCATGTTACTGGTAGTTAAATGAGCATCTCCTCCAGACGCTACCACGGCAGCATATTTTAGAACACCAATGGCCCCATTCTTATGATAAAAAACACCAGCATCTATCCACTCCAACATTCGTGTGGGAGCATCTTTTTTATTGGACCCTAAGGAAGAGGAATGTAAGGCCTTCTGAAGTTCCACAGCATGTCCAATCCAAGAACCAAGAGATGAAGCAGCCGAATCAGTAACAATTACTTCAAATATTTCAGCAACAGAATGAAATATTGCGAGATTGGGTGGGGAAGCGCCTGAAATTGGAATAATGTACTGCTTTCTTATGAAATAATATGACAATAGATCAAAATAGATTTCTTTGATAGTAATTGGTTACCACTAGACTTAGAGACAGGTTCTGGTTCCTTAATGGAATGTAAAGTTTCAATCAAAATCGAGATAGCCTGCAAACGAGAATAAGACAAGTGTCACAATATCTAGAGGTGAGCGACATTAGAAGGAACAAATAAAGTTGAAAAAGAGAAGAATTTAGGAAGGGAGAATGAATAGGTAGACTAGATAAAATTGAAGAACAAGCAACATTAAGACTCAATAATCCATCATTAACTTTTGTCCAAAAAGTCAAACCTATAAGCCTATTTATAAAAGTCAAATTAGAAGAATAAACAAAGTCCTTATATTAAGAAAATTTCCGAAGAAGAGAAAATTAATATATAAGAAATCATAAAGTTTTTTTTATCCATAGATGTAAGGGCCAGCTTATGTACGTACACATCAACTAATTCAACAAACTTTTGCACTGTGCCTTCAAATTTATCCTATGTGAGGGACATATCGATGATACTACCACCTTAGGTCATGAGCCCAAGAATTTTTACATCTAAGAGAATTTGAATCTTAGACCTTGAAGGGATGCTTTTCAAAGCCAAATCTTTTACAGCTAAACCATTGAGGTTAAAATATCCAAAATGAAAGGTACGGTACTCAACCATATCCTAAATCCGTTCTTCAATATTCCTAAAACATTCAAGATCCTTCAAATAATACACATTTTTTTATCATATGTAATAACCCTATATTGAAATTCCTCATTAATAAGACATTATGCCCCATCGACCAATTAATAACTTAGCCTAAAATAATGATAACCCAAAAAAGATCATCAAATAATGGCAATAACACAAATTGTCAAAGTAAAATACTTATTAACGTCTATTTTCACATTTAGTTTGCTATAATCTTCAAAAGATATGAACCTACTTGTTTCTAATTCAGAGGAGCTATTATTGGTTCCAGATATCAACAAATATAATTTTGCAGTATTTTTGACTTGCATGTAGGTTCATTACAACCAAATGATTACGTGATAATAAACAAACTTTTCTATCAAACTTATCTTCTCCTAAATGCTTCTACGAGACTGGAAAGTAAGTAATATAGCAACATCACAGATACCTCGGGAAAATATCCAAGAACCAACAATGCCTGGCGCCCACAATCAGATCTGCACGACAAGATAAAAGAGGATATCAAATTTACTGATGCTGGATGAATGCCAAGGGATCAACTAGAAGATCCAACATTTATACCTAGAGAGACCACACAACTCCCATAAGACCCATAAAAACTCTTCAGAGTGCGGTGTAGATGTGAGAAGACAATCTATGGCATTAACCTACATAAGGCATGAGAAATGGTTAACTCTAGAAAATCTTAATTACAGCATAAAATAAATCATATGATCAACCACTATGTTCCTCAAACATGACCGAGGATGAGAAGTTTGACACTAACCACCCTCAAATGCATCCAGACAATTGTTGCAACTTCAGAGGGCCCACAAAAGAAACCATTGGCTATAAGGATTGATGCATAACGGAGAGGAATACACCGTTCCCTATTGACATCTTCAACGCCTCTTAGGGCATAAATTATAGTATCTGCAAGTTCAGGGTGCTCTAGTAGAAAAATCAGACCTGAAAAAAAAAAAGTAAAACAAACCTAGACATGACTCATTATGCTTCTTCATTTTGATAACTAAAATCCATATTCCGCCAAAAAAGAAAACAAGCTAATCGGGTAAAGAGAAGAGATTAGCCGTGAATCATTATGATTCCATGTTTTGAGAATAAAATTCAGAAGCAATCAAAAAAGAAAAAACCTGATCGGGTGAAGAGAAGAGACAGGATTATGGCCTCAATAGAAGATGCAATATCTACAAAAATATCCATGGCATGCCCAACTTCGGACTGTAATATTGTTGATGACAACAGTGCAGCTGAAAGAGGAAGGAAACCTCTTTCCTGTTTTTAAGCAAAGTTTGAAGTTAGTTTACCTATGCTAAAAGTATCACAAAATAGACTTAGTGATTATTAATTATTGTATAGAAACTAGGTAAAAAATTAACAGCCTCGGAAATATAAACTGCTGACTGGAAAAACATTCATCATGGACAAGTCACATTGGTTCTTTTGTGACAATAATCTTTCTATTGGATTTTTAATATATCAGTCTGTATATTGGCACAGCAGATTAAAAAAGAGCCCTGCCACACCAAAAAGTCAACTAAAATGAGGTTTCATTACTCTCTAGTCTCCTGTCAAAATATCTCCCAAATTACTCCTCTTCCAACCTATTTTCACTAAAATGTTCAACTTGACAGGAAACAAAGAAAAACTTTTAACAAAAAAAGAAACAGTGAACTAAAGAAAGCTAATGGTGAATAGTCAAACAAATTTTCCTACTCCCATAGTCCCATTTGAATGTTAATAGCTGAGAGATCTAATCAATCGCTACATGCAAATTAACATGATTTTTCCATTTTCACAAAATTTTGTGCACGTCCTTGAGCTCCTAAGGCTGTTCTTCCTATTTCCTCAAAGGAAAAATATACGAAAAAGGTCCTCAAATTTTAAAAAAAAAAACCAGACCTAGAAAGAGTAGGAGTAAGATAACATACTTTTAAAAGTACAAGCAAACGCGAGTCAATATCCCAATTCGAGAAGCAGCATTTTGATAAGGAAATCAGGAAATTAGTCGCATTGAAAGAAAATGGTCCATCGCTTTGACAAAGCACCAATGAACGGGCAGCAACTTCAGCTGGAGAAGGATCATCAATTGGACCATATGAATTTATCAACTTCTGCATTGATACTTGTCAAAAACATCAACTAGGATTATAAGCCTTTTCTTACAGCAATTAAAAAATCCAAAACTAGCAGAATTCACATAGAACTACAATTCAGTATTATAACTGACCAAGAGCTTTTTAAGTTGAGATCTAGTGCTGATAAGCGTGTCCCAAGTACCACTTGTAAGCTTCCCACTCATAGCAAGTCCACCTAATATGGACAAAACTGCACTCTGCAAAAAAAAAAACAAGAAATTAATCTAACAATTTTGTTCAAGCATTACTTGTTGGATGCACTGCCAAACAAAAATATGTACCTCATATCGAGAAGCGACTTCATAAAATCTAAGGCGGTGAAGCACATAAGTTGTAAGGGAAGCAATATCATGGCGTGGTTTTTGCAATAGCAAATTCAACAACTGACTATAACCTTCACTAATACCAGATGGAACATTTTCATCTTCGCGCGGCCACCAACCTAAAAACCCTTCACATCCAACAGAATGACGAGTAGCCTGCTCAATCACTCCAAGTAGAAGCAATGAAATGGTGCTAGAGTTTTGCATATCAGAACCAAAAATATGGCCCACTAGCTCCATTCCCCCAATATTGACAAAGTGAAAACAACTTTCTCTACCAGAGCACAACAAAAGAGCCAAACTCAACCCCAATATCACACTTGCAGTCTGAAATTAAGATGAAGGGTCACAGACTAATAAAATCATCTAGTAGCAAAGGGAGACAAAAGAACGAATGAGAGAGAGAGAGAGAGAGAGATATGTTAACAAGGGCTGTCTCAAACTTTCTATTAAAACAAAGCTCAAGTACCTTCGGAACCAATGGATGTTCATCACTTTCCAAATTCATATTAAAATGAAAATACTTGCTCAACATGTCCACTAGATGTTTGGAAGTAGCCACCACAATGTCAAGTTCAAGAGAAGTATGCTCTGGCGACAAATGAGTAAAAGCATTACTTGAATCATTCAAAAAAACTTCATATTGCCTCAATAACTCCTTACTGGCCACACTAATAACATCACATAAATCTTTAGCATCTTTTGGCATGCCCCATGCATTAGAAACGTGAGAAGATGCTACTGAAGCTACAATTCTAATTACTTCATGCAATCTGTCACGTATATTTAATGTCTCCAAAATCTTCACCATCATTTGTAAAAACTGCTTCAGCTCAATAGATATGTCTGATGCAACAACAGGTAGTGACAATGTAGTCAAAGCACATATAGGTTTCTCAATCATCATATTAGATGAAAGTAATGGTAGAGGGAGATCCTCAAGCTTCCCTTCATCTGAGCTAACAAGGTTAGTTATAGAGCTATCATCGAGCCCAATGTTGAATTGCCCCAGATCTTCTGCTGTGTTTCCATATATGACCAAACTTAAACTGCGATAGCTTCCACGTACAACTAAATGATTCGTTACAACAGCCTGCCATTTAAAAACAAATAAAAATTTTACAAAATTTGAAAAGGGGGAAAAGTAACCAAGTATCAGACAGAAAATAAATTGATGGTCACCTCTACTTCTAAGACATTGGATGACGAATGTGAATATAAAAAAGGCTGACAAAGACGTCTGAACCTTGTCTCCCCTTCACACTGAACAAAAACCTCCAGAGCAAATGAAGGGGGGAGAGTAGCCCTGTAAACAAAGGGGAGGTCAGGATGTTACTAGAAAATAAAACAATCCAGTGTTTGCAACCAGGCATCTCCTAACCATACAGCCAATAAGAAGAATTGTTGGATATCCAAGTCCATAAACATTAATAATCAAACTACAAAATTAAATGTATTATCATAAAAGATGCTGAACTTCTAAAAGAAATTTCACCCAAAACTCAAAACTTGAATTATCATATTAAGAGGTTATCAGCAGTAATAGCTCAAAAACAAAAATTAGTACTCTTTGACGACACGACATGAATTTTAAGGAACAAATTCCAAAGGTTCCATTGAAACAAAATGAGAGAAACATATCCATTATACCCAGCGAGGGTAACTGCCTGAGAAGTCGACAAAGCGTTCTGTTCCAGAAACTCGCAAGCAGTAACAACAACTGGTTCAGCAAACAACACCTGCAAATTAACAACAACAAAAAAATACGAAAGAAAATCCAGTAAGCAGCTTAACAGTAAAGAACGTCGCCAAGTTTCACACTATCCGAAAAGGAAAATCCTACAAAACATAATTTTCAAAAAAGAAAATACAACATAAAGTCTCAACAAGAAAGACTGACAGTACCTCGTCTACGTACTCGTCCAGGTGAGGGTGAACGAAGGTCTGGGCGAACAGCACACAAGGTTCGGGCCGACCCATATTATTGCTGTATCTGGTAATCGGAATCAACCACAATCACATTGATCGAAATGCCTCTCTCGATCGAATTCTACCGCCTAGGGTTTTTCACGATTTTGATGACAGGGGTTTGCCCGCCGACCTGAAAGAGAGACGGGAGGCTTTGGCTGGTTCTGAGCGCAGCAGGCGGTAGCCGTTAAAGAAAGTGGCCAGATCTTTATTGAAGGACGATTTAACGACGTCGTATTTCAATTTCGAGGGTTTGCTCCCAAAACCATAGTTAGGTGTGAGTTAACGGCGAATTAGTAAATTCCGAATATTTTTTATTAAACTAAATATAAAAACATTGATACATTTATTTTCTTATTTTATTCTCTTAAAATATTTATTAAATAATAATTTATGTAATTAATATAATTAATTAATTATTTATAATTTATTACATTAATTATATTTTAATTACAGCAATGATTACTTGACAGATCAACGATTATTTTAAAATTGTATAATAAAATAATAAAAATAGCGTTATTTTAAAATTCTACTAGAAATTAATAAAAATATTGTTATATTTAGCTATTTTTGGGTATTAAATTTACTCATAAATCAATTTACACAATAACTTATAAGGTAAAAATCAATTTCAACTCTAAACTATGATTTTTTTTTTTTAAATAACCCCTTAAACTAAAATCTTTCAGAGCTGAAATTTTAAATTATCAAAAATCTAACGAAACAGACTTTAGCGGGGGGTCGATGATCCTCGAACACCCCCTGTTTCGAAAATACGCCTAAAACAGGGGGTCGATATAAAATGGAGACCCCCGTTATGAATTTTTGCCCAAAACAGGGGGCTGATCATAAATAACTAACCCTTCGTTTTGCTCACGTAAGAACGGGAGGTCGATATGGGGATGGAGACCCTCGTGTTCATGAGCACTGCACGTGACTTAACAACGGGGGCCGTTTTCCAAAGTTGGCCCCCCGTTTTTGTCCATTATTGTCACGGATTGGACAGAAATTTTGATAACGGGGGGCCATGTCGGGGAAACAACACACTGTTTTTGTCCATTATTGTCACAAGTTGGACAGTAATTGAGATAACAGGGACCATGTCGAGGAAACAGCCTCCCGTTTTCAATTATTTTTCTGCAAAATGAGGGGTCGACTCCAACCTTATATAAGAAAACAGTCATTCATTCTTATCTCTCACACACAAAAAAACTTTAAAATCTCTACATTATTTGCTTGCTCCCGCAAATTAACTCGGTTTATTAGCGACGTGAAATGAATTCTGATTCAAGCAACATGCAATGCTAATATGAACTGATATTCTAACGCCACGCCCATGTATGGTGATCTTCTAGCATATGATCACTTAGGAAACAATGAAGAAATTGAGGTGCATTCAACCTCTAAAACATTAGACGATGAGTTTCGAACAATGATCAACTCGGAAGATGATGAGGCAAAAAACATACTAGTAAAGGAAAAAAAATTTATGTGTTTTTTTTGTAAAAAATATAGTTCTTTAAAGGAAATTAAAAATGAAATGGCCGAATATGTCTTGTCAAATGGTTATGGAATCAAATTCACTAAAAGTGAATATCGCCGATTCACAGTAGTGTGTGAAGACGGATGTGAGTGGCGACTGTATGTTTCAAATATACAAAATGAGCTTGCGTTCCAAATAAAAAGTTACATCGATTGTCACAGTTGTGCAAAAAAAATTGAGAATTGACACGCTACTGCAAAATAGGTGGCAAATCATTTTTTGGACAGATTCAAAAGTAAACCTATGTGAAAAATTCCGTCCATTATCGAAACAGTGAAGAAGGATTTGAATATTAATATTACACTAAATATTGTCAAAATAGCAAAAAGCAAAGCTCAAAAACTTAACGAAAGGAAGAGCGACGAACAATGCAAGCTACTGCAGTCGTACAGAGGAGAAATATTTAGATCAAATTCGAGTAGCACAGTGCACCTACATAATTACTTGGCAGACTCTGGCACTAATGAGTCATGTGGATTCGAATGAACGTACGTGTGTAAAGCTGCTTGCAAGTAGGTTTATTGCAGTGTGACAGATGTATTATCTGTCTGGATGATTGTCATTTGAATAGCTCATGTCCCGGCCAATTACTCACAGTCGTTAGTATTGATGGCAACGATGCCATATATCGTATTGCTATTGCTAATGTGAAATCAAAGTGAAGGGACTCATAAGCGTGGTTTTTGCAAATATTGAAAGAAGACATACATAGTGAAACAAGATACGGATGAACATTTGTTCGGATCGACAAAAGGTATAGCGCATTTTCAATTGTTATTTTAAATATTGGGACGTTGTGGTCTTTATATTTGTTTTATGTTGACTATGTTGTTCTTTCAAATATCATGAGTTGTTGCCTGCGGTGCAACATGAATTACCGTTAGTCGAACACCGTTACTGCTTCTGACATATGTACGCAAATCTAAAAAACCAATTTCATGGCACAATATATAGAGATGTCATGTGAAATGTGGCCATGGCAATCACACCTTTTCATTTTGAGATGAAAATGTGGGAAGCCCACGCAACTCTTCGAGACATAGAGCCTAGATATTGGCTTAACTATGCATTTTCTTCGATTCCTAAATATGAAATGAGATTGAATAATTTATGATAGTCATTCAATACAATTATATTACCAGTTAGGGATAAACTTATGTTGAGCATATTCGAGATGATTCAAAAGTGATTGATAGCTTGTATTGTAAAAAAAATATGAGAAGTTAGCCTTATCAACAGACATGTGTTCTCATATAAAGAAAAACCTTGCAAAACTATAATGTGCAGCTTAAAATTGGAATGTTATGTTTGTAGGAGCTACACAATTTGAGGTCAGCAACAGCAGCGAATAATATATTGTCGACATGAATGCAATTGTGCGCAACTGTTACAAGTGTGAGCTTACTGGAATCTCGTGTGTCCATTACATTCTCTGCATTGATTTCATGAGACTAGCACCGGAAAATTATATTCATCAATACTATCACTAGGAAACCGATCTGCAGATATACTCAAATTTCATTCATCTCATTAGAGGATAACATATGCGCCCGCCCGTACAGAATATGAAAGAAATCATTACGCCCAAAGAAGAAAATGGTGCGCGATATCGATGAGCCGTCGATTTCGACAATTACTAGAAAGAACTTCATGATGTTGTATCGTATATGTCGGCATCAGGGGCATAATAGTCGCATTTGTTCTAACATGGAGTCGACTTCAGGCGCTACGTCAGCTTCTGCTTCGCAAGACAAATTAATGGGTTTCCACATATTTGACGAGATGTATGTATATTTGAACCAATTTTTCTTATAAACACACTTTTATTATTTTCTAATATATTTTTCATTATGTGTAGGAATCTGCTACACATAGTTATGGACGAATAAACATATGACTGTATTCAGCTTGTAACTTATGTATTTATTATAATAGGTAATCGATGTATTTATTGTAATTTGTAATTTATGGATTTATTATAATCTGTAATGTATGTATGCATTTATTATAATGTGTAATTAATTGAAATAAAGTTGAAAAAATTAGCAGAGTTTTTCTTTGTTTAATGACTCCTCAATAGCCGCTTTTAAAACATTCATGCTTATTCAAATCACAATTTTAAAATTACCAGTCAATTTCAGATATAACATAAATTAAATTATATCAATTACAAAACCACGTTACAAAAAATTACAAATTAAATTACAAACATAAAGTAAAGTACATAATAAAATACAAAACTCAAACTAATTTCATGGCAGTGGGGGATGGTCGTCAGCGGCCTCCAGTCAATTCATGATGATTCGTCTCGTATCGCTATGGTACTCCACCATACTTCTAAGGTACTTTATCACATCTCTATGGGACTCCGTATATCTCACTTCGAGCTGACTGAGTCTGTTTGCGAAAAACTCTATGTCCGTCATACTAGCCCTCTAGGGGGACGATTGTCGTGCAGAGGTGTTTTTCATATGAACATCTCGAGAGGTGGAGGCCTAGCATCTCCCTAGAACATCCAAATCTCGTCCACTTTGACTAGACTCATCCGAGTCAAATGAAGCCTATCAAATATATTCTCAGGTCTCGGTGCTCTCCTCTTCTCTCCCATCGGTAGCTAAATCTCAAGTCGATCGACGATCTTCTGAATCAATCGATCGTACGTGAGGTTCTAATTGGATGTTCGACTGATTTCGTTCATGTGACCTAAAATCAAGAAGCTCGGATTGAACATCTTGCCGTTGTAAAGCTTCTCCACACATATAGATTCATGCAGCTCACAAGATCTCTACGTTTATCCCGAGATATAATGATGTGAGTTATCAGATTGTGAATAACTAAAGCTTTGAGGTTCAACTCCTTGGACCTTGGCTTCACGAACCCGACGATTTTGTAGTTGCTTTGTCTGAGGAACTCTAGTCCCTTTGTTGATTTGAAAAACCAACAGTCTTGATGGACGAGGTAGTATCCGTCCACGTCCATCAATTCTCTCGTAAACCCGAGTACTTCGTTAACTGTGTTTGGAGTTATGAGAATATCTGTACCCATAATGTGCGTCTTCAATCACCTAAGCCTTCTTGGAGAAGCCAAGTTCACATAAAACAAACAAACAATTCTTCAGCAGCTTTCGTTCATCATTCCGCACATCTCGTGCAGGGTGATTCTGTAAACATCTCTTGGTTCTCCAAAGACTCATAACCTCTGAAGTTGACGATTTTTACATGAATATTTGAGCGGCTCGACATACCCAGCTCAAACTACTCTTGACCCGTCTGGTTTCGAAATTCAATCAACAACTACCCAGTTTGTGGTTACGGTGCTTAACCTATAGCACTTTGTGACAACGGTGTCCAATTTGTCAAACCCCCTAGTGACATTGATGGACTATTTGACAGAGCACGTTCGGTTGGACCAATTTTTGACGGACCTGCTTATGACGAGGTAACCTTTTGTTTGAAGATCAATTTGGGGGCAATTTCAGGTGATTTTGGCGCTTTAAATTGATTTTGGAATATGAGGATATGAGTGATTTAGGCCTTGGATTTGTGAAATTTTTGGATACTAATTGTAGGAAACAATTAGTATCAGAGAAATCAACACGGTAAAAGCATGAAATTGTAGGATTTTGGTCGGATTTGCGGGTAGTCGAGAATTATGGCTTAGATTTTTTGTATGGGCGATTTAGGCTCGGATTTGTGAGATATTTAGATACTAATTGTAAGAAACAATTAGAATTAGAGAAATCAACACAAAATGATAAGATAGCATCGGGTATCGGCTCGTCGATTTGGAAATCAGCCTACCATTTTCAGCCCTAATTTTAAAAATGGGGGGTCGCATCAGTAATCGGCCCTCCATTTTTAAACAAAATGGCCCCCCATGTTATAGAACCATTTCGAAAACGGGGGCCTGCTCCAGAACACGGCCTTTCGTTTTCAGAAACGTGGGGTTCTGCCCCTATACCGCCTCCAATTTTGAAGAGCCATTTTAAAAATGGAGTGCTGGCATCGGAAAATGGCTCCGTTGTCAAGCCACGTCCATTGCATGTGAACAATGGGGTCTCAATCCCCCACATCGACCCTCAGTTTTTTAGTGGACAAAACAGGAGATCAATTATTTATGATTGACCTACCGTTTTGGGCAAAAATTCATAACGGGGGGCCTATATTTTATATTGACCCCTCGTTTAAGCGCATTTTCAAAACAGGGGGTTGTTGCCCACCGCCAAGGTTTGTTTGTTAGGATTTTGATAGTTTAATGGGTTGTTTTAAAAAATCGGTTGAAATTAGTTTTTACCCTAATTTATAATTAGTTTTGAATAATTTAATATGCGAACAATTATTTTCATAAAAAAATAACAAAAAATATATTTTTTAATTTTATACACTAAAATACCTATGTTTGGTTGTTTTATTGTCTTAACTTTAAAATTATATCATAATTATTATGCCACTTGATGACGTAAAATTATAGCGTACATTTAACATTAATAATAAAAAATTTCACAATATTTTTAGCAATTATTATACATTGTTGTCACATTATTTATTATTGGATAATAATCCATTTAAATCTCAAACTTTGAGATTTTTTTAAAACATTCCATAAAACATCAAATCTAACAAATTAAACTTCAAATTATTAAAAATCTAATAAATTAAAACCAATCGTGCCATCGATTCTCCAAAAACGGGGTCCGATTCTCAATTCCCACATCAACTCCCAACTTCTCACGTGGCAAAATGGAGGTCTGGTAAATTAAACTGACCTCCATCTTATGCAAAAAATAAAAATGACCCTCCATTTTTGACAAAATTGGGGCACGATAAATTAAATTGGTCCTTCATTTTAGGCAAGAAATGAAAATAGTCTGTCATTTTTGAATAGTTTGATGGTTAACGGGTTAAATTTGATACTTTAGAAGGTGTTTTAAAAAAATCTATTAGTTTTTTGTTTAAATTAATTATTACTCTTTATTATAATGACAATTATAAGATATTCGTAATTTTTTTAAAATAATTAATCATTGTAAGTGTTTTGAAAATAATAGACTGATCAAACTTAAACACTAGTTGAGGAAATAAATATTTCAAAAATAGTTTATAAAATCAAAATATTTGAAAAAATATAATATTGGTTTAAACTAATTACTTGATTTTTAAAATTAAATCTTTGTCAAAATTAAGTTTGT
>CM039520.1:21289414-21427933 GCA_022433055.1 Begonia peltatifolia | reverse complement strand
TAATTACTTGATTTTTAAAATTAAATCTTTGTCAAAATTAAGTTTGTATTATAAATGAATTTAAATTAAGTATAACATATAAAAATAAATAAATAATTTTTTTTTATTAATCATTATAAGTGTGATAAAATAATAAAGTGAAACCCAACTAAACACTCGTTGACTAAATAAATATTTAAAAATAATTTATAAAATCAAAATATTTGAAAAAATATAACATTCATTGAAATTAATTAATGGAATTTTAAAATTAAATCTTTGTCGAAATTAAGTTTACGCAAATTTAAAGTAGATTTAGTATATAAAAATAAATATTTAAAATAAGATATTCGAGACAGAAACTATGTTGTAGGTGGACAACAACAACACAAACGACTAGGAAACGAGTTTTTTTTTTTCTTCTCAATTTTAATAAATAATCACTTTTACCAATTCTTTAAAATAAATTTTCCGCTTATACTTCAAAAAATTAATGCATAATCTAATTTAAAAATAAATAAAGATTGTTGTGTTTATTATAAAAATCACCAATATCAAACAAACATGTTTTCAAGATAATCGTCTCGAAATCAAATATTTGTCAAACAAAAATTAAAATTCAATTTATACACAACATTTGACAAAACTAACTATTTCAAGATATTACTTGATTCGACAACATTCTAAGAATTTGGAATTATAGTCGTATTTATGTCTTATGATGATCAAATCTTACTCCATCAATCTCTCCATATTTAAAAATACAATATATTTATTAGATGATCAATAAATTTTTAAATATTTCAAAAAAATTTGTTGGTTGAAATTTCAAAATGAGAAGTAATCCAAGTTGGAAATGCCTAATTTTAATCAAATTGGATGTTATTTATGGCAAAATATGTAAGGTGCAACTTTATTTTTGTTATATTATTTAACTTATGGTAAAATAATTAAATCACGATTTTTACTTTAAGACTCGTTCAAATTAAATTTATAAATTTTTAAATAAGATGAAATTGAACTTCGCATCATAAACAAATTGAATATCGAACTGATTTTTTTTTATTTCGACTTAGTTTGAGTCAATCTGAAATTGATTTGTAGTCGGCTTTAATTGTTTTAGACCTAGTTTAAGCTTAGTTTGCATTATTTGTTTGGTTTGGTTACTATTTGAGTAAAATTGAATTAGATATAATTTGTTTACAATGTAAATTTGACGTTTATTATGTTAAAAAAATTTAGGGTTTAAGCGGAATGAGTTTCGAATTTTATTTTTTTAAAAAATTAAATTGACCTAAAAATTCAAAGTTTAATTTGTAATTTATTAAATATTACAAAAAAATTAAGGCAATTTCTACGAAAAACCATAAATTATAAAGTTCTTAGCAATATAAACGTCAAAAAATTTTGTTAAAAGAAAAAAATTTTAAATTATCAATCTTTTAACAAAATACTGAGAACGAGCTACCGGTCTCAAGAATAAGAGCTTGTCATGGAGAACGAGAGTCTTTTCAAATGAGACTCTCCAAAATATTGATACTTATCTCAAAAAATATATCAAATAATATCAGATTTTTTTAGAAAATTTGAGAAAATGTATATCATATAATTGAAGAAATTTTGAAAACTTTCGTAATTATTAGATACTTTCACTACTAATCAGAATTGATTACTTTTTTTTATAACAAAATTTTATTAAAATTACGCACGACATCCAAAAAATATGAAACTTTGTAGAATGTTTTTCTATGATATGGTGGACATATGATAAAATTTTTAGAAAAATCAAAGATTGTTTGATATATTTGATAACATAACCATTACTATTTTCGAGATTATTTAGAACAGGAGCACGTTCTCGTGAACAAGCTCTCGTTTTCTAGCATTCAAGAGCAGAATGTTCTAGAATGAGAGTGCATTCCCGATGACTTTAACTGGAACATCGGAGAATGGTAGACTTTTTTCGAGAAGCGTCTCCAAAATATTAGTGGTTATCTCATAAAATATACTAAATAATATTATGTTTTTATGAAATTTTTATCAAATGTCTATTATATCATGGAAATAACTCATGGAACATTTGGTGATCTTTTAACTATTTCACGATTTATTATAAATTTTTATATTTTTTCAATAAAATAATTCATAAAAATTTTATATGCTATCTAAAAATTATGAAACATTCAAAATTGACTATACTTATACTACCAATTAAATTTGAAAAATTGCTAGCAAAAAGAAACTAAAATGCATTTATCCTGATTTTTATTAAAGAATAGTCTACTGAAAAAGTTTCATATTTAGATAAAATATATGTTAGCTTCTTTTTGCTAGCCATTTTAAAACTCAAATTGAGAATATAAATAAAGTGTATTGCTAAAGTTTCATAATTTTGGATGACATTCGTAGTTTTAGTGAATTATTTTGTAAAAAATACTTAATAATTATGATAAATCATGTAAATGTTAAAAAAACTCACGAAAATTTGTAGAATTTATTCCCGTGATATAATATAGTGAACATGTGAATTTTTTTTTTTAAAATCTGACGTTATTTGATATAATTTTAAAAATAATTATTAATATTTTGGAGAATCTCCTTAAAATAAGGCTAAGGGAGCCCATAGAGAATTGTTTTATTAAAAAATTGATCGTTCAACGTTTGATTTGTAAAAGTAGTTTAAAATTGATTGTTTTAATGACCTGTGATTCGTTATTTTTCGTGAAATTTACCAACAAATTATCATTTATTATTTTCACCTCAACTGGCCTGGCCCGGCCCGGCCTGGCCCAAGGAAAAATGACCGTACGATAGAGACCCTGCCCGGCTGACCCGTGTTTAATTTGATAGATCGCCTGCCTTAGCCTTTCGCGGTTGTATTTCCCTCTTCTTGCTCCTCCATCGACGGCGAAGAGGTCCGAGCTCTCCACGTCAGTGATCTGATCAAAGTTCTCGAACTGAGCCGGCGGATGATAAATTCCAGTTAAGTCGTTGCGTTGCCGCTAGACGTCTGGACAACCGGGGTAAATGACGATGGATCCGGCGAAAACGCCCCTTGGCAAGATGCTGCTGGAAGGAATCACTCCGGTTGTCATGGTCCTCCACACTTCTCTCGTCGAAGAGGCTTGCCTCAAGAACGGTCTCACATTTGTCCAGATGCTTAGCCCCTTTTGCTCATTCAGCAACATTGACGGTGATTGCTCTCTTTTTCGTTTGATCCATTTGTGTATATGTGCTTGTAATTAAACTTGAATCAGGCTTTTTGAGGAAGTAATATGACGAAGTTGTGTTTGGACGGGTCGCCTTTGTTGTAGTGCCTGTTCGGACGGCCAGTGACCAACCTTACAGGATTCAAAAGTTCAAGCTACGGTTAGTTCACGCCTCAGACATTCGGAAGCCGAACTGGGAGGTAAAGTAGGAAGTTTATGTTGTCGATGAGAAGGTACAGACAAGAGAATTGGTGTAGTTACAGAGACTATTACACGAGTTGAAACTAGCAATGATAAGGTTCTTCTAAAAATATGCATTGATTTTTAAACAGACTGAAGAAAAACCCAATTTACTGGTTATAAGTTCTTGATTCGAAGTTAGTAAGCACTTGATCACATCTGACAGTATCAGGACTGTTTTTGGTTGCCCAAAACTTGGGAAATAGTTATAACCATATCTCCTGCTTCATTGGTTTTAATGATAACTTAAAATTCCTTGAATTTTATTAACGCTTCTATGTGCCATTGTTTACTGCAATGTAGTTTTCTAATTCTACCAGATGAATTTCAGTCCTTATTTGTTTCTTACACGGGGGATAAAAGCACAAAAAGCATCAGCTTATTTTCACGCGGCTGTTTGTTATTCTGTATATCACCCTTTTCGATACACTCACACATGTATGTGTATGTGTTAGTTCACGTAGCTGTTTGTTATTCTGTATATGTGTGTGTGTAGATGAAGATAATTCCATTTTATTCTGTTTTTGGTGTTTAAACTAATTGTTCACCATCCATCTAACCTCCAAGTCGTACTTTTGTCGATGAAGGTGTCAAAAGAGCGACTTAAAGATGTTATCACACAAGCTGGCGAGAAGGTTTTTTCTGAATTGGGGTCAGATCCACCCCAAATTGATAATGCGCTTGGGAGTAAGTATCATTATTTGGCGACTTTTCAGAAGCAAATTATGATTCAAGGTTGAAGTGTTTTTAGTTTTGTGTCAAATTTGCTTAGGAATGCTTTGGAAAAAATAATTATTTGTGTAGTTTTTGCCGTAGCAGACAACTTTTAGACATTTGGCTTTAAGCAAGTCTTTTCAACTTATGGCTCATACAAGATTTGCCTTTTCAGGATCTGAATCTGAAGTTCTTCCACCTTGGTTTCAAATATTTAATGAGGAGCTTTTATGTGCTGCGTCATTTTCAGAGCACGAAGCTTTTGACCATCCTGTGGCATGTGAGATTTAAATTATGAATTATCGTTGATCCTCTCATTTTAAATTTGTTCTTATTTTCACAAGTTTACTATTTTGAGCTTAGTATGTGAGGAGTTGTGTTCCTTATCTACATGTACTCTTTGATCAGTATTTCTTTTTTCCATGTATGCACAGGCCTTTTGGCGGTCTCTTCTAATGATGAACATCCCATTAACCGATTTGTTGATTTCTTTAACTCTGACAAGCTACCTTCTCTTTTCAATGATGGTTGTATGGACACAAAGATCTTAAAGCATTACTTATTAGTGCACGATAATCAAGATGGCAATTCAGAGAAGTATGTTGGTTCTTTTCTTTATGTCTTTCTTTTAAAAAAGTCGCATCAAAATAGAAACAATCTGCAACTTTGAACGAGAATACATATTATAAGCTCGTGAGATTTTGGGCTAGTTTGGTAGCTCTACTTTTAAAACAATCCGATATGAAAAAAAACAGCCAATATTTATTAAGTTAATATCTAAAAGTGATTTATCATTTTAATTTGTTTGACAAATCATTAAAATTATTATTTTTATATTGTTGAATTACATAAAGAGACGTTAGAAATGAGAAAGAGAAGGCATGTGGGAGAAAGTGGGCAATGGATTAAAATCGAAAACAATTTTATTTTACAATTAAAATTTAGATTATTAGAAAAACAAATTTCAAAATCTACATTTTATGTTCGTCAAAATTGCTATTGTTTTTTTAAAAAAGTAGTTTTTTTTTCTTTTTTGTAACCAAAGAGTTAATGGCGGTTAAGCTTATGAAATAAGAACCTTTAATCTTTAAAAAGCAATCCAAATGGAGAAGTCTTAGTACTAGTTTGTCAATTCCATTATTTATCTCAAGGTTATTATATTTAATATTGATTTACTTCAAACCATTAATTATGGGGCAATTTGTTGAGATTGCTACATAAAAAAATAATGTGGAATGTGACTGTAAACTTTATTTTGCTTTAATTTTTAGGGTGGTCAAATTATTATCTGAAATGAAGAGTACATTCGGTTCTAATGACTGTCAATTACTATGTATCAATTCATCTCAAGATGGATCAGTTGAATATCAAGATAGTCCTTGGGATTCTCTTGTAAGTATTTCTAGAGTGTTTCTTTTATGGCTCGTTTGTTTTTTTCCCCTAAATGATGGTAAGTTTGTAGCATTTTTCTGTTAGTATTGAAATGATTGTCTTATTTGTTGGTGACAGATATCTGAGGTTTCAACAAATCATCATACCGGTTACTTAATTAACAATGACGATTTAAATGAGGTAACATACATAAACACTTTGATTTGATTATAATATTTATTTATGGCAGTTTGAAAATCTTGTGTGAGTTGCAAACAGATAAAAGATTTAATGCAAGATTTATCATCTCAACGAATCATCCCCTACATGGAAGAAAAAATACGTTTATTAAATCAGCAGGTATTGTTTTTACTATGTTGTGAATTGTTCACTGCTTAACTGTTGCATATGATATCTCTATTTTTGTTAATGTTTATTTAGTACCTTTTCCATGTGGTATCAAATTGCTATGACTAGGTTTCCGCTACAAGGAAAGGTTTTAGAAACCAGATTAAGAACTTATGGTGGAGAAAAGGAAAAGAAGACGCCGTAGAGTCGCCTAATGGTCCCATGTAGGACACACCTGGATATATTATTTTTGGTTTTTTTTCCGTTCCATTTATTTCTAATTTGTTATTCATGTTTGTCACTAGATATACATTTAGCTCCATCGAGTCTCAGATTAGAGTTTTGGGTGACTATGCCTTCTTGTTACGAGATTATGAACTTGCATTGACAAATTACCGCTTGATTTCAACTGACTACAAGCTTGATAAAGCTTGGAAACGATATGCTGGAGTGCAGGTATCTTTTGTTCAACGCTTCACATTTTTTTTTTAATTTTTATTCATGTTCTGATTCATGAACGTAATCCCTTGTACATGTGTTCCTTTGGGTTTTTCTTTTTAGAGAGGGGGAGCCTTTTGGACAGTCTACCAACCGGATAAGAAAGATGTTGAGTTTACTTATGATGTTGTTGCACTACATTCTCTTGTTTACACAGTTTCCCAATGTGGTAGTCCCATGCACTCAACGAGAAACAATACAACCAACCAAAAGAAATAACAACACCACAAGTCTGACTAAAATGACAGACTCGTAATATAAACATTAACATGAATAGAACATCAATCTGTAGAATAGTCTACAAGAAATTCTCTCCTTCCTCCTCGCTCAACTCTTAACCTCCCCTGGACTCTCTCTCCCCTAACCGCCTGTCCGAAATTCATTACAAAAAATACATCCTACTCACTCATCTTCTGCTAATAACAATCATTTTCCTTTTCTCGTATAGAATTTACCAAATAAACCTTTTTCTGAAGAAGATAGTGCAACAATACTTCTCCTTTCGAGTACGACCTTGTGATGGCCTATGTCCCTGTAAGACAAAGGTTATGCACACAAAACCCACAATGAGATATTCTCGTCTAAACCCAAGAGCACCTTTAATTTCCACAAATCAAAATAGTATTAAATGACGTTCAATTTAAATGAAATTTGGAGGGGATCTTGCTTGGTGGATGAAGAATATGACCTGCAAATTTCACGTTAAAAATAAACACAACAAAAAAAGTTATGTAAAGAGACCCGTAACCGGCCCAAAAAGACAACTTTTAACACTTTCGGGTAGATGCAATCTTTTAAAGAAGATCACAAAGACACACGGTTTGGTTTGCTCAGCTTTTTTCTCCAATCGAAGGTTTTAGATAAGAAGAAGAGAAGATGAGGATAAGTGTCACCAAGTAACCAAGGATTTAGCAACAATCGGAGGCGCAATTCCGCTCAGACGAAGATCAATCTAAGGAGTAACCTTAGATGATGATGATCCGAGGCTAGATGAAATAGATCTACTTGTTCTCATTAATCAAAGCAACCTGCCTACAATGTTCAATGAATGGTGCTTAAGTACAATCATAAGGTGGTTTAGGTTATTTCACATAAGGAGCAATCTCGGCTGTGCATGTGTTGTAGCACATATGTTCAATCAACGGTAGAGATGACTTCCTCTACAACAAAAACCGATTTTAATCCCATGAAAATAGTATTCAACTGATGGCTCTTCAAATTTGAACATTTAAGGATAGAATGACACTCCTTTGTTTTGATTGGATTGGGCTTGAAATGTTCTTGTGCGCCGGTTTTGATTATGCTTGATTGCATGAGCCCTATTTGAGCAATCTTCTTCTTTGTTTATGGTTGAAGATGAGTGCCTCTTTTCTTAAGTGGAATGGGTCCTCAAGTGCTGCAGATCCTTCCTTCAATTTGCGGATTTGATTAGCCTTCATTCGTAAACAGATTGGGCCTAGTATTCTCATGTGTGTGCGTGCGCGCTTGTTTCTTGTGGGCCGATTGTCTTGGTTGTTCTTTAGCCTTCGAGCCCTTGTGTATCCTCCTTGACCACAAAACCTAGCATTCATCTAATCTGACCATTAATCTAATGCATGCAATTTTTAAATCAAGAAAGTCAATGTTTGCCAAATTCAAATGCAAAAACAGAAAATTACACATAGTTGCTACCAGGAAGACAAATTCCCGTTTGAATTTGAGTTGATCTTTTTTTGACTTGAGTTGACTCTTTTTTGACCTCCCAAGCATGTTGGTTGTCTTGTTCATGTATTGAAAGGTTGTCCTCCAGTCCAAACAATCCAGTAGGCTATCTCTTGCAAAAACAGTGCAATAGTTAGCAAATAGATTAGTTAGGTTTTTAGCTTTGGCTTGTGAGCGTGTAAGTGGCCCTCAAAGTGTATCATTGCTTCTAGGTGTATCATCCTCTCTAGGTGAGAGAAGATTTGAAATCAACTCTTGTGATTCGACCTCCTCAATTTCATCCTTATCTCCAATATACGGTGAGAGACCCTGAACATTAAAAGTCGTTGATACACCATATCCTCCGGTCAATTCCAACTAATATGCATTGTTATTAATGAGCTCAATTATTTTGAAAGTACCATCTGCCTCAGGGAGAAGCTTAGATTTTCTTTGTTTTGGAAAATGCTCCTTTCGTAAGTGAAGCCAAATTAAGTCTCTTTCCTTAACTATGACTTCCTTTTGTTCTTTGTTGGCTCGTTTAGCGTATGCTTCATTTTTCCTTTGTATTGGCTCTCTAACTTGTTTATGTAGTTATTTCACTTGAGCTGCCTTCTTTGCTCCTTAGTAAGGGTTGTAAAAGGCTAGCTAGATTGGAGGAGTCAATTTTATTACGTTGGCATACAACACAAGAAGTCACCAAATGCTGTACATTTTTCGGTAATCCCTTCCAATAGACATTAGAACAAATTCTTTTATAGAAACTTCATACCCCTGAGTGGCCCCCCATGGGAGAGTTGTGGAACTCATCTAGGAACTTCTGTTTCAATGAAGATTGTGGGGGAATAAGGATTTTACCTTTATACAACAGCACCCCGTTGTGTAATTCGTATCGTGGGTCGACACATTTATCCAATAAAATCAAAGTTTGGATGCTGTTCAGCTTAGTGTCAGCTTCGATTTCTTGCATTAATGTAGAGAAATCTAGATATTTGGGACTGGGAATGTGGAGTAATTTTGAACCATCCCAACCGCCCTGGTGGGACACGGCATCAGCCACATTATTTTTCCTCCCCGGTTTATAAACTATGTTGAATTCGTAACCCATCAATGTGATCTACCACTTTTGTTGCTCCAGAGTGGTTAATCGTTGTTCCAAGAGGAACTTAAGAGACCTTTGGTCAGTGAAGATAGTAAAGGTTCTACCCAAGAGGTATGAGAGCCACTTTTGAATTGTCAGCACAAGCGACATCAATTCTGGTTCATACACCGATTTTTCCCTTGCAGTAGTGGATAAGCCTTTGCTAAAAAAGGAAATTGGGCAACTACTTTGCATTAGTACTGTACTAAGACCAGAACCTGAAGCATCTACCTCCACCTCAAACGGTTTATCAAAATTTGGGAGGATTAAAAAACGGGGGTAATAGTCATTGCCATCTTGAGGGTGTCAAAAGGTAATTGAGTTGCATATGTCCATAAGAAAGGGCTCTTTTTATGCAAATTGGCGAGGGGCCAAACTATAGTGCCATACTTTTTAATGAAACATCGATAACATCTCATGAGACTCAAAAAGCCACGCAACTCCTTAATGCAAGTAGGTATAGGCCAAGCAAGCATACTAACAATCTTGTCCTCGCCTGCTGCAACGCCTTGAAAATCAATAGTATGGTCCAAATAATGAATGTTGGACTGGAAAAAAGAACATTTTTTGACATTCAACGTGAATTGCTCATTCCGGAGAAAACTCCCAAAAGAAAACTCCCAAAACAAAACAGAGATGTCTGTAATGGGCAGAGAAATCCTTAATGTAAACTAGGATGCGCCCAAAAAAATGAGCACAAACTTACATAGAAATGGACGCAACATCTCCGTCATGATGCACTGAAAAGTTGCTGGTGCATTCATGAGACCAAAGGGCATTGCCAAAAACTCGTAACGACTCTCATGGGTACGAAACGCCGTCTTTTTAATATCAGCGGAATGCATTCGAATATGGTGGTATCCACTCTTCAAGTCCAATTTTGAAAAACACGAAGCACCATGTAGTTCATCAATGAGTTCTTCAATAATCAGAATAAGAAACTTGTCTAGAATTATGAGTTTATTTAGCTCCTTGTAGTCCACGCAAAACCTCCTCCCACCATGTTTCTTGAACCATAAAACCTAGCTTGAAAAAGGACTTTGACTTTGCTGAATTATGCCCACAGCATAAACTAAAACATCAATCTGTAGAATAGTCTTCAAGATAATTCTCTCCTTCCTCCTCTCTCAACTCTTAACCTCCCTTGGGACCTGCTAACAGCATGTAAGAAATTGATTACAAAAAATACACCCCACTCACTCATCTTCCACTAATAACAATTATTTCCCTTTCCTTGTATAGAATTTACCAAATAAACCCCTTTCTGAAGAAGATGGTGCAACAGATGTCTGCCATGTACGCAATGGACGTGAGATTTTGTGTTATTTCAGCCCATAATTTGTGTTTTGCCGGTCCAGGTTTTTGTTCACTTTGTTAAATTTTATATAAACAACATCCAGAAATTTTTTTAATGACGAATGAACGCTTAATATCAGGGGGACTTAAAGGATAGAACTATCATTCTATTGTTCTAACCAGACATGAAGTTTGTGATTTAAAAATAAAAAACTATTCTGCTTCCAATTTAGCACATTTATCATTTCTTGAAACCTGGCTGTTGATATTATGGATGGAAAATGATCGTACTGCAGTCATATTCTTTACTTTATTTTTGAATATGTCCTTTAGTGTTATCAAGACCATTGCTATTGGTGAATTAAAATCCCATAAATTAGAATCATCTAACAAAGGTTCTATCAACATTAACGTAGACTAAATTATTGTGTTTGATACTGTGGTTAAAATTTAGAGGCCAAATTTTTGTTTTGAAATTAACTTTTCCTGTTGGCTTCTGTAATTCTGGAGTATTGTGCCTCTGAACAGGCCTGGACATAAATGATGCGAATTTGCATGATAAACCAATTTAAAATAAAGTCCGTTTAAAAGATACCAATTTTATGACTGTTTTTTTGTTTGTGTGTGCGACTTTTCTGTTTTTGATTTTTGTAAGAACAATAGGTACACCTTTCTTGATCTCTAAGTTTGCAGGAGATGATGGGACTTGCGTATTTCATGCTGGATCAGTCAAGAAAGGAAGCTGAATACTGCATGGAAAATGCATTTACCACTTATTTGGTATGCACATTCTTTAAATAGAGCTTTGTGTTGAAGGGTATGACACTGGAACAGTTTTATTCATATTTTTACATAATTGTATCTTTGCAATAATACAGTTCTGATTATATGCCTTTTGTGAAAATTGCGTGAATTTAAAAGTAGCAGAGTTGAAATTTTTGTTGTTTTGTACTTGTAATTTTTAATGTTTTCAGTGACCTTGAAAATGTCTTTGAATTCTTGAACCTCTTGGGTTGTAAAGTTTTAGGATTTATTTTTAGATTTTTCTTACTGGCAAGGATTATTTAGGTTACTTAAGTTCTCTAGCACAATGGTAGAGGAGAATCCTGCAATTTATGCAGTAACTGCTTGCCACAACTAACAACAAGAGGGACATTGGAGATAAGGAACAGGATGTTCGGTGGACAAATTGTATGTTGTACGATTCTCTTCATTAAAGCTCTGAACTCCAGGTGAGGTTGGTTTTTCTAGGTGGGGAAAGAAGAAATTGAAAGGATTTGCGAAATTTTTGGATATTTCCATCATGGACTTGGAGGATAAATCTTTGCTTTTATTTGTGGAGATTGAGAATCATATGAGGTTGGAGAGTATGGGGATTAGCAACAAACGTAGAAAAAAAAATGAGCTGAAGGGATGCATGGAGTTGAAGTGGCAGGAATGCACAATCAATTTTGAGAAAGGGTAGGAGTATGGCATAAGTTAATTTTCTAAGCAGGAATAGTTTGAATAGGGTTTTAAATGATCAGGATGATTATTTGTTGTTAGGCCTTAATCAGAGTGATAAGAGGTCCAACATTGAAGGACTGATTAAATGGTGGAAGCTCCGTTGCTCTTACATTCAAGGGATCAAATTAAGCAACATGAGCTTGACTGTAGTGAGGCGACTGTAGGGTTGTGTGAAAATTCACAGGAGATGCAAATAGGTTGTGGGTGCAGCGGGCGGCACATTAGTACGTTGGGATATTAATCTAGTGGAGGGAAGAGAATGTTGCGGGGGCAGGTTTTCAGTTTCTGTTTGGTTGGAAAGCTTGGACTAATGCATAAGGTGGATTTTCTCTTAGTCTATGGGTCTACCTTGGATGCCTCTCGGTACGAATTTATCTCTAAGCATGGTGTAACATGCGAAGTTTGACCATTAGTGCATTGAGGATACTTGAATATGGTGAGATGTCCTAGTGAGCCCTCTGTCAATGGTGATTGATCTCAAGATATATAATGTGCGTCGGATTGTTAACTACTTGAATTCAGTTTCCTTTTATGTGGAAAATGCTAAGTTCACTTGGTTTATGGGTGAGGTCCATTATGGACCATTTCCTTGTTTCGGTGGGGTGGATGTTCGGGTGGGGGAGGGGGCTCAAATTGTTGATTTATTGTCGAGAATTCTTTCAGATCACTTCCTATGTTTCATTAGTTGATCGATGTTGTAAGGAGAGGTGATGACGAGGAGTAAGATTTCCTCTTGCTTTCAGAAACAATGTGGCTTCAGATCCTTGTTTCGGTGGTCTAGTTGATCGATGTTGGAAACATTACAAAGTAGAAGGCTGTTCTTACTTCAAGCTGACTCGAGAGCTTGGAACAGATGTCTTGGCAGATTGATGTTAAGAATCATTAGTTGTTGAAGCAAATTATTGACCGAAAAGGGAAGGTTTGTTCCCCTAGTCTGTCCTCGTTGAAAAATCATAGGAATTAGGAGCTACAAAATTAAATGAAGGGAGATTTTGGCTACTCATATGCGGTGTGTGCTTAAAGGCTCTGGCTTGCAAGAATCAGCAAGCATTTATTGGTAGGAGGAAGATTTTGTATGCCACTGTCATACCTAATGAGTGTGTGGATAGCAAAGTTAAAGCTCGTCTATTACATGACATTTAAACTAGATTTTATTTACTTTGTGATGAAACACGATCCTTTATGATACAAATTTGACTTAGAGGAGGAACGTTCATTGTATTTTGGTTATATTTGAGGCAGTCTCTAGTTTGAAGGTGTATCTCTTCAATTCTGAGATCATTACAGCCGTGATGGTGAGGCATTGCGTGAGCTTGGAAATGTATTCGTGGTCTTGGGTTAGGAGCTCTTCATCCTCTCACCTTGGCCTGGACCGGGATTCTATTGTTAAGAGGTGCAAGAAGAGGTTATCCAGCTAGGGGCTTTTTTCTGTCTTAAAGGAAGGCTTCGGTGAATCTTCAACTGTATTTTGTCTTGCTTGATGCTCATATCCAGTAATTTTTGGGGTGTGGAGTAGAGGAAGGGCATCCATCTGGTTGATTGGAAGGAGTTGTGCAAGCTGCAAATCTTTGGAGGCACTAGGATAAAATATGCTTCAAGACAAATCTTCTTGGCTTGTGGGTGTGGGTTTGTAGGTGAACAACGGAATTTGTGGAGATTAGGGGTGGCATAAAAAATTTGGAGAAAATGGCAATTGGGACTACAAAAGGGCATAAAATCCATCTTGTTAATTGGAAGGAAGGTATAGATGCCGCGGATCTTTGATGGCACTTGGTTGAAGGATTTGAGACACTTCAATATGAATCTTCTTCATGTTTCTGGGTGAACATGAGAGTTTGTGGAGAATGGTGGTGGCATCATAATTTTTCAGAAGATGACTCTTGGTGGTTCATGGAGAACAAGAGAGGCATCTTAATTGTTGTAGTTTGTGGCACTTTTAGCAGTGAGTTTTTTTCATGAAAAAATGTAGGGAGTATCTTTCCTTTCAGAAGGAATGTTGGAGCCGGCTGCGAGCATTGGAGGGTGGTTATGTTGGAACTGGAGTTTTTATAAGCAAAACAAGCAGGAGCGAAAAGAGCATTGCACAGAGAACACCATCACAAACTCTGAACAAAGGGAAAAACAACTAAACAACCACAAGACAAGAACAATCTTGTATTTGGAAACCTACAGAGAACTATTCAACATTCTTCAAAGTAAACTATTTGATAGCCTAACCTCCCTTCTCCCCAACGATCATTAACTTTCCCACGTACCCAATTCCTAACTGTTTGTACAAGTCAGCATGTGGAATTCTCCAATTCACCCTCTAAATGTCCTCCTTTCCTACGATAAGTCTGTCCAAAATATTTTTCCTTGACACGATCACCACCACTTGCAACAATACTCCCTCCTTGGACATTAACCTTGTCCTCAAGGTCAGCATGTGGAAAATGCAGCTTGATGTCCGATTAATTCTCCCACGTAGCTTATTCGTCAGTTCTTCCAGCCCATTGAACCAGAATTTCCGGCGTGTTGTGTACCATTCTAGTTGATAACACTCGTTCAGGAAACAAGAGAGTAGGCTTAGTATGGAACCCGTCAATAGCCACTACAGTTTGTGATAAAGAATGTTGTCCCACCACCTTTTTAAGTTTAGAAACATGGAAAAAAGGATGCACCTTTGAACCAGGAAGCAATTGGAGCTTATAGGCAACTGGACCAATCCAATCAGTAATCAAAAAAGGACTTGAATATAAGGATGCAAATTTTTCATTCAGTCGTCGATAAACAGTAGATTGACGATAAGGCTGCATCTTTAACCAAACCATATCACCTAAACGTCCTCTCTACTTGGGAATCATCAACAAATTTTTTCGTTCTGTTTGGAGCACGCTCCATAAGTTGTTGTTCCACCGATTCGAGAAGAGTTTTACCACCAGAATAATGAATGAGGGTTGGAGAATCACGACCGTATAATGCCTTGAAGGGGTGGTTTGTTTTGCACCTTAAAAATTAGTATTATACTTATATTCCGCCCAATGTAACCAATGACTCCACTGTTTCGGCTGATCCGATACAAAGTACCGTAAATAGATTTTCAAGCAACGATTTAAGACCTCTTTGATCATCGGTTTGAGGATGGTAAGTCGAACTCATTTGTAATTTAGTTTGTTGAAGGCGAAAATATTTTTGCAAAGAATTTGCTAATAATAATTCTGTCTTGGCCATTTATAATGTAAACGAACAATTTCTTTGTAGAATAACTCAGCTACAGATTTAGCCGTATATGCGTGTGCTTAAGAGACATGAAATGTGTAAATTTTGTGAGTCTATCCAATACAACAAATATTACCTCAAAACCGAACGATTTCGGTAGTCCTTCAATAAAGTCTAATGAGATATCCTACCAAACTTGATCCAGCAACAGAAGCGGATATAACCAGCTGGGTGAGTGGGCTCCATTTTATTATGTTGGCACAAATTACACTTAACAATTTGAAACAAATCGTTGAACATTTTTTGCCAACCCTTTCCAAAACACATTGGCTCCAATTCTTTTATAATTATGGAGTATACCAGAATGTCCCACCGCTGGTGTGGAATGGAATTCCTCTAAAACTTTTTGCTTCAGAGAAGAATTTGGTGGTATAAAAATTCTGCCCTTATCTAAGAAGACTCCATTTTGCAAGGTGAACCTAGGATCTTGATTGGTACCTCCTGAATAGATTGCTTTTGGAATTTGTGATCAGCAAAAATTAGATCTACCAGAATAGGAGTGGAGATTGAAAACAATAGCTTTGTTAGAACCCAACGTCCTCTCCGAGACCAAGGCATCAGCCGCTTTATTCTCTTTACTCGGTTTAAAGAAAATATCGAACTCATTCCTGATGAGTTTGACTAGGCAACCTTGTTGCTCCAATAGAAATTTGAGCGACTTCTGGGTCAGTGAAAATGTTGAAACGACTTCCAAAAAGATACAGTTTTCATTTTTGAATGGTTAAAACCAATGCAATCAATTCATGTTCATAATCTGATTTATTTCAGATTTTACCAGATAATCCCTTGCTGCAATATGCAACTGGGTTGCTGCTTTGCACAATTATTGCCTCAAAACCTTCCTCTGAAGCATCTAGTTCAATATCAAATTTATGTTGAAAATTTGGTAGAACAAGCATTGGTGTACTGGTCAATTTCCTTTTTAATTCTTCAAATTCCTTTTTAATTCTTCAAATTCTCCCATGTGTTGGAGTTCCATAGAAATTGTCTCTTTTTCAATACTTCTGTTAGTGGTCAAGCAGTAATGCCATAATTCTTGATGAAATGCCGATAATAACTCGTCAGCCCCAAAAATCCTTGAACATCCTTGACCTTTTAGGAGTTGGCCACTGCAACATAATTTGTATTTTATCATCTTCAGGCTCAACTCCATTTTTGCTGATCTTGAGCCCGAAATAGTGTATTGAGGCTTGGAAAAAGAAATGTTTTTTTACATTGCGAACAAATTTTCCTTCTTCTAATTTTTCCAACACAGCTTGCAAGTGATTATGATGCTCTTGATTATCATATAAAAAGACTAGCACAAATCGGCGCAAGAATGAGCGAAATAATTCAGTCATAAAAACTTGTAAAGTAGCTGGAGCATTTGTTAACCTGAAAAGTATCACTAGAAACTCATAATATCCCTCGTGAGTTTGGAATGCAGTTTTCTCAATATCTTCGGCACACATTCGAACTTGGTGATATTCACTTTTAAGGTGCAGCTTGGAAAAATATTCAAATCCATTTAGCTCATCGATCAATTCTTTAATCACTGGAATGGAAAACTTGTCTGGAATTGTAAGTTTATTCAATTCTCGACAATCCACCTAAAATTGCCACCCTCTGTCCTTTTTCCTAACTAATTATCAACACATGGTCTGAATATGGGCTTTGTTTAGGACAAATACTAGTTGTTGCCATATCCTGTGATAGTTTCTCAATCTCATTCTTTTGTGCAAACAAATATCTATATGGCCTTATGTTAGGGGGAATAACTCTGGATTTTAGTCTGATTTCATGATCCCCTTTTCGACACGGGGCAAACTCAATTGTTTTGAAAAGAAAGATTGGAATTGTAATTGCAATTTTTCTCACTTTCCTTGTCTGCCAAGATAGATTGTTGTATAGTCGCTATTAAGAGTTCGATAAAAAGACAATCTTCTTCTCTAAGTCATCAATTTAATAGTATTCTTTAGAGAAATTGTTTGCAAGGATAAATCTGGTATACCTTTCAAAGTATGCTCAATTCCTTGCCATTCAAACTTTAACCACGATTGAAATTCGCCTGGAATGTACTCAATGTCTGTAACCAAGAAATCCCCAAAACAACATCCACCCCTGGAATGGGAAATGGAAATACATCGACCAAGAAAGCGATATCTTGCAAAGTAAGTGGCACCCTTTTACAAACTTCAGTTAGAGTGGCTGTGAATCCATCACCTACCTTGACACACTGATTAGTTACTGGTTCTGACTATAACCCCAATTCTTGGCAAGTATCCTCTTAATGAAACAAGAGTTTGCTCTCATATCCACAAAAATCGTGACTAATCAGTGACTAGTCACTAATCTTCGCAAACAACTTTATAGCATGATTTCCATTTACTTTAGCTAGTGAAAATAATGATACATTTGGCTCTGGCAATGGCTTGAATCACCCTTTAGTGTCAGGGCTGGACCCAAATTTCAACAAGTTATGGGCTAGAGATACATTTGGGCGGCCTTGTTACACCCATTTTGAGTGTTTCCTATAGCCATGAACACGATTTTTATTTTCATTCTTGAATGCTATTAATACGGTCTCATAAACTTTTCTAGGTTGCATTATATGATCATGATAGCCATTCAAAAAAGCCCCAAGTAATGCTTCTCGATCCATACCCCATATATGGGATGTCAATTCTTGGAACATATCCCCATATTCTTGGAACATATACCCGTAAGTTGTTCCTGTGAAGACCTAAGCTTTTTTGGCCCAAAACGATGACCCTAAGCACAAATTAGTTTTTCCCAAGTTAGTCTGGGATCATACTCAATCACCGGGTTCATCTTCAATAACCCACTCAAAGAATTTCGAGGCTTGACTCGTGAAGTAATCAGAAGCAGCCCTGGCTCTGAACACCTGGCGTACACCATTCAATCGAAAAAATCGTTATGTCTTCTTCATCCAAGAACTCTTCTTCTCCCTCAAAAACACTCATCTCCACTCTCGGAGGACTACTCCTTTTAGGTTCCCGTCGCAAGCCATATTCAATCGGACTTGAACGATCTCGCCGATGAGGTGGTGAACGCCTTCCCATTCCTCGACGCTCCAATAGAGGATTCCTCCCTGTCTCAACTCTACTTGCCCAACAAATTGCCGACCCTCCATTGAATTATGAAGTTGTGGTTCATCTTGCAACGCAATATCGGTTGGTCGATTTGCATTTCTGAAACTCAATTCAGCGCCAAAATATAAAATCTCTTTTCCTTTTTCTTCTGTTGAATATCTACTAGGACTAGCATCTCGCGAGAATTCAGATCCACCGTGAAATTTTTGCATTTCTCCAACCAACTCTGGCAACACCCATAATGATTCGCCACTTGAGAAACACCGCAAACTGAGTGTGAAGAGCAGCCAAGTGGTTCACTGTTCTGTCCAGGTCAGTTTTCAAACTCAACAAATGTTTTTCCATCTCCTCCAAACGGTATCCTTAGGTTACTGGTTTTTCCATGCCTGACTTTGATACCAAATGTTGGAGCTAGAGTTTTTATAAGCAAAACAACACCAGGAACAAAATGAACATTACATAAAGAACACCACAACAAACTCTGAACAAGGGAAAAACAACTAAACAACCACAAGACAAGAACAATCTTGTACCTTGAAACCTACAGAGAACTAATCAACACTCTTCAAAGTAAACTGTTTGATAGCCTAACCTCCCTTCTCCCCAACATACTTAACACGATTGCTAACTTTCCCAACTGTTTGTACAAGTCAGCATGAGGATTTCGCCAATTCACTCTTCTAAATGTCCTCATTTCCTACAATAAGTCTGTTGAAAATATTTGTCCACAACATGATCACCACCACTTTCGACAGGTTCCTCAGATCTCTTTTGCCTTGCTTCAGGTAGGGGTGTCAAATTGGCGAACTTAATTGGTTATAAAGCTTTTGTTTATTCACAGTTTGAAGAACGAGGTGAATAGCTTTTGCTACTTCGCTCAATAAATTCATTATGTAAAGCAGAGACATAATTTTATGAATTTGATAATTTGGGATCAAGAAATCGGTATTCTTGGTGAAATCCTAATATTTAGATATATTTGGTGAAATGTTGGAGCTCCATGCGGGAAGATTAAACCACTCCTAGTGCAGTTTTCTTCACTTGGACAATCTATCTTAGATGATTCTCGTTTTGAACAATTTTAAAAGAAGAGGTTTCACCATTCCCTATAAAGTACTATGTGCTTAATGGAGGAAGGGGATGTGAATCATTTCCTGACTCAATGTCTCATCTATGGTCTTGGGTGTTTGTGAATTGACTGATGCACAGGTGCATTAAAAATCATTTCATTGTTTGGTAGTGAGTGGGGAAAAAATAGGGTGGCTAAGCTTACCGCATGTTGCTTGATTCTAGAACATGAAAATTAGGAATATTTTTGTATAAGAGAGTTTTCTTTTTGACTTTTATAGATTATTTTTTGTGGGACTCTTTATTTAGGGAGGAGGTGTTTTGCCGACTGAGTGAAGGTATAGTTTTGAGGAGCTGATTGTTTCATTATAGCTCTCTCCTTTTTATTACATGCCATGAATCAATATACTTTCGCATAACTTTAAAAAAAATTACTATGCACGTCTGTTCAGAAACAAAATCTCTGGAAGGTTTACCGTTGAAATGTTGCTCAACATCTTTATATCAAAATTCATGCAGAAAATTGGATCATCTGCTCAGCGGAATGCAACACGATGTGGCCTTTGGTGGGCGGAGATGTTGAAGACAAGGGACCAATACAAAGAAGCTGCTGCTGTCTACTCTCGTATTTGTGGTGAGGTAATGTCAATTCCATGAAAATTATACCAATTGAGAATGAAAATCTTCTCTATCTGATAAACTTTTATCTCTTAAGGAGATTTTACATTCAGCAGTGATGCTTGAGCAAGCATCTTTCTGCTACTTACTGTCCACCCCTCCACTGTTGAGGAAATATGGATTTCATCTTGTTCTTTCCGGGGATCGTTACAAGAGATCTGATCAGGTAAATGTTTTGCCCACCATAGTTTGTGGAAATTGAAGATTCTTAATAATCCTTGTCTTCTTCCTGTTCAGATTAAGCATGCAATCCGTACATATAGAAATGCTCTTTCAATTTTTAAGGGAACTATGTGGAGCCACATCAAAGACCATGTTTGTTTCCACATTGGGCAGTAAGTTCTTTTGATTTAGTGACGACAATCTTTGATTTGCCCCTTTCAGTTCTTTTAATTTAGCCTCAACAGTCTGTATAAGTTGCAATTCAGAAATCATATATTATTATTATGTGCAACACATTTTAATAGTGATTTTCCGATTTAGGTGGTATGCTTTTCTTGGGATGTACGATGTTGCAGTCTCACAAATGTTGGAAGTTCTTGCCTGTAGTCATCAGTCAATGGGGACACAAGAATTGTTTTTGAAGGACTTTCTTCAAACCGTTCAGGTGTACATGGATGTAATTATTTTCTTGTTTGATATAGAAATTATGGGTGACAATTGTTTTTAATACAGATGCCCAGGTTATATGACTATACTATCTTTTTAGTTCTATGATAAACTGGTTTCATTTAAATCTAATTTGATCAGATTCCTAGAAGATTTTTACTATTTTCAAAGGTTTTTTTTAGCTATACTCAACTGTAGGATGCAAGTGACTTCACTAGTTCTTATTAAATTTTTAGGTTTAGTTTTGGTTGTTCCAAGTGTTGGCTGCTTATTAATTATTGATTAATGGGGAACCATAATATATGCTTTCATGATGCTTTTGGAAGTATGGAGAGTCCCTGGTTATTGGGTGCCAAATTTACGAGAACTTCTTGCAATTAAATCACTTGAAAGCTTAGGTATGTTTATTATACAAGGTCTAAATATTTTGTAGGCCTTAAAGTGAGTAATGAAGAAATAACTGATGATTGAAAATGATTATTTTTCTAGATCTACTATGATTATTTAATCTTTTTCCAATGAGTTCCTTCTTCCTTCTTATTTTTACTTCTTCACTCTTCCTAGGTTTAGCAGCATTCATCAATGCTTTTATACTTCGCCAAATCTCTGTATAGGTGTCTATTTTCATTAACTATTATTGGTGTCCATGGGCCATCTTCATTTGTTACATTTGCAATTTTGAAACTTTTGGAATTTATTAACATTCTCATATTTACTATGGATGACGTAGAAAACAGGAAGGACATTCGAGGTTTTGAAACTGCAGCTACCCAAGATAAACTTCTCGTCACTTAAGATTGCCTTTGAAGATCATCGAACTTATGCATCGCCTGCAGCTGTAAGTGATATAATAGTTTTGCATGCTTTTTATGGGGGTTGAAATCTTGAAATAACGTGTTTCATTCCTCTATCTATGCGCTACAGCTGTTTAATATTTCCTTAATCTGTTAGCTGTAATTTGTTACATCTCAAAACCCAGGACATCCTATTAATGTTTGATTTTATGTTTTCTTTTCTTTTTTGACCACACATCTTGATTGATTTATAGCACTGTTTTTAATCAGATTTGGGATTATCCCTGGCTATCACTTGTAGTGAATGTCTTATATGTTACTTGGAGTTTTGCGCTCCAACTACTAGTCTATTTACTTTTTCTGCTCCCAAGCATCATTGGAATGGAACTGTGAGAGGGTAGTTAACCTTTGTGGTTATGTTATTACCATGGTTATACAACTTTAAGATCTCCCAAATTTTTAATTGGCTTTCATTGTTTGGGTGTCTACTATTCTTAGTGACATTGATATATATCAATGCACAAACATACTTTCTTGTAAATCCATGTTATGAAATAATAATATGGGTATTTTGAGAATTAAATAATATATTTGTAAAATTAATTTTTGTTAATTTTTTAGGAAGTTATGAGAGAAATTAGAGTCAGTAAGAGGAGATTATTATAGATGTGAAGTAAAGTGTGACAAACATGTTTTATAATAATTATTGATGAAGAAATATTCTTGATATATTATTAAGATTTCCGAATGTAATATTGTTGCTAAGATTTGTGGTTGTTCTTCGTGTTAGTTGGGTTCGCTACGCAACAATGCACATTTTTATTACTCAACGGTTGCAAATTTGTTACCAATGAAATGATGATGGGGATATTTGAATTGAATTTGGAGATATTACCCAGCAAGGGATATCTTCTATTGTACATATCTGACTTGAACAAAATAGAAGACATTGTCCCTGATAGAGCCACAGTTGGGTCTGACAAATTTGAATGTTGGAAGTGCACAGAAATCTAAATCCTTTAGCGACATTGAAGTTTTAGTATATTTATAGAACTCATTCCTTAAGTCAAAATTCCAAGGTACTTGCCGCTGGTCACAGTTTGCCATTTATATCTCGTGTTTATATTTAGTATTCTTCTCATGTAGCCTGCTGTAGTTTATTTTGTCTTTCCCTGCTATATGGTTCGTTGGCACTTTTCAAGGTTTGCAAGTTGGAACATTGTATGTAAGATGACTCGTTATATTGCCATTGGAAATGTGCGGGTGTATTATATAATACAGATTCACTTGGTATAATTTGCTTGCCAGGTGTATTATGTTTTTCCATAAATCTTTAAATATCAAAGTTGTCTTATGTACCAGTTTTGTCTGTATATATTATATAAAGGTTCTATGCTTAACTGTTGCTGGTAGAACAGCAGCTTGCTTCTTGTATTGTCAGAACATGGCAGTTTGTAGTTTAAAGACTTTTGATGATGACTTGTGGTTGATGGTATTGATATCTCTCTAAATCACGACAGGCTGGTGTTAAAGAAAGTTTGTGGCAATCTTTGGAGGAAGACATGATTCCATCGTTATCCTCTGTAAAGTCTAATTGGTTGGAGTTGCAATCAAAGATTGTTTCAAAAACATTCAAAGAATCAAATATTTGTGTCGCCGGAGGTATGTGGGTGGTTTAAAATTTTACTTTGTTTATTTTATTTTTGTTTCTGATTCTTCTTTAATATGTTAGGTCAAGCATGATAAGAAAACATAGATATACTTAAAAGTCAAGTTGTCAATTTGACATCATGCTATTATTTTTATTTGCTGGTGGTACCTGTCATTGCATGTACATTATAAACACTTTTTTTTGCAAGTTGAGCTTCATGAAGAGTTTTTCTCCTGAAACAAGAAGCCGCTATGCGGAGTTTTGTAGTTGATAGTATTGGTAGCAGCAGCAATGTGTTAGGGAAAGAAAATAATGTATTATATTAACGATATTTTAAAAATTATGTTTGGATAAATTCTATTTTGAATTAAGAGTAATTTGTAGTTTGATTAGAGATTAAATAAAAGATGAAGGGGCAAGGAAAGAAAAGTGAAATTATTTGACAATTCCTGTGAAGAATGGAGAAGAGTGTTAGAAACTCGAATTTCTACTAGGGAGGAATAGTAGGACTTCGAATGCTTAGTATTGTATTTTTTGTATTTATATAAAAATGTTTGATTTGTTTTTGTGGCAATTCCTAACAATTTTGAGTATGGGTGGGCAAAACTGGCTCTCAGACTGAGAACTAAATCGGACCACCAGTTTCGGTCCCAAGTCGCTGGACCACGGTCTGGTCCTCAGTACACACCCTAAAATCTCATTGGTTCTCGGTTCAGTCCACGGTCCATACCTAGAAATCCCAAAAAATAGGACCGAACGGAGAATTAAAATAAAACTGGTGAAAACCACCGGGCGAGGGCAATTTGCGATTTCACATTTTGCAAACGTTAAGAAATCCTCTCGCCTTGCATTTGCTTGACTGCTTCCTTGCTCGGTTGCTCCCAGACCGACGGGCAAACGACCATCGTCAGGCATTCCCTCCTCAGCGCTCGCGGGGCCTGTCATCAATGCTCAGCTTTGTGTTTCTCCTCTGTCACCTCGTCGATGCTCGACTCTGTCCTTGCTCTTGCCTAGTCTCGGTGCTCGCTAGTCGCCTGTCCTCGGTGCTCGGTAGTTAGCTCAGTCACAGCTCACTGTATGTGTGATTTTTGTGATAGTTAATGAATTTTGTGTAATTTTTGGTTGATAGAATTTTGACCGTTGTTGTTTGTTTACGTTTGATTGTTTATGTTGGATATGCGTTGGTTGAATTGATAGATTTTTCCTTGTTCAATGCTCACGGTTAGTGGAAGGAACCAGAAAAAAATGAAAAAATTATTAGTGGGAGAAATCGAAATTTTCGGTCCAGTCCCCATTCCTCCTAGGGTTGGTTCCGGTATTTGGAAAAAAATTCCCGAAGACTCGGTCCAGTTTTGTTCTGGGCTCCGAACCGAACTGTGACCACCACTGTGGCAATGTTTTTTTATCCAATCAAGTCAATCCTTGAAGAACTGGATGATTTGAAAAAACATGTCACGACAATTTTGGACAGATTGAAGGAAATGTCCATACGACAAGATGAACTTTCTCGATGGTACGTCGCATCTCTGTTTCCTTCTTCATGAATCGGCATTTCAATACGACAAATAGGGATGTTTGCATGTGTACCCAACTCATTATTTTTCGTCCCGTCCGATACATTTATGCCCAGAATTCCAGCCTCAAACTGATCTTTCATAGGTCGCTGCCGATTGAAGTGGGTGGGTGATTGATGAGGACATCGCTGATATTTTACTCTTTTATTTTTTTTATTTTAATTAAAGTTATTTTTCGTATTCTAGAATTAACCCTAATTTCTTATATTTAAGTCTTATTATTGTAACTTTGCAGAACAGTTTATGATAAATGAATATGTGAGGTTTTGAAATCCTAATTTCTAATCCACTATTCTCTCTCGGCTTTTCCTTCTTTTCTTCCTTCTTTCTCTATTTTTTTCTCTAAAATTAATTTTTTTTTATATCTTTTATTCAATTTCCGTTGTGTACATCAAATTGGTATCAAAGCAGGTTTTATTGTTTTCTCAAACAATAAGATTTTGGTTTAAAACCCTAATTTTTCTTTACACGACTGGGATTGAAAAAAATGGAAACGGTGGCCAAAAGTTTAGGGAAAAAAATGCTCGCGTGGTTCTACATAGAGGATGGCTGACGGCCATTCAGTAGCTGGGTGGTTTTCAAGTTTCATCTCCTTGAATGGTTTCGTTCAACGCAAGGAGCCGTGAGCACAATACCTACAAAAATCCTTCCACGAGGAAAGGATGGGCTTCTTTCAATCAAGAATCATCGACAAACATGGGAAAGGCCCGACTCTGATCTTCATCATTCCCAGCATTTGGAGGCACTGCCCTGGGAGGCAAAAATTAGAGGGTTGCAAAAATTAAAACAAGTGGGCTGGGCCATATAGCACGTGTATCCACAAAAGGGATACTGGTTTAAAAGAGGGAAAAAGAGGGAGGCCAAGGAATTTAACATAGCCCAGTTCATGTGGCATTCAAAATGAAGCCACCCAAACCAGGCCCCTATCATTTTTAAAGCCTATTTCCCTAATGAAGGTGAAGAGCTTCTCACTCATTTTCTACAAACTCGTCCAAGCACTGGTCCCCCATCCCAAGCAATTTTCCCGTAAAGTTAGAGGGACAGTCATCTTCGAAAGGACCACTTGGCATGGAGTTCGGTCAATTGTCAACCCAATTTGACAACATGAATTGTTGCAACAACAATTTTTTTGGAACAACTCAAGACTGTTGATGTAGTCATTACGTGGATATGACTTTTGATTAAATGTCCATTTTTCTGTTGCGAGCCAAGTTTTTGACTTGGTGATCGTGTCTTCTCCAAGAATTTGGTTGCTCAACCCAGCGGTGCGTTCTGTTAGGTCTGCTTACGAGTTGTGATAATAAATATTTAAGTGTGCAAATGTTAAATATGTTTTTGTCAATTTTCTTACAAATTGTGGCAATTTGTATCAAGTTGGTATGAGCATGGTTTTGGAAGGCCATTGAGTATGATAGTGAGTTCATCGTCATCACAGAACAAGGCTACGACAGCATGGCAGAAGGAATTCGTCCATATGAGGGAAGAATTAAATATACAGGATAAATTTTCTGCTATTAAAAGAAGTATGTTGATTATACAACAACAATTAGATCGATTACTTGCAAAGATGGAAGAAAAACAACCACAAGGTGATGTGAAAGTTTTGAGCGAGCAGTTAAGAGATGCAAGTTCCTGAGGTGGAAAAGAAGCAGGTCATGTTGTTAATGGAAATGGTTTACCATGCAACCTTGTGTTGCCCGTGTTTACAGGGATGGACCAGAAGGATGGACTCTCCGTGCAGAGAGATATTTCGAAGTTAATCGATTTACAAAAGAGGAAAGTATTAAAGCTGCGGTTATATGCCTTGAAGGACCGACTTTAGCATGGTTTTTCTGGAAAGACAACACCCAACCATGTTATTCTTGGAGAGAATTGAAGTATCAACTGCAAATTCAGTTTTAGAATGGTACGGAATGGGCAGAATACGAAAATTTGACGATCGAAAAAGAAAAATCAGAGAAAGTGAAGAAGGCTGAGGTTGAGGAGGTATTTGGGCAAGAAAATATCGAGGAAACCATTGTCGGGAGGAAAAAGGTTGGGAAAGACGAAACTTTAATGGAGAGCAATGGTGGAGGTCGTTGACAGCGGCAGCGGAGGAGGCAACGGCTGCAGTGATTGTAATTCTGGAAGAAAAGAAGATGGCGTCTGTAACACTAAAACATAAACAGGGAGAAACCCTAATGCAATAAGGATAAAGCATGTGTTATGAAGAAAGAAGACATTTCAACAAAGGCCATTGGGTTAAGAAGATTAATGGATCGTGCAGACAAGGAAAACAAAACTTTTGGGCTTCATTCTAGCCTTATTTCTTTTAAGAATCTAGATTTTGACATGATCGAGACAACGTTTCGTGATTTTAAATTCATTCAAGAAACTTGTGGAAAATATATAAATGGAAAGTTTATTTTTCATTTTTTTCCACCTTGAGGACAATGTGTTTAATCAGAGGGGGTTAATAATGTTAGGAAAAGTAACAATGTATTGTATTAAGGGTATTTTAAGAATTGTGTTTGGGTAATTTTTATTTTGAATTAAAGTAGTTTCTAGTTTGATTAGAGATTAAATAAAAGATGAGTGGAAAGGAAAATGAAGTGGAATTATTTGATAATTCCAGTAAGAAATAAGGAGAAGTGACAGAATTCGAATTTCTGCTAGGGAGGGATAGTTGACCCTCGAATTTCTTCTAAGTATTGTCTTTTATGTGTTTATATACAAGTGTTTAATTTGTTTTTGTCAATTTTACTGCAAAATTATGGCCATCCTAAGCATAGTGGAAGTACTAGTTAGCAAAAAAAAATTGTAGTAGTACCCTAGCTGTAGTAGCAACCTAAACTATCTGGCAGAAGGCCAGGATCAATCACTTGTGTTGGCACACAAACACCTGATCTTTCAATTGAGAATGTTATGACCTTCTCCATTTTCCATGAATCCTGTGCCGGATGGAAGACTATGTGTTGCTTTTGAGTTGCTCAATTTCATTCTTTAATCTAATGTTTCTTTTTGGAACTTTCTTGGAGTTTAGAATCGAAACCTGCTAAATGAGCAAATTTTTTTTAATTTACAATTTCATCTTGATATGATCATGGCATGTTGAAATCTTTGAATAAATATATGTTATGTTTATATAGTTTATAGACATGTATGTTACTAACGATGGATATTGATGGATCCATGATGAACTTTTTGATATTCATTTTCAGAATTAGTGAAGGTGGATATTGAATTAAAAAACCCTCTGCAAATCCCCATTTCTATCTCTAGTGTTTCTCTCATATGTGAGCTTTCCTCAGAATCCACTGAAACTAGCTCAGGTAATTAACTATGTTTGTCTCGACAATTTTGTTTATGGTATTTTTCATTTTTTATGTTTTATAACTTGATAATTTCGTTGATGATGGTGTAGATGCACACAATACAGTTGTTGAGCTCCAGAATGATGGTGAACTGGAGACGTTGATTAGTAGGTATGGGTATTCTGCCCAATATTCCTTAATTAATTATTTTTTATTATATGATATTTATTTTTAATTAATTAATATTTTATTTCATAGTTAGTTATTTTTTAATATTATATTATTTTTTTAAGTTATTGTTTCCAAAGATTATTTAAAGACTTACTTATAATCTTTATAGAGAATTTTGACGATTAATATAATTTTTCTTTATTTGAGAGTTAATTTTACGGTATTATTCTATTTATCTGTTTTGATTACGAAACAAAATTTTCGCTGTGTTAAAATAGTATCCAAGCAGTAATGAATTTTGACATCGACCTAATGGCTGACAAAGATTCTAGTGGAGAACGACAATAGGTTTAATCAACGATGTGACATAATTGATCACAAATTTGTTGACATTAAGAAAACTCATTTTTTCAATCTTCTACAAATGATAACTGCGGCTATTATTGGGTAGCAATGAAATCGGAGGATCGAATAAGTGAGTTAGATGTTAGCCAGGTAAACGATTAATTATGGAGAATAAACAACAACAAAATTTATCGTTAAATCATAATGTGGCTATGAAAGAAAATCCTAACCCAAACTAGCGACCTAGGGTTTGGCTAGCCGCCAGCCATGACTAGAGCAGTTGACCTCGACCACTAGAGGCAGCGAGTGACCATAGGCGACCTCTCTCTAGACCGAAACACAGCAGCAATGCTGCAACTCACGTACACAGAGTCGCAGTTTGTGCAAATTTGAACCACCCACACAACTCACTTCGCGACTTTGATTGCTAGGTTGTGAATTGCCAACCCCAGCTGCGATTTGCACGGATGTGAATCACTCACATGACTTTATTCACAATTTTGACCCAACCTTCACTTATCAGCCCCAACATCTGCTGATTCAAGGAAACACCAACGACCTTGACGACTGGCAAAGGTTTATGGTCGGCGATAGAGCCAAACCCAACTCCAACAACAATTTTCCCACCAAATCAGCTAGGGTTTCGACCTACCCAACTCGAAAACCTAACAAACAATCTTTCTTTTCCTAGTGTCTAATCAAAGACTAAATACTCATGAATTCAAGAACGACAAAGCATCATTTAAGATCTGTGAAGACGATCAACAACAATTGATAGACCTTGCGCATCTTCAATTCGTGCGGTAGTAGAACTCAATCATGAGATTCAACCTTTAAAAGGCGATTTTAATTCTTTATACACCTTCAATCCGATGATCACTGATTCCATTAAATTTGAAATTGGTAAATGCGAGATCTGTGTTAATTTGTTGAACAAGGCAGTTAAGGTGTTGGACGAGACAACTGATATTTTTGACAAACGTGATAAGTTTGTCCCTTCCCAATAGTATATTTTTTTCAGCAACAAAACATTGTAGAAGACGAATATGACAAAACAGAATCAAAGTTGTTTGAGTAATTTCAATAATCAAATTTTATTATTGTGTTCGAGGTATACGAACAATTTAAAGTTCTTAGTGTGATCTCCATCAAGGTTCAATAAAGAGAAACATGGTATTAATCAAGTTTAATATTTGAAGCAGCAAACATCAAATTCGTACTTGATTTAGGAAAAATTCTTCGTAGCTATAACTCGAAGACAAGTTTTTTCAAGTGGAGGAAATTTATTTACAGCACAAAATTCTTTAATTAATTATATTTAATTATATGATATTTATTTTTAATTAATTAATATTTTATTCTTAATTAGTTATTTTTTAATATTCGATTATTTCCTTAAAGCTATTGCATTTTAAGTCTATTTAAAGACTCACTTATAATTTTTAGAAAGATTTTTTAGGATTACTATAATTTTTTTTATTTTAAGAGTTAATTCTCTAGTGTTATTTTATTTTTCTGTTTTGATTACGAAATAAAATTTTCGTTGCACTAATATTTCAAACTTTTTATTATGTCGTCTACCTTTTCTGGTTTTTCTATAATGTTGAGGCAGATTTTTTTTCTTGGGTGTTTCAGGGATAATAGATCGGACAAATCATTCACTTTGTCTGAGGTTGACCTTTCATTAGGAGGAGATGAAACAAATATTGTAAGTTTTGCATAGATTTATTAAAAACATTCTAAATCTGTATTGTGTATATAATCTTTGGTACTCTATAACTGATACTTTGCTGATATCATATACCGACAATATGCATTTATTCTTAACATTGTTTATCGAAAGATGATTTAATTTTAAATTCTCATCTTTATTTCTTGGCACTTACAAGAAGTTCCCTCTGATAAGAGCAGTGTTTTGATCATGTCTGTTGCTTTCTAAAGAAAGTACTTGAGATTGGCATATTCTACTAAATAGTTGGAGCTTTAAGACTCTTTCAGATGATTCTGGATAACTGTAAAAGAAATATTGAGCCAACAATGAAATAGCGTAATCATTTCTTCATAAATTTCTGTCGAGTGAAGAAAGCACCAACTACTAATCCTATTATGATAAACAAAAAATGCAACTTTGATGCTTCTTCAAAGTCAGAACCAAATAATTTCTAGAATTGAAAACTATGGGCGAGAAACTTATCTTACTTAGATTTGTGCATGGCAGAGATATTGAAAATATAAGGTTTCTGGTGTGACTGGTGCACTGTTAAAAACAATTTTATTAACTGTCTATTTTTTTTCTACATAAATGTATATAGTGAGACAAGGTTTCTTTAACTTTTTGTTAGTTTCTTAACAGCTCCGGTGCAGTTGCTGGCTGTGCTAGTAGTGAATTTATAGGAATAGTTTTCTTCTCTATGTATCTAGTGGCAGTTGACTCCATATTTCTCCAGGTGCAACTGTCTGTCACTCCTAATGTAGAAGGCATTCTACAAATCCTCGGTGTAAGGTGGAAATTGTCAAGTTCTATAGTTGGTTTTCACAAATTTGAGTCTGATATTGGAAAGAAGAAAACTATAAATGGAAGACAGAAATCCAAGCACTCTCCTATTGATAACCTTAAGTTCATAGTGATCCAGGTACAAATAATCTTCACATAACTTCCAACTCTGCTTAATTTTGTTTTGCTATTTTCTTTGAGATCTAAACTAATTTTCAGCACCTTTTATAAAAACACAGAGCCTTCCTAAGCTTGAGGGCTTCATTCAACAGCTGCCTGCAATAGTATATGCAGGCGATCTCCGGCCTCTTGTTCTGGAATTGAGGAATCAATCTGAGTACTCTGTGAAGGTGTGTTTTGGCTACTCCTTATTCTATGTTACACTGGGAGTTAATTCTATGCGGATACTGGTAGTCAGAAGAACATATCTTGGACGTGCATGAAAACTTTTGGTTAGTATTGAAGATGAAGAGAATTAATATACTTTAGTCTCAGTTACCACTATTCTAACTGTAATTGTACAATAACTTTTAGTACTTTTTTCTTCTTGGTAATGGTAATGTATTAATGTATGAAATTTACATAAAATAGAGTGAGTTACAAAAAAGCTCAACTCCGCAGAAGCTACAGACCCTTCCAGTCCAAAAACCGAGTGTTACAAAAGAAAGATTCTGAAGCTTCAAAATCAGAACTCATCTTGAAAAACAAACCTTATCTTTGTCCATAGATTTCATAAACCATGCCATCACAAAAGTAGCCTCCCTTTATTGTTTCTAACTTTCACCTGCTTCTATCTCTTAGAATGTTGGCGTTGTCTCACATGGTCATGCCCAGAAATATGTGTGTTCAAGGCATGAAAGTTTGTGCTTCCTTAATGTGTGGCACTTGGCAAGTTCTGATTTTCCTCCTCAATGTTATGTTCATATTAGTTTTCTAACCATTGGAATGATTGTTTACGGATGATGCATACTAATATAGCATAAATCCTTCACAAGTAAATTTGAGAAAAAGTATATTGTTAAGGACTTCCCTTGAAAACACTCAGCCTTAGACATTGAGTAGTATTGCTGAATTTTGGCTGACCAACTTTCCAGCCAAAAGGCCATTGCTTTAAAAGAACAGACTTCCCTTGAAAACATTCAGCCATAGACATTTAGTGGTATCGCTGATTTTTTTCTTGACCAAGCTTCCAGCCAAAATGCCATTACTTTTAAAAGAATGGATTTCAAACTAAGCTCCAAACACTCGTTAGCCTTAATCCCACGATTCCTTTCATTCTAAAGAAACAAATAGGCGTAGCCAGCATAGAATAGCCCTGTGCTTGATATAAACCCGAAATCCTATTCCACAGATGATGGTACACCAAAACAGAAGTTGTTTTGTGAATGCTTTATCCAGAGGTAGGTATACATTCCCTTAGCAGATTCAGCAGGAACTTTAGTTTTCCATTTGTTATACCAATAGAGACACTTCTACTACGAATACGAATCCTCGGGTATATGGGACAACATTAAACTAACGATCTTGAATAAGAAGAAACTTCATATATCTCCCAATCTCCTAAATAAACCATAAAACTATACTGGTTTATTCAAGGTGTTTTTTTTTTAATAATTGTATTGGAATTGGTTTCATTTGAAAAGTTGGTGTCTATGCTTGATACAAATATTTAGTTTCTGGTGTAAAAATTGTGCAGAATTTAAAAATAAAGATTAGTCATCCAAGATTCGTTAGCATTGGTAAGCAAGAGAAATCAAACATAGAGTTTCCTGCGTGCTTGGAGAAGACTATGACTTCTGAAGAGGGAAGTACATATGACGCTCCTAGCATGTCTAATGAGACTTTTTTCTTTCCTGAGGTCAGTGGCTTGCTCTTTTGTCTGTTAATGGCCATGGTTTTTTGAATAGTTACCTGACATATTCTTGTATGTACGTTACACTTTCTGGGTGTCAGGATACTTCAATCCAAAAAGGGAAGCCATTTTTGTGGCCTCTTTGGTTTCGGGCAGCTGTCACTGGAAATATATCCTTGTGTATTGCTATATATTATGAGATGAAAGATATATCAAGCATCATGATCTATCGTACTTTACGCATGCAGTATAGTCTTCAGGTGCGTGTGTACTGGCAATGAATTATGTCAGTATTTTCTTCTGTTGTTTGTACTGTTCTGTCTTAAAGGTGATTACTGTTAGATATAAGCTACCATTTTATCTATGTTATTCTTTGTGCAGTTGACCTGCGAATTTTATTAAGGTTTTCCAATTATATGAGGTTCTATTATGTTAGTTAATTGAGGATCTCTAAGACTTTTGCTAATTGGAGAATCAACCTTCAACAATTCTAAACACTGAGATATATCATTCATTAACATGCCTTATAGTATTTTATCAATTTTTTGTCTTGCTTAGGTGCTTCCTTCGCTGGATGTTTCCTTCCAAATCAATCCTTGTTCATCAAGGTTGCAAGAATTTCTTGTGCGCATGGACGTCATTAATAGAACCAGCGCTGAGGTTTACCAGGTTCACCAACTATCATCGGTTGGAAAGCAGTGGGAACTCTCTTTGCTTCAACCTGTTGATACCATATTTCCTTCTCGAGCTCTGATTCCTGGTCAAGCCCTTTCAGTCTTTTTCGTGCTTAAGGTGACTGAGATATTGCACCTTCCTTGAGAAACATTTAGATGCTCGCATTTGTTAAATTTATAAACACATCTTTTTTAATAGATTGAAACTCTTTATGCTCACTATTTAGGTTTAACGATTTTAAACGAGGACTGGAAATGGGTTCTAATACTTGGATCTCAAATTTGTTGTCTGCCTAAAGAAATTTTCATTTGCATTAGTTTCGCATAAAGAAATTTCTTTTCATACAAGTTTTCCTGAAACAAATTCTCTTTGTTGAAGTTTGTTGCATGTGTATTTTATCAAAGACATTTTCTTTTATCATTTGCTGTGTAACATTTTTTTTTTCTTATAATGTATGTTTTAAGTTTCAGGATATTAAAAACTTGGTAGGTTCTGAAGATAGGACGTCTTCTGTCTTGCCATTGTCTGGAAGTGATCTTAGCTTGATTCCTCGTGATAGTGACATAAAGCTTTTTGATACATCCTTTTCACCTTTGGCTGATTTCCACCATTCTGAAAGATTACTCCAGGAAAGAACACATGTGGTACATATTATCCATACTATGTTATGTTTTAGTAGTCTAAGATCATGATACACGTTCTCATTTTGTCCTTGGATTTGATTTTCACTTAGAATTGGTTCGTGAATGTGGTAATTTCTCTTTATATGAGCTGCACCATGACATCTATAGTTCGGTAAATGCTTTGGAGCATGAACACTTCTTCTCTGTCTCTCTCCGTGATGAGTTGGATGGTTGCTGGTATTGAAATCCTTTTTGTTTCTTTAGTGTGAAAAAGAAAGGAGGCGGAAAGAGAGGATAAAAATGTTTCTAAAGGTTGCTAAAAAAATTTAGCATGGACCTTAAGTTGTTAGCCTTCAAATTGAAAAGAATAGAAACGAGAGAATAAGCTGAAATTTTAGTAATTAAACCCTTTTTTATGCGAATATTTTCTTATTAAGAATAGATTTTAGCTTTTCATCTCTATTTTCAAAGCATTGGATGTTCCAACCAACATGTTTAACAGATAGTTACTATCCATGCAATTCTGAGGTAGGTGTTTTCTTTGAGTAATACTATGTATAGACTTTATCTTGACACTTTAATTTTACATTTTAATACGTAGTTTATTTGTCATTCATTTATTGATAAAATAATTATAATATAATATAAATATTTAGAATAATAAATTACATGATAATAACTTGTCATGTAAGATCGGAGAAATTAGAGTGGAAAAGTAAAATTACTTTTTATGTCCACTACTAGCCACGTAGGTGGCATGGGGCTAAAAATAGCCTTCCCCTAGTGAAGGAAACTTATCTTGAGTTCTAGTATTTCCATGACATCTCAGATTCTTGTGTATGATCTGGTTATGGAATCTTATGAGTGTTTTTCTTCATTGCTCAGGGGGACTCAAATACAGTAGACTTCATATTAATATCTCAATCCCATAAGGAAGGTGTTCAAACTGGAATACAAGATCCGCCTCGACTATTTTCTCATCACGTATGTCATTGCAGGTAATCTTGAAATTATAATTTTATATACTTGGCGTTTGAGTTCTCTATTTGGTTCATTTATGTATTCGATTAATCTTTCTCCTATGTAGTACTTCAAGTTCCAGTCCTATCTCATGGTTAGTCGACGTCCCTAGAACAATATATCATGACTTTTCGGCATCTTTTTGCAAAATTAAGTTGACGATGACGGTCCAAAACTCTTCGAACACTGTTGCATCCGTTCACATCGACACAAATGATTCGACCACTAGTAGCAGCCTTCTAAACAGCGATGAAGCTACACCAGTCGGATGGTATGATATGTCACAAATCCACGACGAAAAGGTCAAATCAGACAGTCTTGGATCCCAAATGGGGAAGTCACTTTCTCCCGAAAGTGTCTCCCCTTTCGTTTGGTCTGGATTATGTTCGAGGAGAGTCCAACTCGACCCAATGTCCAAGACTGAGATTCCCCTTCAGATATGCGTTTTTTCTCAAGGGACGTTCGACCTTTCGAGCTACGAGTTGCGTTGGAATCTTCTACCCTTCAATGGTGAAGAAAATTTCGGTGGAACGAGTCAGTCCTCCGGAACTTGCAAGGGGTATCCATATTATCTTACAGTTCTCCAATCTACTTGAAGAATTACAGGACTAGCTTCCATTTTCATTAAAGAGTTGTTGTAACTTGTTTTTTTTTTTTTTTTTTGTAATCATTTTATTTCACAGTATTAGATGGCGTTCAATTCTTTTTTATTTCGAATAATAAGCTTGACAAATTTAATGTAATTTTCCCATACATTCTAGGTGAACAATTATTGCAGCAATTTAGTTTGTTTTGAAATTTTTGTTTTTGTAAGTTCGATTTCTTAACTAAACACGCATTAAAATTTATTAATCCTTTTGTTTGTACATCTAATGTTTGTCGCTAAACTAATGTTTAGCTCGATTTTGGTCGAGGATGTTCTCATTCTCCGGCAGCCTTTCGGTTACATTTTTTATGAATGATTATGTGACTTTCACAGTTTAGGGAGGATCATTTAACAATAAAAGTAAAATGACAAGGGTGTAGTGAAAAAACCTAGAAATTATAAGGACCAAATTAAAATGATTATTGAATTATAAGACTAATAGTGGATTTTATCTCATTATTATTATACTTCTTAAAACTATGAGATATGTTAGTAAATATTCAATGTGAACTAATATTAAGTGCACTTTTTTAAAATATGTTCTTTTATTTGTACAATACTTCATTATATATTGTTAAAATAATAAATTATTGTGTAAAATGTAATGTATAAAGATTAAATAAAATACCGAACTATGAAGTATTTTTCAATTTAAACACTAAATAATTTTTTTTTGTTAATTCAGACATTAAATTATTCATGGTTAGCAGTATACAATGATGACTGAAAACAACGTGTTTGGTTGAATCTCGAAGAATTAAAATAGATATGCAAAAAAGATGATCGATAAATTACTATAACTAAAAAAATAAAACAAACTAAATTTATTAGAAATTTTGTCATAAGCATTCTCCACGATATATTTAATAAAATAAGATGTTGTATTTGTTTATAGGGAAAAGTTAAAAGCTTGTGTTGTTAATTGTAAATAACTTTGAAAATCGGGGTTTAAATTGTAATTTGCAATTAAAAAAAGAAAGATGTAATAAATAGGAAATATGTGATGAGGATCATCCACCTGGACTACTACGTAGCGGACAGGAATGGTAGTTTTCAAGTTCAACCATGGCGATTGGCAGCTCGGCACCCACCCTAGTTGACCAGTCTCCCGTCGAACTTGATGAGACTTCGTCCCTCGTCAACGACGTCAAGCAGCCATTAACTAGCTTCGTCTAAGCTCTTTCTTCCCTTACTTCCCTGCACGATATAGATCCCTTCTCATATCTCTCATTTCTAGATTCCTAAAATATTCTCCAAAATGAACGATTTGTTCTCTTCCCGGTCTTTCTCCCGCGATCGCCCCGGCGTCGAGATGACCAATTCGAATTCAGAAAGCGCAGTCAACCTCGACAAGTTCTTCGACGACGTCGAGTCCGTGAAGGACGAGCTGAAGGAGCTCGAGGACTTGTATGCCCGATTGCAACGCTCTCATGAGCAGAGCAAGACTCTCCACAACGCTAAGGCCGTGAAGGAGCTCCGTTCACGCATGGATTCCGACGTATCGCTTGCTCTCAAGAAAGCGAAGCTCATTAAGGTCCGATTGGAAGCTCTAGACAGGTCTAATGCTGCTAATCGGAGCTTGCCTGGTTGCGGACCTGGATCTTCATCGGACCGGACCAGAACGTCGGTGGTCAATGGACTGAGGAAGAAGCTACAGGATGCTATGGAGAGCTTCAACAATCTGAGACAGCAGATCTCGTCTGAGTACAGAGAGACCGTAGAACGGAGGTACTTCACCGTGACCGGTGAAAATCCCGACGAGAAAACCCTTGACCGGTTGATCTCTACAGGTAATTCATTGCTCACAAGGGCATTTTCGGCACTTTCGATTTTATCAGGATGCAACATGTATTTTAAGAGTCAACATTATTTATCCTTTAGTTACATGATTGAATACATGCTTGTGATTAAGCTGAATTACCTAGAAAATGCTTAATGCGCATTTGCTGCACTGTTCACAACTGAAACCCGGGAAATTTGATTTCAAAAACTGTTTTTAGAGAACCAGTCTTGGAAACATAACCCATAAACAACAATCTGTATCTTGAGAACAGTTCAAAAAGGGATCTTCAAAAATTGTTTTTTGGTGTACAGTTTAGAAAATACATAAATAACCAAAGTCATCTAACATAACTTTACTTGATTTGCTAGCATTATAGGGTTGCTTTGCTTTTTAGTATGTGTTCTTTATGAAGGAAGCAGTTTTGCTCGAGGGTGTTTTCTTACCCCGTATTGTTCTACATTTTTCAGTTAATAATAATTTTGATTACCATGAAAAAAGGGTTAATTGAATATTTGGAGTCAATCTTCCTCTGATATTGTGTTGACATGCATAACATAAATCATTCACTTTGAATGATTTTTGCCTGAGTGTTTTCTTAGATCTTCTACTTGTTCAAAGAAAATTTGGTTACTTCAAACTAAGGGTAGTTTTGAATATATGAAGCAGTTTTCCTCCGTTGTTATAATGACTAGCATAACATAGTGGATTCATTTTAAAGTTCACTATATGCTAGAAATTATTTGATAAAGTATGGAGAGTTAAAATCTCAAATTTGTAAATCTCAATGCCCTCCCGTGTCCAGGCGAAAGCGAGACGTTCTTGCAGAAAGCCATTCAAGAACAAGGAAGAGGCAGAGTTTTGGACACCATTAATGAGATTCAAGAGAGGCACGATGCAGTTAAAGACATGGAGAAGAACCTCAAGGAACTCCACCAAGTTTTCATGGATATGGCTGTGTTGGTGCAGGCTCAAGGAGAGCAACTCGACGACATCGAGAGCCAGGTGGCGAGGGCTCATTCGTTTGTCAGAGGCGGAACACAGGAGTTGCAGACAGCAAGGGTGTACCAGAAAAATACTCGGAAATGGGTAATTATTTCTACCATTGTTTTGCTTATTATCATCATTGTGATTGTTCTGATAATCGTAAAGCCTGGAAGTAATAGTGGGAATAGTCAAAATAGTGGGAGTACAACACCAGCTTAGGCTGCAAAAAAAAATATATGGATTGATGTATTCTTATGTAGTTTGGAACACTTCTTTTTTGACTTTTTGGTTGTTGTATTCTAGCTGATGTTCATTTGAGGAAATATTGAGATCGAATTGGCTTAAGTATATCAATTTACTGAGAAAATTGAATTAGATTCCAGTCTTGGAACACGTCTATTTCGCCTTTTTGCTCGGTTTTATTCTATTTGGTGCTCATCTTTGCAAATATCCATAGATCGAAGTAGCTTAAATATGTCTATTTATTGAGAAAATCTATAGTGGATGAATGCAATGACGAGAATCTTTATGATCCTGCAACAACACAAGCGATAAAATGAAATCTATATTACATCGTATAATAAGAGTTTAGATCGTGTTGTTTAGGATCGAGATTTTGAAAGATGATAAGCAGACTATTGAGGCTTTCATGTTTATATAGTTTTAAGAGAACTGAAACTTTAGTTTCATTTTTTTATGTAACTATTTAATCATTATGAATTAAATCGATTCTCAATTTATAAACATTTAGATTTGACTATAATGTTGATCCTGGATTGACATAGATGTTCAAATACTTAATTTCATAAATTTAAGTATGAAAGTGATAAATTAAGCATGAAATGACACAATTTCCTTCATGATTTACTAGCAATAATCAATTATAGTTAAATATACATTTTAAGTCTGAGTGACATTAAATTTACTTTACAATCTATTTATATTCATGGCGTGGTCACTTATAATGATAATTTATACATAATTAACTAAAAAAATTAATTATATAATCAATGAAATATCTAGAAATATGATTAAAAAATAAATATAATATTATTCCCTCTCGTTAAGTTTGTATCATTCCAAGCTTAACGACTAAACTTTTTGCATATTTTTTGTACTTATATCGAAACCAAAATACTTTAGGCAGCCAAATTTTAGCCGATACAATATCAGATGTGCAATTGATATTTGATAACATATGCCAAAGAGTATTACAACACAAACCCATATTTAACAAACAACAATCATGAAATTCAACATTACAATTACACTACTACAACAAGGCACGAATCATATTCAAAACATTAAACTTTCACTCACTCCTTAACTTTCAGACCACACACAGAAAAGACGAACAATAATCTCCAGTCAATTGGAGAGAGTCTAGTTCGTTATTCCACAAAGATGAAGATTAAGGCTGTTCATTTAACCACGTCCAGGATGGAGAGATTGGGATAAAAGAAAGCCTTAATGAAGAAGGATTAGCCAAAAATGACTTGCCAATTGCGACCAAATGATCGGCGGGACAATCCACTAAACCGATGCCTGATATGGTCGCAGCAAGGAATGCACAGCACTTCCCCATCAAATACCAAGGTTGCAGCAACTATCTGCTGCAAAAACCCACTTTGTAGGCATAACAATTCCATGTCTAAACTCGGAAAGTGGGTGCAAAGATGGTTCGAGATGATTGACCCGAAAGAAATCAGAATCTCCCCTTGAGTACAAGCTCGTCACCTCGGAACCCGAAAGATTCAAGCCTGAACCGTTTATGTCCTTTGATGAGTTTAAGGTTCCACTATCAGATTGCATGACTGTGGAGCTCAAAGAACCAGATCGAGACAATTTTGCAATCTCATGTTTTTTCATTTCGGTTTTAGTTTCCTCGTTTTTTGAATCCTTTTTGTTCAAGAAACGGCCCCCCAATCCTCTTGCTCTTCGTGTTGCGTGGAGATGGCGAGACTGGTGCAAATATGGCTGTAAAACATGACGACAAGTTCAATTGCCTAGTGGAAGCAATTAGCATTTGCAAGATACAGATTGAATGTTTTCACTCAGAGAAATGTTGTAATAATATTGAAGAGTTCATAATTGAGTGGAATCAAACTAAAGAAATTCAATCCAAATAAATCTTCAGAATAAATCATCACAAGATAAAGCAACTAAGGGTGAAAATAAATATCCCATATACAAGTCTTTATATATGAATTCATGCATGTATGCTCATATATAATAATTTCTCTAACTTGTGTCTTTATTCATGATTTACATACTTGAGTATGTATGCATAAACTTATGCAAAAGACGGACAATAAAACTGGTTTAAGTCCTAGTACATTCTTGTTAAATTGTTATTCTCTTCCACTACAAAGTTTGTTATAAAATCGAACAATAAAATTAAATAAATAAATACAAAGTTTGAATACATAAATAAACGTGAAAAAATTTATTAAAAAAAATTTATGGACTCAGGTGAAATTCAGTATATAAGAAACCAAATTATAACAATAAATTTTGCAATTTAAGCTTATATGTATTTATAGAGTAAAACAAAACAAAAAGATGTCTGAAATGCGATATCATCAGGCTAAACAAATAAAAATTCAAATTAGCAAACTCTAAAAATTTTCACCTTGACACTAATTCTATAAAAGAGATCTATAATGCATGCTTTACACAAATCGACTAATAAAGAATTTGATTCACCGAACTCCTGCTAAATGATGTCTGGCGTCTCGTGAATGTACATGCATACAATAGTCTCTCTCACACATATATGTATGTACAAACTCATGTATTATCTTAGAATTTTCTCTGAAGGGGCAAAAGAGAATTCACGTGCTCATCGACAGCTTTAGACGACCAAAAGGTATCACCTTTGATTGATTTTAAACTAATAGTATCCTCAGAGACCTTTCAATTGGCCTAATTCAGATCAATCTTATAAAGAAAGCTTGAGATATAGATCAAAGAATTCATACCTTGCGCACCCTTGTCATCACTGCCTTTGCACGGGTCTGCCTGCGCTTGATGATTCTTTTGTATTGCTTGGCATTCACATATATTGGTCCATCTTCAGTTGCTAGGCTCCAAGGTAGCATGATTCGGCTCTGAAATACAAATGGACAAATAATTTTAAAAAGGGCAAAAATTAGAAGAAAGTCAAATAATTATGGCAATATCATATTCCGTAGTCAAAACTAATGAATCTATGAAGTTGTTATGGGAGAAAATATGTGTGAAACTTGTAACTAGCTGCTGCTTGAGTTTCTAGCAATTAATACTTCGTAATGCAGTAATTATGGTTTGTCTTTATGATTCAATTTTCAATTGAGACTAAAGAATTGAGTCAAATACAATATAAAGAAACTATCGTATTTTGTATATAATTTTATTCTTAATTCTAAACTCTAATCTTACCTCTTAACAGGGAAATTACGTATCACTCATTAATTATTATAATAATTAAGATCAATAAAAAATAATTAAAGTAATATATTAAATGGACGAATTAATAATCGCCACATCATAAGATAAGTTAAAATGTTTAGTCTTTTACTAAGTTACTTACTTCTCTCGATACACAAGATTAAAAATAACAAATAAAAACATTTGTTTTGTTATACTGTACCTTATAAGGAATTAAGTCTACCAATCCATAACATTGGCGTATTTCTTTGATAGATTAGGCAATCAAATCCAATATGTTAAAAAAATTCTAGCTTTTCCATTGAAGAGTCACTGATATCTCGAGCCCCAAATGAGTGATTGAAGCTTAACTTTCTATCCGAAGATTTCTTGATGTGGACAAAAACAAAGTTCTTATCATTTTAGAGGAAGGTTGGCCTTTAAATGTTTCTCAACACATTTTTAAAGCTACGCATTTGCAATGGAAAAAAATATATACTGAGCTAAACTTAGATGGATAATTGATAGGAGGGTTAAAAGAAACAAACCGATAATTGATGACTGTAAGTTGAGAACATTCCACAGCATTGATCAATAGAAGGATTCTTTGCACTGACCTATAATTTTCGTTAAAAAAACAATAAAGAACGTGAGAGAAAAATAGAGCAGATAAAATCATTGTGCTTTATTTTTAGCTTGCAGCATAAGTTTCAATTGTGATAAGATCATACCGAGGGCAGACAAAAGAGTGATTCGAGCGATGTAGCTGCTGAGGGTCTTTGCATATTCTCAGAATTTTTACTGTCACCTGCATTGAAGTTGGACAAATCTTAACAATTACATCTCTTTTACAAAAAAAAACATTTACCTTTTATGCAACAAACTAGAAAAAAGAAGAGGTTTAGCAACTGGGCAAAGACATCACGTAGTGTGACGAAAGGTGAGTCGCGAAACTTGCCATATACATTTATCTTTTTAATAGGGGATTTCGTGATTTTCTACTGTTAGACTTTTCTGCGTAAATTTTGAAATTCAATTATTATTATTATTTTTATGCAAAGTACGGTCTATACCATTAGATTTGCGATAATTTACCAATTAGATTTTAATATTTTTTATTTAATAAACATATTTTTCATGTTTCAGTTGTTAGTCATTATGACAATGCAGTCAATTTATCCGTTAAATTTATTATGTGTGTTCCACATTTTTCATTTAATAAAATGTATTAACCCTATATGAACTCAAACAATCTCATCTCTATCGATTTCAAACTACATTGATCATGCGATACAGTTTGAAATCGGGTTAAAAATTGTTAGAGAATTTAGAAATTGGGTTAAAACACTTCATTAAATAAGAAATTATGGTATACATGTGCTGAATTTAACAGATAAATCGATGAAAAATACCAAAATTGTTGACAATTGAAAGGTGGAGGTTCCTTTTGTCCACAAAAAAATTTTAGGTCTATTCTGAAAATAAGCCTAAACATAGGGCAAATTGCATTTTACTATTCTTTACAAATAACAAGAAGACAAATCAATAAACAACTTCAGCCAAAAATGTTACAAGAACAAATAGTAACATCAAACAAATAAGGCTACCTGGAAATACAATAAACGAAGAATTGCTCTCTTTTTCCAAGCTTTTTTCTGAAATCTGCCCTTTTTCTTTAGTGGTATTTTGCTGCTCTCCTTAACTCCTTGGCTGCTCAATCGAAAATGCCTTGAGATTTCCACAAGATTCGTTGAAAACTGAAAGAGTTCCTAGCCAATGTGTAGAGATAGCTCACCAATTGTTTGCAGTGCCATTCAGAATCTGAAAATGAATCGAGAAAGATGCTTTACAAACATTTCCATCTGATCGTTTCAACTAAATTTATGAATTTGGAGTTCAGACTATGAAAAACTGTGAATTCTGGGGAGGATAGAAAAGACAAACTTCAAAATTGAATGGGAAATTAATAAGCAATGAACGGATAGAATCCTCGAAATTTCCAACAATTCTTTTCGATCTGAACAGATCAAGATGATTTGAAAATGAACATTATTATTAAAAATGGAAAAAGACGTGTGCAAATGAACCAAGGAAGTCAAAATTGAAAATGTTATAGGTCACTGAAAATGAAAAACTACAGATTGATCATGCATATATGCAAGAGGGCAATCGTCCCTGCATGAACGCCGCCTGTCGGGAAAATAAAAGGAAGAAATAGAAAAAAAAATGAAACAATATTCTCAAAACATACGAAAATGGTGACAAACACAGGTAGAAAAGCTAGAACGCGCGAAAAAAGTTTCGGGATTTCAAACAGAGCAGCATACTCAACAGACAGAACCAGATAATCTGAAGAAAAGAAAACAAGTAATCTGGCTAAACTTCACAACAGAATCAATCTAGTAAAGAAGAAACAGCGAACTGTTAAGTGCTCAAAGGGTCGAGCAATACCTAAGCAGCTGCGAGAGAGTGAAGAAAGTAAAGGGGATGAAATAGAGCTACGCATAAGCACAGAAAAATCCATTTAGGAGCCATGTCGGTACAATTTCAAGCAATACACAGCAGAGAGAGAGAGAGAGAGAGAGTCCATTAAAGGGTACAAGCGTAGAAAAGAACCAGACACGACGACCAATCATCATCCATTTTCATGCAATTCCTTTCTGTAGCCATTGATATATGCATATATGCTTATACTTTACAAACCCTGATATCTTCGAAAAAAAATACCAAAAAAAAAAAAAAATTTAACAACAAAAACCCGATTGCTTTGAAAACCCAAATACATCAGTTTTTTTTTCGTACGAGTAAATTTGTACATATTTTTCATTGATTTCTCTCCCTTGCTCTTAAAATGGAAGCTTGGTGGAGATGCTTTGAAAAGGGCACGTAAATACAGACTGTTGGATCTGCAATCCACATCAGAAAAGTTCCATCTTTTCCACTTACATCGCAATCCATCCACTACGCATGAACATGATTCTCTCTAAATTAGTGTCTCAACAAACATGGGTGCTCCTCAAAAAGCTTGCTTTCATCACCCATGGACTCTCTTCTCTCTCTATGCTTTCTTTTGCTCACCTTGTGCTGACAAGATGAGACCATTTTACTGTTAATGACGAAAGAAACGATTTTTGAATTGACGTAGCAAAATAATTATTATGTCCGATGAAAAAAAAAGGATCCATATTATAATCTCTTAATATTATTTGATTTGAATTGAAATTTTTTTACAGCAAAAAGAAAGACAAATTATTTTTATTTATATTTTTTAAGTGGTTTCAAAAAGTTTCTCTTAATTTAAATCAAGTGTTCGAGATTTATTTAATTTTAAATTATATTCATCTTGACAAGACAAACTCTCACGTATTATAAATTGATAAAAGTTGTGCATTATGTGTGACAAATGTAATTTTTTTTTGTATTTGTTGGCCATGGCTAGAGGTTTTGTCTTTCGTAACGTTAATGATAGATTAGATCGAATCCTTATTGGTTGAAAGTGATCTTATCTTATTGATTATTAATACGTTAAACTCGCTAATTGATCAAGCTCATGCCATACGCAAAAAATTCACCTACCTGTTTTTGATTGGAAAATACCTGCAAAATATAATATCATATAACTTTATGATAATATTATATCATAATATTTACGATATTACTTATACCCGTTAAATTAGAGTCGCACGGAGATTTACTTAATTAAACTTTACTGTAGTATATTTCTTCGCGATCGGTCACTTTCTCAAATGGGTTGGATAGTTTCAGCCTTCTGATTGTGAGGAGGCTAGGCCAAACCCCAAAGTTTATGGGATTGGATTGGAGAGTCAAGAGATGGTGAATTTAGACACCAATAACCTCATGTATTATATTATGATATATGCTTATAATTATTGAAAGAGATTGAACTTGTCTGGAGAGAGAAAGTACATATGATTCTCTCTCTAGCTAGCCATATGTTAATGATATAAATTCATGCATGCAAACAGCTTGACTAAGACTATTAACAATGAAGACAAACCCAAGTTGTCCAAAATTTATAGGGCGACGACGAGTAACGATGCTAAAAGCAGTTGATGTTGTTAACTCGCCAAGATGTGCATACCGAACCAATAGGACGTGTTTCTAGAAATTCGATCGATCTAGAATAGCAAATTTGAGTAAAAAAATTTGGGTTTTGATTAATCGAAACAAAGAATTAGATTGGGTTTGGTTCGATTATCTACCGTCTAGAAAATTTCAAACTACTATTTGACCTGTCGTGAAAGATGTCTCTCGTGACCAGTCTAGGCTTGCGGGTAAAATTGACCTGACGGTTCTGTCCAGACTTATCTTTATCCTATTAAAATCAACATATCTAAAGTTAGACAAACTTATTTTATTTTATTTTCGTTATTTATTAGTGTAAATGATATGTTTAGACTGAATTCTATTCTATTGATATTAAAAAATAAAATAATTTCATTTTCTCGCTTAGATCTAAATTTTTCTTCATTAATTTTCACAAAACTTTGAAAAAATAATAAAAACTTCAACCTGACCACATCGATAGCAGAACAAACTGCTCCCATCATGAATTACCACGCATCCTACCATTTTCGTTCCATCTTCCTTCTCATCGTCCGCACACCAAAGTGAGTAACTCCATCGGGTTCCAACAAAGTTCAAAATATACGTTCAAAATCTTTGATTAAATTTTGACAGGAAATATGTTCTGAATTCAACAAGAAATCATTACTAATTCTGTAAATTTGAATTATTTAATCAAAATAATTTTAATAATTTCTATATTTTAAAAAAATTCATGAATAGCGTCGTATGAATTGAAGTATTTAATATCTCATAAGATAATACTAGATTTAACTTTTAATTATAGACGGTAATTTATAAAGCGACGCTCGTCAATATTTTATTTTAATTATTTATAATTTATTTAAATTATCACACCAATTAATAAATGACATGTTATAAAATATTATTAAAGTATATAATTAGGAGATAATTTAACCTCACGTGATTTATCTAAAAAATAAAATTTTTAATTATTTGTTGAGTAATGCTAATAATATTTAATAATAATAATAAATCAAATATTTAAATCGCCTGGAACCGCCAATCAAGAACACTAACAAGATTCGTATGAAGCCGATCTCTGACCCACTTTTCCCAAAAGCCTCCATCGCCATTTTTTCTTCTGCTTCTCGGTTTTCTCTCTCTAGGTTCTTCCGCTTCTCTTTCCCCTTTCGGTTTCTGCAACTTCTTCTCTCTTCTCCTGGCTTTTAAAGCCCTAGCTCTATTCAGCATGGATGATTTCTTGTCTCTGGACGACGACCGATGGGATTTAAGTCCCCAGTACCGCTCTCCTCAACGGCCTCGCTTGCTTGAGGATTGCGACTGTGTTTCCGACGAATCCGAGAGTCAGAAGCTCTACTTCGTTTCTTACAGGTTGCTGAATCGGTTCGCGCTAGTTTCTTTGCTCGAGGAACTGGAATTCAGCTTGGTTCCTTAATGAAATTGGATTTTTTGTGAAAAGTTTCTGTTCTTGTGAAACGTCACTTTTTTTTTGGGTTTTCCAGAGTTTGATGTGTTTTTAAATGGTTTCTCGAATGTTTATTGTAGAGTGGAGAGTGATTGTATATGACCTGGAAATTGATATTGATTTAGCTAGAAAGATACATAGGGGGTAAGAAAATCTGTTTTTAATTATATTAAGTGCGGTGTCCAGGTGGTGGAAGGATGCGCAAAATGATAGCGATGATGTAGGAGGTGTTTTATATACTGTCGAATCAAATGACGATACTGATACACAAATTCTACTCGTTTTGAGCAAGGAAGAGGCTTCTGGAACGGATAATGATCTTGCAGAAGGATTTTCTGGCCGAGAGTTTGCCTTGCTCAGCGAAGCAATGTGGTTGCAGACCCTGAAGCGGTGAGGCATAATTTTCTTTTTACTCGAGGTTTTTGGCATTAATTTATGTTGTAGAATTATTTTCAAACGTCTTGATATTCTGATAGATCTACAAGAAAATTGCATAGTTTACCAAATTTTACTTAAGCAACAGCTAAGATCAGTTTGCTCTTTTGGGTGCCCATACTTAATGTCAATCTCACTGGATATATAAAAAGGGCATCCTGATTTTTATCTTAATGTTATTAATGTCATCAGCATCTAAATGCAATCGGTGCACAACTTTTTTTCCCTTTTCTTCCCCAACCTCCCCAAGATTTTTATGATCCAATGACTAAAAGTGAAATTATCCTATAGGCATAATGACTTCAATCTAGCGTTGAAGGATGACAGAAACATATTCAGCTCTGAAGATAATTTGCATGATGTGTTTCCATTACAAATTAGGCTTTCTGTTTCACGGAACACAAATTCCTTGGTTGTGAGGGTTAACCAAAAGGTGAGTTTGTACGCAATCTCTTCTTTACCTCATCCACCTTTTCTTTCTCTGAATGTGAAAAGACATTTTTTTTTGGGCAAAAGGAATACAGTATCTGTACTCCCTTAGCAATGAATCTGATGTCCTCATTACTGGATGAAATGTGGGATATAAATTTTGTAAATTTTGGACACCTTGCTCAAACCTTTTTGGAGAACATATCTGGGAAATGAAAAAATTACTTCGTATGAATTCATAGTGAAATGAATTAGCATGGAAGTTCACTTTGGGTACATGATATTATATTGTTAAAAGCAGCTGCTAAGTTGGAGTGTCCCCTTTGATTCAAACTCCAGTAAATGTTGATAATGCTGGTGTTTGTGCTATATCTACTAACATAAATATCAAAATTTATGTGTTGCACAGTTACTCGCATCTGAAATTTGCATCAAACTAGTTAATATTTATGGTCTTTAGATATTGTAGCATGATTTTTGTTCGTATATGTGCATTGTTTACATTTTTTCTTTTGTGTCAAACTTCATAGTTGTTAGGGTATTTTGAGATCTCATGGAGTTATGTGGACTTAGTTTGTGCTACGATTTCCTATTTCAATCAATTTCTTTGATACTGTGCTCATCATTAATATCTGTTTTACTCTTCCAGATTTTTTTCTCATTGGTGAGTCCTTTTGTATCTCACGATTAATGCACTTTCAGGACAACACTGTTGATTTTTATGAGCGAGCACTCTCAATTTTCTGTTCTAAGTCAGAACTGGTGAGATTGCTAGCAATTGTAGTCTTTGGTAGCACTTCATTTGGTAGTTTGGTGATTGACCTAATGATCTCGATGACAGGGACGAATTTGGGATTTCTCAGGCCAGACAAGGCATTTTTTCATGCATAAAAGGATTAATTGTCCTACTGATTTTCTTGGGAACCCTTACGAAGAGGTGGGGTGATGTATATGAGTGGTTTTTCTTTCTGAAAATTATTGATGACGAAATTTTTGTGAAATAAAATGTTTCGTTGGTCTGGTGGCTTCATGCCAGCTGTGAGAAAGTTGCTAGAAGCTTTCCAAACAATGGTGAGACGTAAGTGGATTTGTGCTGATCTCTATATTCTTTACGTGATCTCAAACTCCAACATAGATTGACTAATATACTTCAAATCATCACTTTGAGATAGTTTTGTTTAATTCCATTTGCCTTCATTGCGAACCTGATAGAATTGGAGTTTTATTTAAGTCACAATGATTTTATCAAAAATATTTTTATAGTTGAGGCTTGCCATGAACGTAATTTTATTTTCATTTAGTTTGACTCTATCATTTTACCTGGCCATGAATCAAAAGTTTATGAACATGAATTATCCTCAATCTGAGTAAGTCTTACATACATCTCTCCCGCTTTCATTTGAAAGTACCAAAAATAATAATCTAAGAAGATTGACTGGATTTATAGATCTCTCGATGGGTGCATGTACTAATTGTCTTGAATACCATGACACCAGTGCATTGTAAGAGTGAACTTTTATTACTCTCATTGTATAATATGTTGTTGTTTTTTATTTTTTGTTTTTTTGTGGAATTGAACTATGTAATCTACTTTCATATTATTTACGTTGCTTATGCAGATTCTCATGGAATTGCAAGTGCATAGGATTATAGATTCTGCGATGGGAAGAAGTACTGTAAAAGATGCAGAAGGACAACAGATGAAAGATTCCCCGATACTAACAAATGAAGGCACTGACAATGTGAACATAGCTGGAACCTACTCGTCAGCGAGTAATAATGACTGTGCTGGTCTTTTGGGGTTGGTAGGATTACAGAATCTTGGGAATACCTGTTTCATGAATAGTGGTATTCAATGCTTAGCACATACTTCAAAAGTTATTGATTATTTCCTTGGAGATTATCAAAAAGAAATCAATTACGAAAATCCATTGGGAATGAAGGTGTGCAACTATCTGTCATCCTATTTTGGTATTTACTTTTGGAAACTTTGTTTTCTGTATTTCATTCAATTATAGTGATTTTTGCAGGGTGAACTTGCGTTGGCATTTGGAGGCTTGCTGAGGAAGTTATGGGCTCCTGGATCTACATCCGTGGCACCAAGAAGGTTCAAGTTAAAACTTTCTAATTTTGCTCCACAATTCGGGAGCTATAATCAGCATGATTCCCAGGTGAGTGAAGTTACTTTGATTTCTTTAAGTTTGCAGTCTCCTATCTTCTCTTCATTTATTTATTTGGATTACATGAGAGAAATCAATATCTGTTTGATCACTAAATGTAGGAATTTCTTGCTTTTTTGTTGGATGGACTTCATGAAGATCTAAATCGTGTAAAATGCAAGCCTTATATTGAAACCAAGGATGCAGAGGGCCGTCCACATGAAGAAGTAGCAGAAGAATATTGGCGGAATCACCTTGCACGCAATGATTCTATTGTTGTTGATTTGTGTCAAGTGAGTTTTTTCCCCTTTGCTTCTCGTTTACCATGCTGCCCTTCAGTTTTGGAACCTGCTCATACTCGTGGGTTTTTTATGCTTTGTTCATGGTGCCATTTCCTAATTCATTTGTAATTTTAAAATTTTAAAACTTAACAAGCGAATGAGGTTTCACTTCATATCTAGTGTTGATTTTAGTTAAAGTGTCAGCGCATCAAAGGAAGTTTTTCTACTTGTTTCTAAGGAAATCTTCTGTAATTATAGGGTCAGTATCGCTCAACACTGGTTTGCCCATCCTGCAGCAGGCCTTCTGTTACATTTGATCCATTCATGTATCTATCATTACCTTTGCCTTACCCAACATTGCGGAGCATGACGTTGGTAGTCTTTTGTACCGATGGCACTGCAAAGCCTTCCACCTTTACTATTTTGGTACCCAAGTCTGGAATTTTGAAGGATCTTATTGATGCCTTAAGCAATGCTTGTTCTTTGAGGCATGGCGAGACATTTTTGGTGGCTGAGGTATGATTTTAGATGGCTTTATTGGTTTTATTCTATATTTATATTAAAGCTAGTCTTTTCAGAACCAAAACTGTAAGGCTCTTTTTTTTTTTAGATATGATTTGTAGCTAAGTTGTTACATATCTAAAGTGGACAAGAGTTCATCTTGTCAAGCCATATGTGTGTGGATGCGTCTGATTTTAGCGAGTCAATGGTGTAACTTGGTTCCCATTTTGTGTTAATGGCTTTTGTATGAAAAGTTATTTTTTTATAGATGTTCTCAATATCAACTTTTTGGTGAACTAAATGATTTAATTAGTTGATGTGATCTTTCTTTCATCCAAGCAATGAATAATCTTAATTTCGTGTATGACTTTGTATTTTGTTTTAATTTTTTTTACTTTAAAGATTTTCAGAATTTCAAAGACTAGACAATTTAATATCATCTTTCAATCTTTCTCGTCACGTTGCCTTTCTCAATGGAGCAATTGAATGCATATTATTTTGCCCAAACCTAATTATGGAACTCTTTAAATTAAAATGATACCAATATGGAAGTGGACCTTCTTCTCTTAAAGAAAAAAACTTTGCTGATAGACCCTTTCATAATTTCTTTTTCTTCACCCATTGGCCTGAAATGTAGTTCGTTTGACTCGTAGATTTACAGGAATCATATTTTTCGCTTTCTAGTGGATCCATCTGATTCATTAGAATTTATTAGAGATGAAGATATGCTGGTCGCATATCGATTGCTGCAAGAGAACGACGCATGCCCTTTGATTGTGTTCATCCATCAACAGCTGGAAATGTAAGGTTCCTAAACTTTCAGTTGAAATGCATTACCATTTTTTTCTTTGTCAATATTGTTTTTAATATCAAGTTGTCTCATTTATCTCTTTTTTTAATACCATTCAGAGTATAGATTTTTAAGGCCAATGAAACTGTGATTACCGAGGATATCTAAAACCTAAAATGTGCAAGGGAGTTTTTCTATCTGATAGTGGAAGTATTTGAAGGCTTCAATGTGTGTGCAAAATAAAAAATACATCCATGGCTGTTTTATTTAAGGGATATGGTTTTGTGATTTTGAACGAAACTCGTATACATAAATGGTTGCATTTTTGTATGTCATATACAATATGATTTTATGCTTCCCACTGTCTCAATGCACGCCTAAACAAAACTCTGATACAAATGGAACCCTTGGACGGCATGAGGATCTGCTTCCCTTCCTTCAACCTTGAGGACAAGGTTGTCTTCGACGGAAAAGTATTGATTCAAATGGAAGCTTTGGATCATCGATCGTTAGGGAAGGACTTCAAGAAAATAGCAGGAGGGTATTTTTGTGGTTTTGAGCTGACAAGGCAGTAGAGTGTATTGGGGAGTGTGTTCTATTATTTGATCCGGCAGGGACTATTAGTTGGAATATGTTCTGTTTTTTATGTAGTAGGATCATTGATCATTTTGTAAAAACACTCCGTGAAGAGGCCGACGAGTCTGTGGAAACTTCCAGACTTGTTCTTGTTTGTTTGTTCTAGTTCGAGGTTAATATTAGTTCCTTGGAGTTTCATCTCCGTCACTTGTATAAGAGCCATGGAAAATTGCTCTACTAAAGGCGATAGAATAAACTTGGTACAACGAGACCTGGTTTTCATGAAGGAAGTGTTAGCCAGATGCTTGTCCTAACTTGCTCACTGGAGCAGTCAGATTCCAGTCCATAGAATAGACGAGTCACTATAAGGCTGATAAACCTCTAGTGAGGTTTACATATTGGAGGAGGCAACATCTGAATAAAGACGAGGAAGTTAGTGAGGCTTACCTGAGTTACTAGAAAAAATTCAGTTTCCTCTGACAAGCCAACCTCAAATTGGTTGGAGAAGGTACTAGCGCTTTGAGAGTGACAAATTGTAATATTCATAGTTCTCGTCGTACAATATTGTTTGATTTGAAACAAAATTTATCGAGTTTTGTTTCTGGGATTAGCTCTAAATGCATTCTGCTAGATAGTGAGGAGAAACTTTATTTATAAATTATTCATAATTCATTCTACCAAGAGATACGAAGTTATGCACCTTTACTTGAATGAGATGAGCTCTCATACTGCGTTTTTTTTTACTTTCACGTAGTGGATTGTCACAAAAACAAAGGGAAGGGAGTTATGTCTAAAATGTATAGCCAAGGCATTTGAGGAACCCAGCTTCGACGACACTTTAGTTGTTGGTCCACTGAACGAACACCATCGGGTTTGCTTATGGTGTGCTTCAATTTGATAGAACACACACGGGCATAGGACAATTGGGAACCAACTTGGCACCACGGAGGTTGCAAATGAGGTTCACGGCCACATCGAGGGGACCACCACTTGTATGGGGGATTTTGCTGTCATCCTGGATGGAGTAGTCCTCCACGACCCGAACTCACATTGTTAGACAGTAAAGATTGGATGACATACGTTAAAAAAGTGGAGAGGTATTTCCATCTGGCTAGGGTCTACACAGACAACCGGGTAGTGACTGTGGAAGATTATTTCGTGGACCGAGCTTGAGACTATTACTTGGGATGGGCTAAAATTTACATTCGACCAGTGATTTGGGCCCAAAGAATTCAAGACCCCACAAGAGCAACGTGTGGCGCCAATCTAGGTCAGTGGAAACGTACGAAAACCAATTCAAGAGCTGGTATTTCCGTATTTGTTTTACATGGATTAGCTCCAAAATTATTGGACGATGTTCTTACAAAGCAACATAAGAAAGTTTATAACACTTAAAATGTTAGCCTTAGAATATGAACATAAGTTGGCAGCCCACATAGCCTACAAGAATCAACCCAACTTTTATCGACGTCCAGCCCGAGGATCATCCAAGGCCCAGCCACACATGACCCAATTTGTCTTCAATTCACGTGACTCGTCCGAGAGATGTGACCACAGCTCGTAACTCAGGCTGAATGTCAGCGTCAGAGAGCTGTGAACTTATGCTTCTGCTGCGGTGAGAAGTGGGCCGTTAGTCACCGCTGCACGTCACACCTCCGGCTCCTCGCCAACGATGAAACTGGTGAAACCTACGCAGGAGGAGAGATTAGTTGCAGAGAAAGATGAATACGAGGAAACTTTGATGTGCACCCAAAAAGATCTCTGGCTACTTTCTTTTGCCGGAGTCCGCGGCAATCAAGCTCTTAAGCTCTACGATATGATTGGCGCCCACAGAGTAATAGTCCTTATTCACTCGGGCGTAAACTCTTTCTTTATCAGCAATCATTTAGTTAAAAATTCACGATTAGTGGAGTTTGTGACATTGGAGTTTGGCATACGTGTGGGAGATGGGTTCGAAGTTTTTTTGAACATAGTTTGCTGTGAAGTTTGCAAGGGTCCATTTTCAGGTCGATTGGAATTGACGTGGTTTTGGGAATTTCGTGCCTGAGTACTTTGGGTATAATTCAGGCGAATTTTAGTCAATTATGAATTTAGTTTGAAGGGCATGACTCTGAATTTATTTTAAAAGGGAAACCCAAATTGTTTGTGCAGAAGATAATTATGAAAACAATAGCTGAGATGATTTCTCAAGGGACAGTTATAGGTTATCATTATTATTTTGTTGTTTGAAGATTAATAAAGGAAAGTTATAAGTTTGGAGAAATAAATGAAGAACTAATAACTAAAAGAAGTTAAGAGAGAAGGTTATTCAATTGCAAGCTAAGTCTATTATGTGAAGATTCAATGTAAGGAGAGTAGCCTGGTCTTGCAAATAACTTGTGCAGTTTGTAGTTTATTGTCAGCGAGAATGATCTCGGGTAATTGTTAAGAATCAATCTAGATCCTTATCAGGCCTATAGTTTTTTTATCCTTGATTGCTGAAACTTCTTCCAAGTAGGGTCCTACTTCAAGGAAAAATTTGCAACACTTATCCGATTTTCAGAATCGATTTCCAGCTATATTTTCCTTTTCTGCTGATCTGCCTCCATCTAGAGAAGGGGACCATGCCATTCGCCTGACTCCGATAGTCTTTCCTCCCAATGTTCGCCCTTACTGATATCCTGATTCCTAAAAAATGAGATTGAAAAGCTTGTTTGAGACATAACATCAGCAGACCTGACTGTTCTATTTGGAGCCCTTATTTGGGTCCAGTGCTAATCATTCTAAAGAAGGATGGTTGGTGGTGGTTCTGTGTAGACTATCATGACCTTGACAAGATCAAAATATTGGATAAGTTTTCCATTTCGGTAATTGAAGAACTGATAGATGAGTTACACGGAGCTTCATGTTTTTCTAAGTTGGACCTTAAAAGCAGATATCATGAAATTCGCATGAAGTTGGAGGACGTGGAGAACAACTTTACGTACCCATGAAGGGCAATTCGAATATGCCCTTGGCTTGACTAATGTTCCTACCACCTTTGAGGACATATTAGCAGAGCTATTCAAGCTGCACATATCGTATTTGAGGACCTTAAATTCCGAATGACTACTAACTCGGTATTAGCACTTCAAAATTTTTGAGAAAATTTGAGATTGAGGTGGATGGCTCAAGGGAGGGCATTGGCGAGGTTCTAATGCCGTTCAAACACTCCATTGCATTCTTTAGTGAGGGGTTATCGTCAAAACTACAATGCTAGTTCTTTTGGGACGCAAGTTCACTATATTCACTGATTAATGGTCTTTAAAGTTTTTGCTTGAGCAGCATTTGACCACTACTTAGCAACAACGTTCTTATTGATTGGATTTTATTTTGACATCTTCTTTAAACCCGGTGGTGACAATATAGTAGCATATGCTCTCTCAAGGAGAGGAGGTTGGATCATTGACGACTTATTGCTATCAATATCTAGGTCCCCAACTTCTCGATATGACAAAGTTGGAAAAGGAATTCTAGCTCATGGCAAACTCTGCGGTATAAAGGTGCAAGTTTTAGCAGGGCAAAATTATGATGTTTACGCAATGGGGTGTTATTATACAAAGGGAAAATCGATGGGAATTGGCAAAACTTTATCTTGGTTTTTGATGAGGCAGTGGTGGCAGGGCAAAGAATGGATGGAGATTAGTTCTACTATTCTCCCATTGTTGTTCATTTGGAGTCTGGCATACTTATAAGCGACTTAGCTCGAATGTTGTTTGGGAGAGGTTGGCCTAGAACGATCAAAAGTTGGTGGGCAGGATGTTCTCTTCATAAAAAATAGGAGGTTGAAACAAACGACAAGGTCGAATCTTCTAGTCCCTCCTGTTTTCTCCAACCATTGCCAATTCCGACGGGAGGATATTTCAATGGACTTCTTTGAGAGCCTCTTTAGATCCATGGATTCACGGTTATTCCGGTGGTTGTGGACTGCCTCATGAAGAATAGGCATTTTTTTTTTGCTCTAACACATCCTTTTTCCGTCGACGACGGTGGATGAAATCTTTTGTAAAGATATTGTGTGGTTTCATGGGATGCCTCGCGGTATTGTGAGCGATTGTGACAAGGTCTTCGTAAATTTTGGGAAGAATTCTTTCAACTCCACCATACTAAGCTTAAAATGAGTTCAGTCTATCCCACAGACAGATGCCGAAACTGACGTTCGTAATTGCTGCTTAAAGACTTACTGCGATGTTATGCTTCTGACCAGTCATGACATTGGAGAATATGGTTGCATTGGGTGGAATTCGGTACAATACTGCATTTAATGGTGCCACTATGACCACTCCCTTCTTAGCACTATATGGAAGATAGTACCTTGACACTTCCACGCTATTGTGGTGGACAATTGCTTGTTGGTTCTGTCAATCAACAGTTATTAGAACGTGATGATCAATTTTGCGCACCCAAATTTCATCTTGCTTTAGCCCAAAACCAAATGAAGATACTGGCAGTTTTGTCTTGGGTGGGGAGATCTTTTCAAGTGGGCGACCTTGTTTTGATAAAGATAAAGTCCTATCAACGACATTAGGTGGACTGGTGATCTACCGACAAGTTGGCTTGACGATATTTCGGCCTCTTCAAAAATCTTGGATCAGATTGGGGAAGTTGCCTATCGATTGGAGTATTCAAAAGGTTCTAAAGCTCATCCGGTATTTCACGTCTCCGAACTGAAGATGGTGGTAGGAGAACATGTGATTTCTTCAGCACTGATGCTCCTAGATGGTGGGGAGGAAGATCCTTATTTCTGGATTGGGTGCTTAAATCAGAGAACTTTATTTGATGAACCTCAAGTTTTAATTCAATGGCGTGTTCAGGCCACCAGAGGATGCTACGTGGGAACCCTTGAACGACATGAATATCTGCTTCCCTTACTTCAACCTTGAGGACAAAGTTGTCTTCGACGGGGAGGTATTGATGCAAATGGAAGATTTGTGAGGACTGAGGCGGAAGGAGAATTTCTAGAAAATAACAGGAGGGTATTTTTGTGATTTTGAGCTGACAAGGTAGTGGAGCGTATTAGGAGAGCGTGTTCTGTTATTCAACATGGTGGGGACCATTAGTGTGGATAATATTCTGTTTTCTTTTCTGTAGTAGGATCATTGATCATTTATTAAAAGCACTCTGTGAAGAGGTTGCCGAGTCTGTGCTGGCTTTTGGACTTGTGTTTGTTTTGTGCTGGTTCAAGGTTAATATCAGTTATTTGGAGTTTCATCTCCATCAAACTCCTGCATAAAATTTCCTTATTTGGAGACCTCTTGTGGGTTGATTTATTTATTTATTTGTGTAGTAAGTTATAAGTTCAATTACTAATTTATGTCCATATGTGCTACAGGCATCGCAGTTTTGGAAGCACGTCGTCAACTCGTGTAGCATTTGGAATTCCACTTGTGGCAAGATTGTCCAATATCCTTAAAGGATGTGATATTCATAAAGAGTTCCTGAAATTATTGAATCCCTTTTTGCTTTCTTTTGATGATACTCCAAGTAATTCTGAAGATGGCTCTAGAATTTCTGCTATTGAAGACTTTGAAATGCACAAGGTCCACGCTTTTGCCTCCCCAGTTTTGGATAATGATGTTAGTTCTGATAGTGGAGTGGGTTCGGACACAGATTTTGCTACTGGCTTCACATTTTATTTGGCTTACATAAAAGGAGACACTGAGGGTACCTTGATTGAGATGAATGAACCAGTAGTAATCTCAAGGCTCAGACAGAGGTTGGATGTATTTGTTATATGGTCGGATAAAATGAATAAAACGTATGATACCTCTCTACTTAGCTCCTTATCCGAGGTTTGTAAGCCCCAGTTTCCCTCAAGGCCTCAAGATTCTATCTCTCTATACAAATGCCTTGAAGCCTTCTCAAAGAGGGAGCCTTTAGGACCAGAAGATATGTGGTCAGTGCAACTATTATTTTTAATCTGATGAAGGGTTTGTTGTTTTTTCAGAAGTTTTCTTCTATACTTGCCTGGTTATAATTTCAAATAATGTAATTTTTTATATTGTAGGTACTGTTCTAGTTGCAAGAATCATCAGCAAGCCAGCAAAAAGTTGGATCTTTGGAGGTTGCCTGAGATACTGATTATTCATCTCAAAAGGTTTTCATATAGTCGATATAGGGAAAAGAAGTTGGAAACATTTGTTGATTTCCCAATACATGATCTGGATTTCTCAACTTACATCTCCCCAAAGTACATTCAATCGTCCAACAGATATATGTTGTATGCAATTAGTAATCATTATGGAGACGTGGGATCTGGTCATTACACAGCGTTTGTTTCAGTAAGTTTTTTACTCAAATCTTTTTAGACGTTTCTTTTGAAACTAGATAAGTCTTAGCTCCCCCTCCGCGAACAGGAAATGTGAGAATTATGATAATCTTATTTTTTTCTGCAAATTCTGTAAAGTTTTATTCATCTTTTATTTTTATTCTTTCTTTCTCACTTCCTATTTCATCTGCAGCATGAAGGATATTGGTATGAGTTTGACGATGAGAGGGTTTTTCCCATCGAAGAGGAAAGAATAAAAACTTCCGCAGCTTACGTCCTCTTCTACAGAAGAATCCCAGATGAATAATCAGACCTAGTTTCAAATTTGGGATTCAGGTTGACTCCCATTTTGCCATTTTTTTGATATTTTTCTGTGGAGATTTTTGGTTGGTCTTTACCAGGACTCAAACCACTCTTCAGCGTGCATCTTGGAATTCTGCAAATACAGTTTGAAGGAAAAATGAAATCAGATTTTTTGTGTACAGCACCCAAACGGCATCGGTATGAACTCGATTTATCCCATTTTATCATGTACATATATCAATAGATAGATACATGTCTCTAGCCAAAAAAATCTCGCATTCTTTGTACTTTTCTTTTTTGCTGGAATTGTAGCACACAAAAAGTGGACCAATGTGTTAGTTTTAAAGAAAATTAGTCACATTTTAGGTTACCTATGTTTTGTGCTTGTATTTTTGAATGAAAGTCTTAGTTACAGGTTAGTAGTCTATGCCAACGTCTATTTTCTTTTCGGACTATGACGTAGGACCGAAGATAACCAAACCCGGTAAAGAAATTGATTTGGTAACGAATAAGTTTATCTTATATTTTTACGTTCTTATTTTATATTACTACGAACTGATGTTTATTAATTGAAGTAGTTAATGTATTATTTTAATTATTACATTAATTAATAAATAATACATAAACTCGACACCAAAAAGTAAGATTAAAGGATAAAAATATAAAGTAAACTTAGCATCTATCAAAGGGAGGTTTTTTTGTTCCTATGTTTTTTTCATTTCAGATTAGTTTTAAACATTTTGCTTACTTTATTCAATTTTTAATACTACGTGAAACTCGATGACTCAGTTATCATGGACTAGCCATTTGTTCCTTGTATGAATAATTTCACAAAATAGAATTTATTGTGATTAATCCAAGTATTATCGATATTATATTATTCCAAGCTCCAAAGCACAACATTGCAAGATTAGTTTTAATTTTTATGAATGTTTTTATAGTCTAAGGATTGTTTCACACTTTAATCCTTTAGCAACCTCCAAAGAAAGATGAAGAGTTTGATGTGACATTTTCGTGACTTCTAGTTTGGAAGAATTAACCAAAAATGAAGCTTTTGGTAATTCTAATTTGCTTAAATACTAGGTGTCTACTATGTAGTGTCGTTATCAGTAGACGTGGCCATTATTCAAACGGTGGGGGAACATTTAATTGTGGTCACCCACAATGTCACATCTTCATACTCTTATGATATCTACCAAAAGAAATAATATTGAACAAATTATATGCATTCTCTACACATCCATATCTTTGATTATAATTGAATAGTTCTTCAATAATAATTGGTATAATTAATTGTACTAATTATAATTATTTAATTATTTATTTCATCAAATTAAAGTACGTAAAATATTTTATTCCAAGGGGTATAAAAAAGATTATTAGTTAAAATTAAATGAAATTAAAAATTTATTTAAAAATAAAGCTAAAATTAAGATAATTAAGTTGCAGTGAAATACATTTTGTCTTTATTTTTTATAATTTATTTTAAATTTTTTGTAATTTTAATTTTATTTTAAAAGATAATACTTATTATACGATTGATATGTGATAAATAATAAGTGATGTAATTAATTAATTAATTAATTATTTTTAATTTATTATATTAAATATATTTTATTTGCATCACTCACAATTATTCTATTTTAAATAATCCTCAAATTTTAATTAAATTAATTTTTTATTTAGTTTAAAAAATAAGTAAAGCGGATCTCAATTATTTGCTATATTTGACGAAGAAGAAGAAAGGGAAAGACGGTGGTCCTGAGAGAGGAGCTGATCGTGTATAGCTTCCTGCTCTTCCATGGAGGTTTTTGCTTCTAGAAAACGCAGGTATCATCATTGATTCTCACGCCCGTCATCCTCCACCCGTTTATACAGTAAAATCCTTCTTCTCATTTTCACCCACGGCCTTTTACCTTTCCTTCCTATCTCACTACACTTCATTCCCCACCTGCTGTCTCCCTAAATAGGCAAAAATCAATAACCCCGATGGTCAAAACCTCTTCACATAGAGAAATGTTAGATAGGATTTTCTGTTTTGAGTATGTGATTCTCTGGCGACCTGTGCTTGGAGTTCGTCTTGGCTGTAAGTCCGCATCAGCTGACTCTTTTGCTCTTGATATGGAGAGAAGTGATTGAGCGTTTTGGTATCGAGATTTACGTTGGTTCCTGATTCTTCTGGAAATTTGAGTTTCTGATTCTAGATTTATGGTTATTGGTAATTCTGCTTTAATGGTCTCCTCTGGGTTTTGCGTTCTGCTATGATTGATGCATTAATAACTGTGTGAGTTTCTGTTTCGCAGCAATATAATCAATAGCCAGAGATGCTTTTTTATTTTTAAAAGTCTGGGTCTCTGTGGATTTTATATAAATGGAAGATTAATGTGCCAGTATAAGTATTTCTTCAGATTCTCGTCTTCTTATCTGGAAGAAAAAAGTGAGTGTTAATAATTTGAATCGGGGAAGCTTTTTTTACTTTTTATCTTCTAACTTTTTGCAGAATTTCTGCAAATCAGAAGGATTCTGTAATTGGATTCTTTACAGCATATATTCGTGCAAGTTTATGAGAGAAGACTAGCTCTTGCTTAGTTAGGTGTGCAAAATGGCAGAAAAACGAAAGATCGAGCAGTACAGGGAGAGATTGGACAAAACACTTGCATCTCCTGATCTGATGAATGGGGATAACCTCAGAATTCTTGTGAAAAATCAACTTTTATATTCATCTGAATATGCTTCCGAAGGTTGGTGATATTGAATTATAGCTACTTTTACTTTTTGGCCTAATTTCCTCATAATTACTCTCCTTTTGAGCTGTACAGAGTGTAATGAAAATTTGGTTGGGAGAAAGACGGCAGATATATCCAATTTTCTTGAAATGTTGAGTAGTGCTTCTGTAAATGATGGCCATCCAGAATGGAAAGTATGATAAATATCCAATGAACTAGCATTCTCCATTTCCAGCTTTTTGTTCATGATCTTCTCCCTTGAAGTTTCATTTTCTGATCATGGCCAACTAAAAATAGTGGGTATTATATGCTGGTGGGTGATTCCATTGATTTTGGTAGATCTCAAGTCTTATCTCATCAAATTTCTTTTACACATTTTTAAAAATTATCGTTAGTATAATCAGTGGATCAGGTCTGCCTAAGTCTTAGCTCATAATATTTCTTCTATTCTGTTTTCAAACCTTGTAGTCAGCTCGACTGGAGCTGACCCAGTCCATTGAAAAGAGGCGCATGCCCAGCCTAGTTCATTGACAAAAAAAGTGGTTCTGGGTTGGACCTGCCTACCTTTGACCATTGGATTGGCTTATAGGCTGGACCAATGTAAAATATTTTGATTTGTTAACACTGGTGCTGCAACCCCGGCTGCTCTGGCCATGACCCCAAATGTTCAATCTTTTAAAAAATGTAACTCAAGACTAGGGTCGCGACCCCAACTTAGTTGCGATCCTAATGCTTCTACTTTTTTTTTTTTGAAAATTTACTTAAAATAATGAGTTTATGGTTTAAGATTTAGGGGCTGTGCCTTGGGACATAATCATTAAGGCCACAACATGAGAAGTCAGGGCTGCGGCCCAATCTATGGCAATTTATAAGGCTTATAAAACAAGACAACTTTCAAAGTTTTGTTTAATTTTCTTGTTTATATCATTATCAATTATCATTGAATCAATTTATGATATTTTCTCCCAGCTAAAGCAGGATAATGAGGAGTTTCGCGTAATGTACCGTGAAGGGCCGAAGGGTACTCCTTTTCATACATTACTCGTGGAGGGTTATGTAGATGGGACCATAGATATCTGTAAGTGTTACTAGAACATCTCCCATACTTTGTACCTAGCTGAAATAAAAAAAATATAGATGAAGAATAAATTTTCATAATTCATATATTATTGCAGGTTTGTGCATCTCATGGGAGTCAGAACTGTACCACAAATGGTTGGTTTCTGTGCAATTTTCTTTGCTCTCTTTTGAAAAATTTATTGATTGCATAATGGATATAGTAAATGATTATGGATAATAAATAGTTATTTATGCTAACTCATCTATTACTTCTCATAATTGGTTTGTTTGTCAGGTGGCCTCAATCTAATGTTCCAACTTTCAGAATTATCTCCAGTAAATGTCTACAGAAAGTGAGAGTTGGTGAACAAATATCTTTATTAAGGTTTGTGTTCTCATTTCATTTGACGTCCATTACTACTTTCTAATTACTGATTTTTCTTCACATTCTTGTAAGAAAGGATGAAAGTTCCTTGGCCGCTGTCCATCAGGGAGGTCATTCTGCACTACTTCTTGTTCGAATATGCCAAAGACGGCTTGATCATCGTGCTTCTAAACTCTGTAATCAAATATAAATTCTTTCATAGAAGCATGAGCTAAATTTCAAATGGAAACAAACCTTAAAGATTTTATTTTGAGTATTGTTATGTTTACCTTTTACTTTTGCTTCATAATTCTTATTTCCTGAGTATAATTAATAATTTATTTTTTTTTATTGATAATTTATTATTTTAATTGCACAAATTAATGATTTGTTGCGTCAAGAGATAATAATTAATAGGTAAAAATAAATGATAAATATAGTATTACTATTTTATTTGTTTTGACATTTTGAAATTTAGATCTCCGACTTAGAAAGCACCGAGGAGGCTACTCATGATCTCACAACCGCGGCTACACCCAATGCCAAGGAAATCGTGAGGATTGATGTTGTCGGAGGTTTTGCTCTACAAAAGGTGACCCCAGAGAGAAGTTACTTTCGGTGAGTTTTTTGTGTTATGTTTCATTTTTCATAATAACAATTTTGTATCGTGAGTACCCGAGAGTAGAAATATAGTATTTTTGTTTACTAAATAAGTTTATGAATTATATGAGATAAGGTTTTTTTTTTTTTTTTTTATGGTCATGTATGTTTATAGTTATAAATATTTTAAAAGATACTCTCTTAATATTTTTTTCTAACAGGAAGTAAATTGTTTTCATTAGTTATTCCTTAGTCGGATGGAGTTATCTCCTTACAAAGACTTGTAACAATTTGTTTTTAATATAAAATTTGAAATTGTTCACTCCAAATGTGTATGTCAATTTATATTCCCAGTGCTGTATAAACTAAGGTCGTTCTTGTAATAGATATACCAACCATCTACCAAATTTAACGATCCTAAACGATTCCGATATCAAGAAGACGATTAGATGGTAGATCAGATTGAGTGGCTTAGAATGCATGTATTCTGAACCTCGTTTCATGTTAAATTTGTAGAACTATTGCGAGAATGGATATGAAGTTGGATTTCGTACCGCCATTCCTCATAAACTTTTTATCAAGGCAGATTCTTGGTACCAGTTTCAGATTATATCAAAAGGTTATAATTGTAGCTTATAATGTGGAAATCTCTCTAACTTCCATTTTTTTGAATTCTTGTCCTAACATTTGAATAACGTCTACTGCAGGCAGTGACTTCCAAGCTCAAAAGTGATGGAGATTTGACCAAGGCTTTGAGAGACCCACTTTATGATCGAATTCGTGAATCTATTTACGGTGAGAACGGGCAAGAAAACTCACTCGAAGAACAAGAGATGGCTAGCAACGGATTTGATCTCGCTGTGGAGAATCTTTTGGAAATGAGAAAGGATGACTTAAAAGCTATTGATCAGATTAATACAGAGCCAATTTGGGAGATTGAAGAGGAAGAGGGGGAAGAAAATAGGATATTAAAACTGCAGAAAAATGTCACACAAATGGTAATGTGAGTTTTGATGCGAACATTTGATAATCGGCTATATAATCTGTTAAATCCATCGGTCGTGTTAAATCCAACACCTGAACGTACTCGTGTCGGTACAGATTTTCTCACTCTCGGATTAGATTTCGTCTGCGTGTATTTACTCATCTTAATGGCAACATAGATTGATTTGATCCAAGTTTACTAACAAAGGGTCAATTTCCGGATTACAGACAGGCTTAGTCTTGGGTTTTTTTTTTTTTTTTTTTTGCGGCAAGGCTCGGACCTGTGTTTCCATAAGCGAATGAGCTTTTTTAAGGTGTTTGTGCAGATTTATAAAGAGCATCAAGACACTGAGCTAAACAATTGCGGGTCTATGGGCCAGCCTGATCGCTAGCCTGAGATTCATCACCTGCGAGTCTGTCCTCGTGCCACCCCAAATGCGGCAAAACAAATAATTTTGAATAACTATCAATTTTAACTTTACAGTATATATTTTATTTCGGCTCGTCTGCTGTATTAAAAAAACCAGCAAGCTTGTTTTTTGATTTTATTATTTGTTTTGATATTCTATTAATAAAAATTATTAAACGATATTATATACATTTGAAATTTTTATAATATATTCACTATTTAATAAGAAGATAATTTAAAAATTTTCGTAATTTTTTAATACATATAGCATTTTATTTTAATAATTTATAAAAATATTATAATAAATCATATAAGTTTACGAAATTATTCTGTTCATGAAATGGTGAATATGTGAAAAAATGTTCAAATAAATCTAATATTTTTTTAAAATTAATCTTAGTTTCTTCTTTATTTTATAAATTATTTTTTAAAAAAATGCCAAAACATATTAGATTTATTTAAATATTTTTTCATATGTTCCTCACATCATGGATAGATAATAGAAAAATTTACGTAATTTTCTAAAACTTGTATGATTTATTATAATATTTTTATACATTATTAAAATAAAATTACAATAAATTGTACGTGTTAAAAAATTACGAAAATTTTTAGATTATTCTTATTAAGTAATGAATATGTGATAAAAATTTCAAATGAATCTAATATCGTTTGAAAATTTTTTAAATGAGGGTTTAACAAAATTATTGATGTAATGTCAAAACTGATAATAAAATCAAAATACAGGATTTGCTTTGCCAGTTCTTTTAGTACAGGAGACGAATCGAAATAAAATACATAATATAGAGTTAAAATCGATAATTACCCATTATTTTTTGTTTCCAAGAACTAGTAATTATTATTCCGTAGGTGAAAATATTAAATTGTAATAAAATAGTTTGGTTGTTTTTTGTTGAATTTAAATTAAACCGAACCGAATCAATTTAAATGTAAAAAGAAAACCCCAGTATTTATGGACGGTTGGGGCGGTTGGGTGGCTGTTTCGTAAATATCTTCAAACCCGTCACCGATCTTAGTACCAGTGACGTGCTCAAATGGCTTCTCTCGATTCTCAGGGCAACAGCTCAACTATGTTGAGCTCAAAGCTGCGAATCTCCCTTTCCGCGATTTTACGGGGAAAGCCACGATTTACTAGTTCTTGTTTCTTCTCAACAGATTCGTGTGCAGCTTCACAAATTCTTTCTCCGCCAATTTACGTCTCGGCTTCGTCTCCTGCTTTCGTTGGTGTTCTATATTCTCGATCAATTAGAGATTCTTTAAATGAAATTCTGGGAGGTGCTGGGCTTTTTCGGAGAGGATTCTGCTCCCAATCTGGGGCGGAAACCGACGGCACAGGAAAATGCTGGAATTGCGGCGCTGTGGTCCACACGCGGCCTTTTCTGGTGTGCGATTCATGTCGCAGCATTCAGCCCGTGAATCATTCTGTGGATTACTTTCAGATATTCGATCTGTAAGCGTCTGAAATCTGATGCTTTGTAATTTGTCTTCATTGCTTGACTAGTTGTTTGTTTGAGTGACGATAAAGAAAAAGTCAGGAAATGTGGTTTTAAACTCGTTCACCGTGGTTTTATTGCTTAGAAAATCGAATATTTTCTCATGGGAAAGATGATTTTTTACTCATTTTCGTTCTGCTTTCTATTTGCTGTTGGACAAAAATGCACAAACATTCATATTCTGGAATCCATTTATTTTTATTTTTAATTTTACCAAAACAAGGAATGTGGTGGAGTTTAGTCAAAGGCATGTTTAGTTGGCTGTTGAAGATTGATGCGCTGTCTTTTTACGAAATGGAATATACAGAAATACATTACCTGATCCACTGCTTGTAAAAGATAATATCAAATCTTGTGGAAATAATAGTGAAGGATTTCTCTCTCTAAATGTTTTATAGGGAGAAGAAGTATGAAATTGGGGATGTCAATCTGGAGGGAAAGTACAAAGACTGGCAGAAAAAGTTGCACCCTGATTTAGTGCATTCAAAATCAGAGGTTCATCTTATAAATAAATTTCCTTCCCCAACCAAACATCTTGCTCTTAACATTTTTCATGTAATATCTGTTGTTTTTCTCAGGAAGAAAGAGAATATGCTGCTGAACAGTCTGCCCGGGTGATTGATGCTTATCACACTTTAAGCAAACCTTTGTCAAGGGCAATATATGTTGTAAGTATTTGTCATATTCTCGTGTTCTATGCCAATGTGCGTTTGTTTCTTGTCTTGTTTACCTTTCAAGAATTTCAATGGATTTAATGGTTGCTGAAGTTCAATTAAAAGATTACGTCATTTCCTGTATTTTTTTTGCTGAAGTCAGGGTTCCCTTGCTTGGTTTCTCTGAGATAGTTGTTTCTTGAAAAAAAATGTTGTGGTATTTGGAGTCGCCCCTGCTAGAATCCAGCAAGGCATCGAATTTCTCTGTAAACATAATACAAAGCAGTCATTCAGACGCTTGAGTATACAACTAACTACCTTACGTAAATGGATTGAAGGCAACTAAGGAAAGGTAGGCTGTATGGGGCTGATGTTGGAGTAGTAGCAATTGATTCCAAAGTTGAGCTGTGCAGAAAATTTGTTACCAGGGGCTTGTAAATAAGTTGCTTGATGTTTGTGTAATTGTGGTTTAGTATATATAGTCACGTCATGGTGTCTGTAATGTGGAAAAATCAGCTTTTAATATCTGCTGTTTAAACAGAACTACAAGTAAATATTTTTTGTGATGCTTTTTAAAAAGCTGCTTTATCTTTTTTTATATTTTCTCTTTAACAAGCTCGAGTTATTTATGCATATATGGGAACAAGCTTGAAATAAAATGTTACTACATTTTTTTCAGCTTCAGTCAGAGGGTATAGATGTTAATGAAGAAGAAACAGTTTCAGAGATGGAATTGCTATCAGAGGTGAACTTGTTAGGAGCTCAGTTTTTGTCCTGATTGGATGACATGTATTGTGGGTTTCTTTTTAAGTTCTCTAGTCTGTAACTCAGAATTTAGTTGAACCATACCATATTTTCTTTGTTCGAATCAGAAGCTCTTGCAATGTTTCTTGTCATTTTTAGATGCTGAATCTTAATTGCAGATAATGGAAATCAGGGAAGCTGTTGAAGAGGCATCAGATTCACAGGCTTTAAATGAGATTCAGCTGAAGGTAATCCCTACATCTTTCTCTTTCTTTTTGTGTGAGTTAACTCACAAATTCATATTTTTTTTCCCAGATGAACCAGAAACTGAAACATTGGTCAGACAAATTTGCAAATTCGTTTCAGAGCCGGAATTTCAAGGAAGCTCAAACTTCGATCCGAAGGATGAGGTACTATGAACGAGTAAGTGAAGAAATCACGAAGAAGCTGTGAAGTAGATATTCCATTGGAGGATCATTTAGCATTATAAGAGAGAAACTGAGTTCCAAAGCAAGTTGATCAGAAACAATGCATCATTAAATCTTCCATGAAAAGGGGAAAAAAAGAGAAGTTTTGACTGGGTTCTGAAGATTATCTTGCCAATGAGTTGATCAAGGTTTTCGGTCTACTCTTTAACCACAAGAATTTAGAGGTTAGTAATTTGTGGGGGGGTAACATCTAATCTTCTTCTAGTCGCCAAATGAGTATTTTAAATGTTTGCTTCGTTCTTTTGTTTTGTTTTTTCTTTTCAAATGAATAATACAATTCTCATATTTGGAGTTTTTTTTTTTTTGTTTTCTTAATTTTGGAGTACATTTTATTCTCCAAACTTTGCACTCTCTTCTTTAATGAAAATTTTATTTCATATCCCAAAAAACTTGAAAAGTACTAAGATTTCTTAGAGTTGTGGAGTGAGTCTTTGAGACTACGACCTTGTGGGTTTACAAAAATGCATTTTGAGGATTGATTGCGTCTTCATTCATTGACCCAGATGTAATGGCCTGAAGAGATAGCAATCTCTATCATGACTCGGTCTCGGCAACCTGCCCAGCCTTGAGTTTGACTTTGTATAAAACATTAAATAGGCCACGGCTGCTCTGGTCTGACGCGGGACCAGGCTTGGACCTACTTCTGAACAATTGGGATCGCCAGTTGGCTTTAACCAGCGGTCGAACTGTAGGTCATGACATTGCAGCCTTGTATTCTTGCGTTGCAGCGCCAATGAATCTATCTCGTATATTGCATGGTGTTGTGTTATGCTTTCTCAAGTTGCACTTCACTCGGTGACACTTTATCGGTGACACTTTATTTAGTCTTCTTGCTGGTCTGAACTCTTGACTGAAGAGATATAATATAATGGGTCTTATATCTCACCAGCAATAAGATTTAATTCTTAATAATTTTATTGTGGGGGATTCAAACACTTCACTCTTCTTTGTGAGGAGAAATCGTTTAATCAAGTATTCATGTGGAATCTATCATGTTTTAGTTCCGCGGTCGAAATTTTGACCGGTGGAAGATTCTGATCCACGAGAGTGACCGAATGAAATACGAGGTGAAAAATCACATGTTGCAATATTGGTGCGAACTCCTTTGAAAATTAGTTTAAAAGAGACTAGGAGTCTCGAGTTACAGGAAGGGGAAAATTGACAAAAATCATCACTCATCACTGTCATCGTTATAAAAGTTTGACTGGAGATTGATTGGAATTATGTTAAAAACCTGCGACTTTTCCTTAAAACTGACTTTTGATGCATTACAGTTCGAGCAAACTCATGCTTTCCCTCTCTGTTCAGTCCAAAAAAAACTGTTCGAAAATTAACAGTACTGGGCACAATCCCAGCATCAAACATCTCCGATAGAATCATGAAGGCATCCTCAGACTTTCCAGCCTTGCACAGACAAGTAATAAACATTGAATAAGTTCTAAAATCTGGCGAAGGCCCTCTTTCTTTCAGTCGCCGGAAAACAATCCACGCATCGGAAATCCTCCCGTTGATCATGAACCCACGAATCAGAGCCGAGTAAGTAACGATTGTTGGCTCATAACCTTCCTGAATCATTCTTGCAAATATTTTCAGAGATTCTTTAATTTGATTCTCTTTGAAGAAGTAAACTATCAGCGAAGTATAGACATGAACGTTTGGAGTTGTTCCAGCTTTTTTCATTGAAACTATCCTTCTCAATGCCTCTTTTAAGTTTCCCTTCTGTAGGAGTCCATGAATTAGGCTTCCATATGTGTATTGATCAAGTGTAGATTTCTCAGACCCAACCTCTTCTGCTAATGCTGAAGCTTCGTCCAGCTTTCCAATCCGACAAAGCGCTCTAATGTAGAAGGAATAGCTCAGAGGAATCGCATACCCGATTTTGTGAAGAGAATCTATGCATTTTCTAGCATCCGATAGTCGCCCGACTTTGCATAAACAATCGAGATAATTGTCGATCAACTCTTTGTCGGGTACGTATCCAACGCGAATCATTTCTTGAAACAAATTTATGGCCTCATCTACTTTCCTTCCCTTTTTTTCACAAAGCAAAATGATCAAATACTTATAAGTGTTGCTATCTGGGTTGCATTTGCAGGCTTTCATCTCTTCGAAAATCTCAAGAGCCTTTTTTGTGAGACCTATTCGACCATATTGCATGATCATAATTGTCCACGTATCTGAATTTATCGGACACCGGTTTCTCCTCATTTCATAGAATAAGCTCCGCATGTGTTTGAAATCTTTCCCTCGGCCTGCAAGTTTAATCGCCATGTGATAAGTTTCAGCTGTATGGGAATAGCCATTTAGCTTTCCTACCCAATCGAAGAAATGCAATGCGGCATTGCCATGCATAATGCAGCCAGACAGGAGCTCCACGACCAATTTAGGTGTGAATTGGACGCCGCATTTATCCAGTGCTTCTTTAGCTTCGTTCCAATCTATAGAAGATGACAAGATCCTGAATATTCTTACCAAATCTTGCTCATTTGAAGTCTTTTCGAGAGGCTCGAATCGACAGCCCATTTCTGCTGCCTCGATGTGGCTCGAAATTGGTTCGGGTAGGTCATATTTGGATTTCTCAATGGATTGGGGAAGAGTTTTCTGAATATTCTGCATTTGCTTTACCTTTTCTACACCTTTTCTATCTCCATTTCTTTGCATGTAGGAGATAATCCAATCAAATAGTTCATCCTTAATGACCATCTTAGCATCTTTCATGTCATTTAGAACCATAATTACTTCGTTTGTCTTCGAAACTTTGCAGAGCTCCATGACGAGCACCGAAAAGAACTTCACAGTCAACTTGATCCCTTCTGTTTTCATGTTGTTGAAAATTCTAAGCCCTTCTGATATGTTGTTATTCCGGACATGTCCCGAAATTACTGCCATCATCGCCACACTATCCAGCTCTACTCCTCTTTCTTGCATTTCATTATATAGCTCAAACCCTTTGCTGTATTCATTACAATCGAAAAGATTTTGCATAAGTTTTGTGTAGGTGGAGGTTTCTATCAAATGTCCAGATTCTTTCGTGTTCTTAAAAATGGCAAGTGCCTTGGAAGTTTCGTTTCTCTGCAAGTAATAGTTTATGACAATTCCATAAACCCTTCCATTGACAACCCCTTTACTCTCCATAATCTTCAAAATTTGTAATGCATCTGAAATTCTCTTACTTCTACACAGCCCTTTAAGTAGAGTTTCATAATATTCTGAACTAAATGTTATACCCTTCGTCTTGAGGTCTCGGATGAGTTCCAAAGCTTCTCGGATTCTTCCAGAAATGCAAAAACTCTTAAGCACGGAGTGATAAACATTGCTGTCGGGATTTTTCGATAATGTTATAACATCTTTAGCTAAGTTGAGAACAGAAGTAGTATCTCCTGATTTAGCAAGAGATTTCATAAGCAATTTGTATATTCTTATGGGAAGAACAATTTCTTTATGAACCATTTCTCTGTAAAACTCCATTGCAATTTCAGGCTTCCCTGCATTACAGAGAGACTCTATAATGGTCTTGTAAACATGTCCATCAGGGTTGAAACCGGATTTTCTCATCCTATCATAGATTAACAAAGCTTTTCCACCGATCTTTGATTTCCCAAATATTGAAATTAGAATGGTCCAAGTTTTAATATCTTTCTCACATGAATTCTTCTCCATTTCCTCCATTAACTTTTCAACCAGCTCCAAATCCTTCATTTCCCCTGCAATGGCGTAAAGGGTATTGAAGATACTAGTTGAATGAGAAAATCCATCTCTGAGCTTCACCCAATTGAAGAACTGTATGGCCAAACGTGGCACTTTAAAGCACCTTTTCAGAACTTTCTCCACAATCTCACAGTCAAAGCTGGCACTCAAATTTTCTAACCTCTCCTCCATCGAAACATAGCAATTTTCTGCCCGAACAACCTCTGAAATCTCATGAACAGCCGGACTAACATCTTGACCACCACGGGTTTCCAGCTGGCTATCTTCCTTTGCTCGCAGGACACTCTGTTGGGCATTTTCGCAAACAGGTTGTGGGCCTTGAAAGTGCTCCTCCAAACTCTGAGACGCTGATGAATGAGATATTACATTGGTATCACAAATTTTAGCACCTAAAATCACAGAAATCTCTTGGAAAAGAGAACCGAAACTAGCAATTTCATCTTTCGCCTGAGGCTGTCGAGTTCTAGTCGACCGAGAAGAAACGGGAGGATTATCGACGAGGCTTGAAGAATGTAGAATGTGAGACTTGTATACACGAAAGCAGATCAGCTTACGGGTCGAAGTTGAAAAAAGAGACGGAAGATGGATCAATTTCTTCATAGTTGATGCAGTCTCTGGCGGTAGGAAATACTTTTGAACGAACAAAATGAATTAAACTTACACGAATATTAATGATATATAATAACTCTGTGAATTATCTTCGAACTCGCGCCCGTGGCCTAATGGATAAGGCGTCTGACTTCTAATCAGGCGATTGTGGGTTCGAGTCCCACCGGGCGTGCCTTCTATTTTCTAAATTTTTTCCAATTCCACCGGGAGTCCTATTTTTTTAATATTTTTTTTCAAAATTTAAATATTAGTTTAAAATATATATATATATATATCTATAGAAAATGGGCCGATTTGGGTGGACTTTATACCAGTAGGGGGTATGGTGGGCTAGATATGAGTAGGGCTAGCTGGAATGGTAACGGGTTGGGAGGGCTTGGCAGGCTGCGCTGTTCTGGTATGTGCTGGGTGGGCTGTGTAAGATGGGTAGGGTTGGTATTTGTGGGATGGGCTGTGCTTTACTTTCTGGGTGTGTTGGGTACTGTTTGGACTAGTGAGCTCGCTCGAGAGCGTGGCATTCCGATGCAACTAAACAAGTTAAGCATGTGATCACTCTCTTTTCATTTTGAAAATCTACAAGTCTGGACTCGGGGGACCTGCCCCAGACAACTTACATATTTCCCGATAGGGGCACCGGGCACGGCTGAGTTCACAGGCTAGGCTGGGAGATTTGTACAAGCTACGCTACGCAGGCTAGAATGGGCTTGGTGGGCCAGTTTGGTATATGTTGGGCTGGAAACTGGTTCTGGGTACGGTTTACCTGGACTAAGCAGACCTAGTATTTTAGTAATTTTGAGAAATAAATATTAGAAGACAGAATTATCAGCCGTACACGTGGCGGGAAAGAATTAGCCATGGTACCCTTTTGCCCAAGCAATCTGAATAATACCGGATTCTCTATTAACGCCGAACTCCCTGCTTTCACTAAATTTGGACTTTGGAGTGGCTCGCCGGCGAAGTTTTGGCTCTGATACGGTTCTGACAATGGGCTGGGTATGGAGGGACGAGGATGGCGATGTTGATTTCCAGCTAGGTGGTGATCGGAAATTAGGAAACTCTAACCCTAATGTTTCGGAAGACCAGTGCTCTATTAGAAAAGTCGTGAGGTCACATTGCAAGACGGAGGAGGTCACGACCGGGAAATTCGTCAGAAAATGCGAGAAAACGGAGGAGATTCTTAGAGATTGTCTTGGAAGGTGAGTTTTCTTCCTGTGCAATTTGGCTTTTTTGTTTTTCGATTTTCCTGGTAGGGGGTAAACGAAAATGATTTATTTTATAAGGCTTGTTAAGCCTACGAGTCATTCATTATTGTATTCTAAATTTCTGCTCTCTCTTTGTTATGTTTATCCCTCGGACGATTCGGTAATTAGCTTTTTTATTTTTTTTTAGTTCTTCGACCATTGGCTTACTTCGCGTCTATATTGTTTTTCTTATATTTTTTGCATAGGCTATTTATTTAATGGAATAGCGTATTGCTTTTTACTGCTTAATTAAATGTCTCCTGGTTCTTTGGCTGACGTCTTTATTGCAAAGGAATTAATTGAGCTGGTGTCTATTTTGTTTGAAGATATAGATTGATATCTGGGATTCAATTCCTCTGAGTTATTTTCTTTGAATTTTGAAGCTATTTTGATTTATTGTGGAAATTATGAATATGCGAACAAAAAAGTCTGAACAATTCCTTTTTTTTTTGTTAGTCATTTGGTTATCATTTGCATTTATACAGAGTTCTTTGTTTGAGAACGGAAGTAATTGGCTAAAAAGGAGAAAAATGGGAGATAGTAGCCGAGGAAAGCCTGAGTTTGCTCATTTATGGGATGACATTTACGTGTATTGGGTCTCATTCAGGGCCATAATGCCTTTTGTACACATTAAACTTCACACTTTAATCGTATTTTCTGACATATCATTTATCCATTAGCAGAACAATTATGATAAATAATAAATAGTTAAAAGAATATATCATTTCGACTACAAATGAATAAATGACTTGTAAATTACACTATCTTGTAAGATTGCGATATAAAATTTAAGTGTACATATTGTATTACCATTCAAAAAAGAGATTAGTCAGATTTTTTTTTCTCCTTTACAAATGCATATTCCCCATGAAAAAATTGAAATCCCATTTAATTAATCTAATCTTATACCTTTTAGAAAGAGTTTTGGTGGCAAATATGTATACTTGCCTTGAAAAGAGGGAGAACTAGCTAGAATCTGCTTGTTTCTGATGTGGCATTGACTTGTGATTTCTCTAGATATAACGCTGGTTTGATTATTTTTTTCAGGCCTGAGGAAGTGATAGAATCCACCAAAGAATACACTGAAGAAGATGTTACGAATGAGGTGAATAGAGGGTCTTTCTCTATGGGGTCACCAGAGGGTCGTAGATTCGACTTCCCTGGGCTCCGAAGTGATATTGAAGCCATAGAAAGAAGTTTTTCAGGCCGCTTCAATCGCTTCTTTGATGCTGCTGAAGAGATGAAGAATGGGTTCTTTGACATTGTAAGAGATCCGCACCTCTTTGACGGGGAGGCTTCTTCTTCCTCTCCTACGACTGGAACAAAGATACCCTTTGAAGATCATTCGCATAAGGTATTTCCTAAACAGAATGAGTCTAACTCAGGTTCTATCGACCTCTCTGGATTAGCAAGAGATGTTTAGATGAGAGTTGCATGTACTAGTTTTACTACATAAAACAATCATTTCCTTCAGCATTGAAGTCCCTGTGGTTTATGATAAGAGCAAGTGAGGTTTTTTTTTTTTTTTTTTTTTTGTAATCTTGCTTAATACTGAAGCTTTATTCACCGTGTGTTATAAATAATCAAACAAGATTATGTTCTTCTGGGCATTATTTTGGAGTTCATGAAATGCTTTGTGTACAGTCATCTAGTTATAGTCAGCCATATTTTCTTCTACATCTATAAATTTGTATTAGACGAAGAAAACTCCAATTTTATATTGAACATCATTTGGCATCTAGATTTTTATGGAGATATTCCAGTTGACCAAATTCTAGGAAGCTCAATCGAAATTGCCTGAGTTTGAATCTAGCATCGTGCCATGAATTTAGTATTTCTAAGCTTATAGCCTATATTTTTAGCTTGGAATTGTATATTCAAACTCGAAGTTTTGATTCACCAACATTTTTTTGACTCTTATGTTTCTCGGGTGTCTATTTTTCTTCTGGTAAAGGAGAATTTAGACCTTAAAATTCGAGGTTTTACGAAGATTAGATATTTAACTATTTATTTTAGACTAACACTCTTGATCTTTGAGCTCTGCTCAATTTGAACATTGTTGTCAATTTTTCTGTTAAATCTAATATAAGTATATCATGATTCAATTTAATAAGGTATTTTATTCGATTTTAAACCTGATTTGTAAATTTACCGATCTTCTATTTGATGATTTTAAGTTCTATCGGTCGTGCAATTGGGTTAGTAATCAGGTTGAAAACCCACCTAAAATTGAAAACGTAGTATATACGTGCTAGATGTAATAAATAAATTGACAATAATATCTTAATTGCAATCGTCCAAAAGATAGTAATTTTATTTGTCAAAAAAATATTTATACGTCATATCTGTAAAATGATCTCAACGTTATTATCTAATTTATACTAAATCAATTTGAATCCGAATTGGAGATCTACTTTGATTGCTATCTATACTTAGTGGTGTGCCATAAAAGGACTCACGTATGATATGAGATCTACTTTGATTGCTATCTACGATTACAAAGAGTGCTATCCCACTCCCCTTTCTTGACTTTTTCTTTTTTGGGACATTACCTAATTCCAATTTATTATTTATTGACCTTAATTTAATCCCCGTCTCATCATTTGCCCCTCCAAAACCCAGTCTTTCTTTTATAGTTCATACCATGTGACAAATGAATTTTACGCTAAATAAACATATTCTTAAATTGATGTAATCTTTATATTATGACGTGATAATTATTACAAAATAAATTATTAATTTGTATTAGTTAATAAATAAAAATTAAAAAATAAATATAATATTATACTTATTTTCACTTTTTTTTTTGTGATTAAATTATTGTCCTATTAATTGTTTTTAATTAATGATTATATGATCGATCGTGTTCCGAGTTTAGTATGTCAAAATTTACGCATTTATACGATGAGTGAATCACACGTGACGGTTGAAAAAAAGGATAAATGATAGTTTTTTTTATTTACTGCTAAAATAAAAAATTAATACTAATTATTTTGTTAAAAATGAATAAATAAACGCGTTTATATTTTTTTAAAATTTATTATTATTATTAAAATAATAAATAAAAATTAGCCAACCGAAGAACCTCTTGTTTCAAATTCGTCGCTGAGAGTCCGCGTTTTCGTGAAGAAGACGAAGAAGGTAGACTCAGGCGGCCATTTCTTCTTCAACTGCTTGTGTTTTTCTCTTTCCTGCCGTCCTTCTCTGCTCTTTCTCTCCCTCATTTCTTCTCGTTGATTTCTTCAATTCTATCGTTTCTCCTCTGTTGCCATTTGTCGATCTTCCGTTCATCGTATTTTCTTCGTTTTGGGAGATTGATAAGCTGAAGAGTCGCAGAGTTTCATCCTGCCTTGTTCTTGCGCGATGGGGTATGGTTTTCTATTTTCTGAGGTTTTTTTGGAGATTGCGAAGTGAAATAGAGGCTCGGGTGGTTGGATTGTGAAGTCTTCGCATCCGGAAATTGAGGTTTAATGCTCCATTTCTTCTGAGAATTTAGAAAGAGGAGAATCGGAGGGAACTTGGGGTCGAAATGGGAAATAATTGTGTTGGATCAAGAACGTCAAATGATGGTCTCTTCAGATCAGTTTCTCAATCCATTTGGTTTCCTAGAACCAAAGAAATGATTTCACACGCCGGTAGTGGAAATACGAGCAATCCAGAAACCTTTGGAAAAGAATTGGGAGCTCTTGAACTTGAATCAGTTTTTCCTCACCATCCTCCCGAACCAATGAAGATCGTTAAAGAAGAAGCTAAACCCGTGCAGCAAACGACAGAACCAGTGGAGGAGTTTGTACAAATAGAACTCCAATCACCGAAGGAGAAGGAAAAATCATCTTCACCTCCTAGGGGTTCGAGTGAGCAATCGGATGGTATATTGATTCAATCCTCATTGCTAAAACAAGAGACTAATTCAAAGCAAACTCCGAAAAAGGCTCATAATGTAAAGAGAGTAGCGAGTGCAGGTCTGCAAGTTGAATCAGTGCTGCAGACAAAGACAGGCCATCTCAAACAATTTTTCAACTTGGGGCGGAAACTCGGTCATGGCCAATTCGGAACGACTTTCCTTTGTGTGGAGAAATCTACTGGAAAGGAATATGCCTGCAAATCCATTTCAAAACGAAAGTTAGCCACAAAAGAAGATGTGGAGGACGTGAGAAGGGAAATTCAAGTGATGCATCATTTAGCGGGAAATCCAAACATCGTAACAATAAGAGGGGCTTATGAAGATTCCGTCGCAGTTCATTTGGTGATGGAGTTGTGTGAAGGGGGTGAGCTTTTTGACAGGATAGTTGAGAAGGGACATTATACAGAAAAAAAGGCTGCTCGTCTTGCTAGAACAATTGTTGGTGTTGTAGAAGCTTGTCATTCTTTAGGAGTCATGCACTGTGATTTGAAGCCTGAAAACTTTCTTTTTGTTAATAAAGAAGAAGATTCACCTCTAAAAGCTATAGATTTTGGACTGTCAGTTTTCTTCAAGCCAGGTTTGTCATAAATTTTCATCAGTTGATCTTGACCTATGCTCTGCTAATTTTTGACATTATTTTGATTCCAAGATTTTTGTAACATTACAGATCTTGACCTATGCTTTGCACTTTGTGTCATCTGGTGTATCTTATAGTTTGTTTACGAGTTACAAGTTGTCTTCTTCTCAAATCCTAGTTTTCCCACACTCTGGTTTACCAAATTTGAATTTTTCCAAATCTTTAGTTTCTGGAAATGCAAACCGATGAATGCAAATACTATTTTGTCTCAAAATCACATTTTGTTAGTGCATTGTGCAAACAGTAGTTTTGTTTCCTATCTTTCATATTTAAGCAAGTTCTTTGATCTGTTTCTTGTAAAAAAAAATGGATGTTTCTGATTTGCAGGGGAGATTTTCAGTGATGTGGTCGGAAGTCCTTACTACGTTGCACCAGAAGTTCTGAAAAAAAACTATGGCCCTGAAGCTGATGTTTGGAGTGCTGGCGTTATCATTTACATTCTGTTGAGTGGAGTTCCCCCATTTTGGGCTGGTACGAGGTTTCTCAATATCCCTGCATGGCTTCCTCTTTTCAGAGCATTTTTTTGTGTTAATTCTTCTCTTTTTCTCTTGTGAAATAGAATCCGAACAAGACATTTTTGAAGAAGTTTTGCATGGCGATCTTGATTTCGTATCAGATCCATGGCCTAGTATCTCTGAAAGTGCTAAAGATTTAGTTAGGAAAATGCTTGTTAGAGACCCAAGAAAGAGGCTTTCGGCTCATGAAGTTCTCTGTAAGATTTTCGTTTATCAGCAGTTCATTTCAAAATTTTCGTCGAATTAAACGAATATAGGTCAGAGATTTAGCTTCCCAATTTCAATTTTTCCGTGAAAATTGCCATTGCGGGTTTTGGACAACTCTAAGAACTTGCTTATGAGCAAGAAATGTGACTTTAAACTAATCAAAAATCTGCATGAAAGAAATTTGAAGTTCAGGCATTTAAAAGTATTGTACTCTTTCGCCTTTTTCAGGCCATCCATGGCTACGGATAGACGGAATGGCTCCGGATAAGCCTCTTGATTCTGCTGTATTAAGTCGACTGAAACAGTTCTCTGCAATGAACAAGCTCAAGAAAATGGCACTTAGAGTAAGTTCTTTATCACTTTTTATCTTCACTTTCAAATCGCAAACATTCTTAGAAAACAAAACTCATCCTTCTGCAGGTCATCGCAGAGAGACTCTCCGAAGAAGAAATTGCCGGATTAAAACAAATGTTCAAAACGATAGACGTGGACAATAGCGGTCAAATTACTTTTGAAGAACTCAAGGATGGATTGAGAAGATTTGGTTCTAACCTTGATGAGACCGAAATACATAATCTTATGCAAGCTGTAAGTTAGATTAGAAGAAGAGAATGAAATTTTCATACCAATTTATCATTTTTTCCTCATCTTTGCTCTGAAAAATTTGCAGGCTGATTTTGATAATAGCGGAACAATTGATTACGGAGAGTTCATAGCTGCAACTCTGCATCTAAACAAAGTAGAAAGGGAAGATTATCTCTATGCCGCTTTCTCGTACTTCGACAAAGACGGGAGTGGCTATATCACCATAGATGAGCTTCAAGAAGCTTGTGAAGAATTCGGCATTGAAGCTGCTTATTTGGAAGAAACGATCCGAGAAATCGATCAAGACAATGTAAGAATAGAAATTATGGAAGAATCACACAGAATTCTTAGAAAATAGCTACCCTTTAATAATTTGAGTGACTAGTTATAGAAATTTTTGCATAATTTTTCAATTTGTTCTTCGCAATCTCAGGACGGCCGAATCGACTACGAAGAATTTGTGGCAATGATGCAGAAGAACAATGTAGAGCTGGGAAAGAAGCGTATGCAGGGTAGGAATTATAGCATTGGATTTAGGAAGGCATTGCCTGTTTTCTAGGAAGGAACTTCATTTCTTCTTCTTCCTAATTCATTAATGTATAAATTTTGTCAATCTCCACTTCATCATAAGCTATGTACACTTACACTCTTACAGTAACGATAAAGAAATTAAATTTGAGAACTTGGCTTTAATTATTATATATTTTATGCAGATAATCTTTCAAGCACGTATTTTTTCACTTTGTACGAGGTTTTCGATCTTTATTATCGAGAGAGAACGTATTGTCTAATTATGGTAAAGAACATTGAGAATTTGTCCTAAATTGTTATTTGTCACGACTATAAATAAAGTCTAAGGTAAAACATTAGATTTTGTTCATATTTACTTACCCGAATCGATTTTCTCTCGCTATCATAGGAGTTGCACTGGCTCGTTCTCTACTACAAAAAACCTAATTCACAGTCTTTTTGCTCTTCAAATAATATTCAGATTTGTCTTAGATGCATATTTACAATAGAAAATTAATTAAAAAAAGCATTTATATTATGCCCGCTCCTCCCTTATAATTGTTCTTCTACTTTTTATGATCTTCAATTGTAACAATTCGATGGGTAAATACTACAATAACTAACTGGTATCAGCTCATATTAGTGATGGTGTATAATTTTATATTTATTAAAAGAATTAAAAATACATAGTTTATAAGTAGGATTTTTCTTTCTATCTAATACAATACGTTTTTATCTAATTTTAAAAATAAATCTGTGCGAACTCCAGTGTAAAGCAGATAATATTGTAGTACGAGCATCGTAAGAATCTTACATCAACTATTACTATATTCTACGATAGATTCTTCTCACGAAATTCATTTTAGACACCTCTATTGCACTAGTTTTTTTCTTTATTTAAAATTAAGTTAAGTTATTGTACTCTTTTTTAACAACTTTCTTTGTATAAATAACTATGATATATTTTCTTCTAAGATCCTAAGGAGGGGCATTGTTACTGCACATAACATCCTAAGAAATTAGGCGAAATTATAATAACAAGAGATGGACGCACACCAACATCGCACGTTGCGTTGCCTAGTAATTTATAAATAATATTTATTAAAATAAATAATGTCAAATTTATATTTTAAAAATATTATTGATGTTTTAAATAATAATTTGTGTAATTAAAATATATATAATATAATAAAATATAAATATTTTATTTATTACATTAATTATAGGAAGGATCAAGGAAGAAGCCAAAAATGGATAAAGTAGCTCGCTGGTATAATAAATTATTTAAAATGAAAAATTAATTTGAAATTAGGAAAATCATAGGACAACTTTGACCATCTGAAGGGAAACGTGGAAAAATGATTGGATGTGGACGTCAATTGGACGGCTGAGATTGTCATATCGGATCCAATACTGGCCCTTGGATTCCATTCTCCTAATCCTCCCCGCACGTTGTGACAGCTCATTACAGTTGGGTGGTGGTGGGGCCCAAATACGGTAACCATAATATCCAGACGTGACGACCAATCATGTCGCTTGTTTATCCCACGTCATCATACAGACAGGGTCACTACTCTGGGACCCGGCGCATTGGAAACTCCCTCTCGCGTTCAATTTTCATGCATAGTTGAACGCCTCTGTCTTGCTTTTTTTTTTTTTTAATTATGTAATTTAATTAATAGTTTAAGTAATACATTATATAATAAATAAATAAATTATTTATCGGTTAATATTTAAAAAACAATTAAATGTAGCTTGAAATTGAAACGGTGACTCAATTTTTAAAATAGTGTTACATTTAATTTTTTATTATCCCTTGTTAAAATGCTCCAACAATAATTAATATAATTATATAATAAATTAATTATTATAATTTACTATGTTAATTACATTGTAATTATATTAATTATTGCTAGATACGTCAAAAAATATTTTTAAATAATATAATAAAAGAATAAACATAACATTATTTTAATTTTTAAAAAAATAACGTTACGTTTACACTATAACATTTCATAATAACGTGACGCTTACGTATCATTTATTCATTGAATAATATACTTAATAAATTTAAATATTTATATTATAATAAATGAATTGTTATATTAAAGTGTAAATGTATTTTGAAAAAAAAAAATTCTTATTACTTTTTTAATGTTATATTAAATTAATCTAAAATCTAAATCCAATATAATAATTTACTATTGTCGTTAGAGTAAATTGCTCACTTTTCTTCCTTGCGACGACATGTAAGTAGAATCTCATTAGATAAATTTAAACAATAATAATAAATAAATAAAAGGAGATGATAGTCTAATTAGTAATTCAACTCCTATCAAGTTTTTTAAAACATAGTAGAGATGATACTCCGGGATGACATAATTCAGTTCAATTCCATGTGACCTTAAGAAAGTCGAGTCGAGAAGTACGAAGAGAATCAAAGATTTTCGATTCGTTCCAAGATCCTAATCTTGAAAAATCAAATAATAACCAAATTGAACTAGAAACTAGTATTATTTAAGTTTTTTTTTTTTTAATTTTTAAAAAACTACCGTCCAAAATTAACCAAAATCGAGGCAAAACTCGAGTCAACCGAATTCAACAAAAATATCAAGCTCAATTTCAAGCTGAATATGAACTTTTCTCGCTTCGTTGGAACCAAACTTGTCTAGTTTGATTCCAATTTGGAGTAAAACCGATTCAAAATAATAACAGTCAATATTACATATTAACATGATAAATCAACTTTGCTCGAGCAATTTAGCCTCACTCTAACTAACCCTGACCCTGACCGGCGTATCTTCCATAACACGCATGGCAATTTAAACTAATAACTATCTTCTAAATTTCCGTAAGCTTCAAAAGCAAGTTGTTTTCGGGATCATAATTCTTAAGCTTGTTTATTTAAATCTCATATTTTAATATAATTAAACTCATGGGAAAAAAAATTCTAAATACAAAGCATATCGGGATTCACTTTCAACATTTTCGTCGAGGTGAGTGTTGTGATAAATATGCGTGGAGTAATTTAGTGCAAATGTGTACTATTGTTAATGACAAATAAAGTGATAAAGATCGAGTATTTTACGTGTAGAGAACAACTTATAAACGTTTATCATAAAACTAATTAAAAGCCCTACATAGATAGTAAATAAAAAATTGATTCTCGTGATTAATTTAAAAATAAAAATAGTACGAAATAACAAATTTAAATGTTCATTATATGGAGGATATAATTGAATATTAATTTCGAATCCTTTTGCTTGTGTTACAGCAATGTCACTATAATACCAATGAGGTAACTAATACGACTCTGCCTCGGACAGAGGTTGATGATCGCCAATCCAGAGAACATTAGTAACCCATAATTTAAATATATGTCAGAAAAATTTATCGATCGACTGCATATGCTCTTTTATTTATTATTGTCTAAAATACGTTCTATAAAAGTTACAAAACATGAATCAACATTTTTACAGTATTTATACTAAAACGTTAATTCTATGTCTAAAGATAACTAATAATACATTATTCAATATAAGTTCTAAATTATCATTCGACAAATATAAAAAAAAATAATATTGCGATTTAGACATTCGCTATTTAACATGAAGTTAACAACACGTAAACATCTATTTAAAGTTTGTTACTTTATCTTCTCAATTTAAAAAAAAAAAAAATTAACCTATACAAAATACCAATCTCCCTCGATGACAAGGCATGGAAGACAAATTGTTGCAGCATTCACGACTTTCGTTCATGTTCTTCCTTTGTGTGGAAACAAAACCTAAACTACTTAAGCTATTGTGGACTCTATTCCGAACTAAATCACGATTACGAGGATCGACCATAGATATTGACATATGAAAATCGAGGTTTTGGGTAAGGCAATTTCACGAATTTATAAACATTCCAAATATTTGAGTTTTCCTTGATTCAAGTTTCCAAATTTTTAAGTAATTGCCTTTAATTCATTCTCACACAACTTGATTTCTAAATTTGCAAAAATTGAACACAAATTTATGCAGAACGTTAATTAATTTCGCGTAAATAGTTTTTTAAATTTAGATTTTTGCATTGCTAAAATAAAATTAATACTTTTTTTTTAAAAAAGGTCAAAATAATTTAATTAACCAAATATTAAACGAATTTGTACAATAATAACTCTATAAAATGGAGTTATAAGTGAGTGAATGGGGTATTTCATGTCCTCTACTTTCTCCTCGTATTATTTTGTTTGCTATACCAGATACTGTAACATTATACACATGCGTGACACTAAACTATATATATACACGCGCGTGGGGCGAGACTTTGAACTAAAAATTGGATGAAAATATTATATAGTATATTGTATTTGAAAATTATAGTTTCTCATTTCATTCTCATGTGATATTACCATTAACACCTTGTCAAAAATTGAAAGATCTATTCCATAAATTGCCTTACGGTACTTTGTCGCATGAAAAAAAAAATCCCAACATAGAAATTAAAAGAAAACCAGAATGGTATTTTCGTAATTTCCTCATCTGTATGTATATTAATCTATCCCCCCTCACTTGAAAATGCTCTGCTGCCAACTCCCTCTGAAGTCTCTCTCTCTCTCTCTCTCTCGCGTTTCTCTGCAATGTCTCGGAGAAGAATCATTTTCGCCAACTCGTTCTGAAGCTGTTGGAGTAAAAGATCATTCGATTCTTCAATTTTCATATCTGATTCTACTCTTATCCACTGTCAATTCTCTTTCATAATCTATTCTACTTCAGTATTCTAATCCAACTATCCGATTCGACTTCTCCGTAATTCAGTCGAGGCTCTAAGCTTGTTTCTGTTTTTTTTGGCACAACTCGTAAGGAAGATCGCGCAAGCTGAATTTCGTAGCATCTGTGTAAGTTTTGCATTGCGTGATGGCTACTGTGGCTTCTTGAAATTGAGATGACTTTCAGCTTTCGTAGATTTAGTCTTTTTGAGATGGATTTTTGTTGTTTTGTATGAGAAATGAACGAGATCTGTCATTTGGTGTTGATGCATGAACAGAGAATGATCCGTGAAATTCTCTGATTTTGTTTTGTTCTAGTTCTAATTAGCAATATGAGCATGGAGATGAAGCTAGTATAACGAAGTAGACTTGTTTTTGGTTACGGAATTCATGTTTCTCAGCAAAAAACCTTGTGTTGCAGATCATGCGATTGGAAAAAAAAATCCTTGAAATGATTTGCCTTCCATATTAAGTCTTTCAATCGTTTGCGCAGATGTGAGGAATTTCGAATAAAACACCGGGAACTTGTGTATCAATGGCTTATTTTGTTGGATGCCTTTTCTTCACGAGCAAATGAAATCATTGAAATTCTTTTTAGTTCATATCCCCCGAATAGTCAATTATTCCATTTGCTGATGACGTCATGCATGGAATATGCCGATTTGGAGTACAATAACATGTATTTCAAATTTCTTCTTCGCAGCATTTATCGATTATGACTTTGGACGAAGAGAGTGGTGTTGTTGAGGAACCAGAAATGGAAGAAACAATATCTGTTTCCGATTTGAAAAAAGATGTGGATAATCACATCGATAACGCCCATGAAGCTCTTCCATCTCCAACAAAAGCTAAAGAGCAAGAGTCTTCCATGGTTCCAATTGAAGTGTCTGAAGCTATTTCTACTAGTAAACACTCAAAAGGTTCAAAGGTATTTCCGTCCAACACCAAATGTGGAAATCCGTTGTTTGTAATGTATTGTGTGATTGAACTTGTGTGATTGAACTTTATCGTTTTGGTTAGGGATTTGCGCTACAAACTGATGCTTCTTTGAAAATAAAAAAACCTGCTAAGGAGAAAGAGAGACCTACTTTGAAAGGATCAAAATCATTTTCTCAGAGCGGCAGGAAAATTCTTTCTCAGAGTCTTTCGTTTCCAGCTAGAAGAGCCAGTACAGATGTTATGAACAAGAGTATTGATAAGTGTCCTATCAAAGTCGAATCAAAAAGTGGTGGTGTGAATGGCTCTAAAATAAAGGCATCAATTTCTGATGGATCAGTTTCATCAAAAGCTCAGTTAAATCATCCAAAAAGGGTTGCCTCCATTGGTGGTAGCTTGAAGGAAATAAACACAAGTAATGGTAGAGCTTCCAGTCATCAGCGATCTTCATTGCCATCAATTCATGGGATTCGCCGATCGATGGTAAAAATTCCTGATGTTTCTTCTTTTTCAGACATTTTTAGGCGACTTTATTAATTTTCGTTTTTATTTCTTTTACTAGCCTGAGAAGTCTGGTTATGATAATGCAATTAATTGCCCTCCATCTGAGGTTTTTCTGTAAGTCACCATCTCCCAACATGAGTGCTATTTTATTACCTTTTTCACTATTTTCCATATTGACGTTTCATAGTTACAGAGAAATTGATCAAAACCCAAAACTAGTGAAAACTAGTATACCTGGTAAAGAGGATGATGATACTCACTCCAATTCTTGGTATGATTCTTCCCCTTAATCTTGTGTTTTTTCTAACTTTTTTTATGTCCATATCTATTATCTTCTCAGTCAATTCTTTACCTAGTTATTTAAATCTCTTGAATGATTAGTGGCACCCCCCATGGTCGTAGAAGCCTTGCCTCTTCATTTGGTTCCAGATTGGATGAGCGAGCCGAGAAAAGAAAGGAGGTTGTTGATTAATCCGATAATTGTTTTTCTTTGTTGATAGTAGTGATTTAGATAGAATAGATGACAACTCGTTTGCTCCAATTTTCAGTTCTTTACGAAGTTGGAAGAGAAAATCCAAGCAAAGGAAGTCGAAAAAACCAACTTGCAGGCTAAATCAAAGGTACTATGGTTAGCATTTTTTTTGTCTACCCTAAAAGGCTGAATTGCTTTTTCAATGAATAAATTTTCACACTCAAACGACACAAACCCAGAACACTGTTACTAAGCACAAGAGTAATATCAAGCTTCCAATATGAACTACCTAGCTACTGCTCTCAAATGGTACTAAAACAAGACAATGGAGAATTTTAGCAAAATTTCATGGACAAGATACAAAGGATTGCCATTAAGCATTGAATTGCATTCTTTTCAAATTAAATATATAGAAGTACTCCATACAACTTGTTATGCTGTCATCACCAAACCTTTGCCTTGTACATAGCATATTGATCTATCTTATTTCATTGCCCCTTGATTAAGGAGCGTGAGACAATCCCAATTATATATAAACATCATTACGAAATTTATGTTTCAATTTAGGTGTTAAAAAATAAAACGTAGATAGTCAAGGGACAACAATTGCAAGGCAACAAAAAAAAATCTCACTTTCTCGGTAATTTTAGAGCATTTTCATTTTCTTCATTCTGTTTTCTTCCCTGCGTATCTATCAGGAGAGCCAAGAAGCAGAGATTAAGCAAATGAGAAAGGGCATGGCATTCAAAGCCACCCCCATGCCAAATTTTTACAAGGAGCCTCCTCCAAAAGTTGAGTTAAAGAAGGTATTCTTCAAAATTTTCTGAATCTCCACTCTTATACAACTCGTGTTGAATTTTCTTGACTTTTATCATTCAATTAAATTGTAGTTTTGCATCAATGAAATGCTGCTTAAGGAAATTAGAAATTTCTCATCTTCTCCTTCTTATCAATGATCAGTAGGATGATAATTTATTATGTTATTCAATAGATACCAACAACCCGTCCAAAATCTCCCAAGCTTGGGAGGCCTAAGAGCAGCACAGCAGCTGAAGTCAGTGGGTCTTCTCTCAGCCCCCGCTTAAACGGAGAAGTACAGATTAATTCACCAAAGGTGTCACAGGCGAAGTGTGATAAAGAGACTGTTACTTCAAAGAAGCTGATTAGAAAATCTCAAACGAAGCTTCAGTCTCATGAAGCTTCACCACTTAAAAATGAAGCAAATCCTCCCAAATCCAAACCAAAGAATTCCAAGCTGCAAGATCAATCCTTGGATCTCTCTGAACTTAATGAACAGCCGAGTTCAACCTCGCCGGAGATCATGCCATCGGAAATTGCAGTCGGGTGCTAAATGATAAAGTATGTTTGCATTTACAGACTTCGAAAATTTATGATCAGTATTGTGAATAGAGTGCTCAAACGAATCAGACTATATCTATCTCCATATATCTCAGTAATTTACTGTTTTATGATTTGTCTGTCGTATCATGTGAGTTTCTGCGGATTTACAAATGATGTAAAACATTTTTCTGTTCTATTTTTGTATGAGCAGTTTACCTTTCATGATGTAAGTGTCTTGGCTAGATCATGTGCTTTGTTGGTATAACGTAACCAGCTGCTCTCAGTACAATTAATGCCCACTTTAGTTTGGAGTTTGTACGGATTTGTTCATAGAGTCAGCCCTAAAATGTATTGTACTAGATATGAAGGAAAACTTTATTTATAAATTATGCATTTTTTACTATTTCAAACAATGTAAAAATTGTGCACTATCACTTAAATGGGTTGGGTTCTAACGAATCTTCATTGTGTTCACATGACGGAGTGTCGCAATTTTCTCCTCTTCGGAGACTGACGTCCTCATCGGTAACACTTACGATTAGTTAGTAACTCTGATACCATTTGCAATATATCTCGTTGCTCTTAGTATAATATTATCTATTTTTGGTATGATCCATCACGAATTTGTTCATTCGGGTCAACTCCAAAATGCGTTGTAATAGGTACAGAGTGGAACTCTATTTATAAATCATGTATTTTTTACTCTTTCAAACAATATAGGATTGCACATCCCCACTGATATTGACCGAGTCTTACGAAACTCATATTGTCTTCACATGAAGAATTGTAATAGTTGGTCATGAAGACTACATTATTTGTTACTTTTTTAGATTAAAAATAAGATAATCTTTTGGAAATTTGTGTACATATAACGTGGAAATAATCTACTAATGAAGAAAGTATGAACATGGATGTTCCCCAATGTTGTGATCCTCTTGTCGTACTAAAATTATTCCATGATATTATTATATTATCTTGTTTTATGAAAGAAAATTATTAGATAAACTCTAATACATGTTAAAAGTGTAAATATAATATAATTTACGGTCAAATGTCCCACATATATCTTTTATTCATTAATAACACATACATGGGTGTCATGGTATTAAGATTAGAATGTTGTGTAAATGAAAACAAAGTTGTCAATTTAAACCAGTAATAACACGTTTATTTTTTAATTTTACAATATAATATTATCTCCTGACGTGATACTTACACGCCATTAATTAATTAAAACAAAATATAAAAATTAATTATTACTTTAACAAGTTAATAATCCATGCATCATTAAAGTGTACAGTTAATTAATATACTTAACATTACTATTTGTTGATAGTATCTGTTTTAAGGAGCAATACTCGAAGTCAGTTGTTAATTGTGTGACTTTTAGCAACACTAAAATTCCAATAAGGAGGAACCCATTGGTATTAGTTAATTTAAACAGGTCGAATCCGATCCGTTGATGACTTCTGCAATAGCTAAGATCATTCTGCTTAAATCCGACCACCTATTCGTCGTATGAGACGGTTTCTATTGTTTTTGCACTATTCAGAACGAGACTGGTAGAGCGATGATCAACCTTCAAATTATTCACATTTCTCGTGCTAAGTAGAAGAACGATGGCTTCGATCTAGAATTTACCAAACCTATTTAGATCGAGAATTTGATTTTTTTTTGTTGACAATCTAACGAACCGAAACATCTTTTAGTAGCGAGAGGAAAAGAAAGCAAATGCGATTAATGTAATCAGCCTGAACCGTGAAAAGTTGGCTTGACCTTAGCAGTTTTTGACATATTCAAAGGGAAAATTGATTTTATTATTATTCATAAATAATATATATATATATTTTTTTTTAAAAATGTTGTCGTTGGAGGGCAGTAAATGGTTTAATTTTCAGTTATTTACCGTTGGAAGCAGTTTCTCTCTGGGAAGGACTCCTCCAAAATCCAGTGCCGTAGAATCTCTCCCACATCTCCTTTTCCAACAGCTCCGCCGCTTCTCTCTCCGTCGTGTCCTCCTCCCCCGACGAGTTATCCTCCTTTTCCAGCCTCTCCGTCTGAGCCTCCGTCTCCGCCTCCCTTTTCTCTCCGGCGGTTGAGGATCGACGCCGGTGCAGAGGCAGAAGACCGCTCTTGATCAGCTGCCTTTTTCTGCTTATTTTTCTGGCGCGCCTGCAGAGGCAGGCGGGGAGTTTGTAAACGGCAAGCACTAGGAAGTTGACGAGGGTGCAAGGGCAGCAGCAACATATGGCTGCGCATTCTGCTGTGGTTCCACCGGCGACCTCCGAGAATCGCCGTTTTCCGCATCGGTGAGCCAAGAGCGGCCGTCCGCGTTGGGACGATGGGGTCCGGAGCATAATCGCCTTTGACATGGAAGCAGGATTGTTTCAGAAACAGAGAAAACGCAGTCGGAATATTGGGTCTACTGGCTCAACCGGAAATGAGAAAAATCACAGAGAAAACGGAAAAGGAATTCATCTCCGGCCAGTTTGAAATTCTCCAGAAAATATACGATCAAACGCTGGAAAAAGAATGGCCGCAGAGGGATTCAAGCAGGAGGGCAGGGAAGAATAAAGAGGAGGAATCTTCAGAGAGAGATTGAGTAACCGAAGAAACGGAAAAGCTGAAACTCCATTGAAGACGGAGGATGGAATTGCCGTGTTCAAGAAACACGGCAAAGGGGGAAAGAGATAGAGGAGACGTTATTTAAATTGGCGAATTGGTCAGCAGCCCTCCAAAAACCGGGTTGAAATTTTCTTTTATTAGAATAATAAAATTAAAATAGAAAACTGTTTTTTTAATTTAAAATAAATAAATATTCTTATTTACTATTTTTAATTTTTTTATTCATATTTTTTAAAATACTTGTATCAAATAATATTTTATTCAATTAATATAATAAATTATTTATTTATAATTTATTATATTAATTTTAATTAATTACAGTAATTATTATTTTACACTTCAATGAATATTATAAAAAAAATAAAATAAGAGATTAAACGTAGTATTATTCATTTCTAGAGTAACATTATTTATACAAATAATGTTATATTTATTCTATTAAAATATTCGTTGATATGTTAAATAATAATTAATGTAATTAATTAAACAAATAATTTAATTAATTAATTACTCTAATCATCGTTTAACATTATTCTTATTTATATTTATTTTTTCTATTATTTAATTATTATTACAAACTATGTTGTTTTATCTAAGTCATAGATTATTCCATCTAGCTATGTAATCGATCATCTGTAATTTGACTTTATTAGGTGAATGGTTCTCATATCTCAAATAACGTATTTTTTCAGTCATTATTATATCATCCTATTAGAATCATATTATTATATTAATAACCACAGTACAATAATAAATCATTGGGTGGTAACATTTTCGTTCTTATAGCATATGAGTTAAGGGTGCTCACGGTACAAGTCTATCCGATTTCGAGCCTGAACCAGAACCGGACTGGCTTTTACCCGACTTTTATTTCGGTCCCAAAATCAGCCCCGAAAGGAGCGGTACCGAACCGGAACCGGACACGTTCCTCCCAACATTTTTGCTGGGTTCCTTTCCTAAGCACAGTGTAAATCAAAATCCGTAAAACACAGTTGTGTTCTTCACTATAATAAAATGTGTCGCAAGTAAAGGGAAAGGAAATTAAAAAAGAGGATAGCTGGAGTGGACAGCAAACCTCAAGCGAGTTGAGAACCAAAATGGGAACAACGACGAACGACTCTGTGAAGAGAATTAAATTCGGAACAACGTCGCGCAACTCTACGAAGAGAACCAAAACTTCGTCCACCTCCAACTTTCTACAATAATTCTTGTTCTTTGTACTGATCTTATTGGTCAGCACTGACTTCTCTAATGTCAGCCAAAGAGCTCCTCGGATATGGCGGATACGGAAGCCAAAGAGTCAAAACAGGGGGCTCGCGAGATTTTGCTCGATGGGGAGTTAACAGGAAAAGTTGGAGATTTGGGTTAGCTAGACTGTGGGAACAAGAGGCGAATCCTAGCACAACGACGGTCATCGGAACTTTATGCTATCCAGCGCTGGACCTACCGAGAACCGGGAAAGCCACGCACAAACAGTAGAGACGTATTCCCGACATTGACGGAGGAGGGGATTAACGCCGCATTAACAGTTTATGTAAAATTAAAGGAAATTATAGCTATTTGATTTTAATAATGTGTTCTAATTTTGCATTCAGCGGGTCCATAGCTCAGTGGTAGAGCATTTGACTGCAGATCAAGAGGTCACCGGTTCGATCCCGGTTGGGCCCTTTCTATTTTTTGGATTTTATATTCAATCTTTTGAAAAATAACCTTTTGTTATCTTTTTGCAATTGAAAAATAACCTTGCTCTACAAATCATTAAATACTCATCCTTTCTCCCTACTATTCTGTCTTTCCATCACGACCACTAAACAAAACAAAAAGGACAGCTTTTAAAGTATTTAAACACTAAAGTCACTTAATCAACGTAATAAAGTATAATTACCTCAATTTTTTAGACAAAATATACCTTAATATTTTGGTTATTATTAATATAATATTAATGTTATTTAATCTGTTAAATTAATCATAGCTAATAATTTTTTTATTTTTTAAAAAAAATTAAAATTGTTCGGTGGAAATGAGTACTGGGGTGATAGTATAAATAGCCAATTTACCCCCTTCTTAGCATGATTGGAGAAACCGTTTTTTTGTTGTGTGATTCTTACCAGGGTTACATGGTTAAAGAGTTCGGTAGAAGATCCAGAGCCCCACCCTGCGACCTCATCTAACGCCAAAAATGCCTAACCATTGACAGCGACGGCTACCTCCTTTCCATCCTTTCTCCAATGTTGAATTCGATAATGTTTTCGTCTCTTCTGCCGGAGGAATCGTCACTATTGGAGTGGAATCAAGGTCCAATCACTGATTTCTTAAATTGGCTGCAGCACAGTTTTGGAGCTCTCTCCTTATTTGTTCTGTGTTAGCATGTTGCTTTCGCAGTCACTTTCGTGTCCGGTTTCCGGCTTTATTTCCCCTCCCATGCTGCGTAATTCTCGTTTTTCACCTCGTCAGTTTTCGTTTGCAGATTCTGATTCCGATATCCACGAGCGCAGGGGATTTGATCCAAGTTACTCGAACTCTGAGTGTTATTGTCGGTTTAATTCTATAAATCTCTACAGAAACGGACGTACATGTCCAAAACTTAGAATTAGGCATTTGAAACACTCAGGCAGCTTGGTTCTCAGTGATTTTAAGCTCCTTGGTATGGAATTCGGGTCAGTTTATGGTTCCCATGTTGGAACTTCCGTATTTAGATATTCAGACACTAAAATATGGGCTGGGGAGGGCGGAAAACCATCAAAATTTCCCGATTGTATGTTTTCCAGAGTGAAAGAAGGATTTCCTGAGGCAAATATGACGAGAAAAAATATTATAGTAAATCCAAAATCAACGTTAAGCGTTGATGAAGTGTCCCTTACAGAAGAAGCTGGCAATGGAGGAGCAAAAACAGATCAAAGTTATTATGATGCCATTGTTATTGGCTCAGGTATTGGGGGGTTGGTTGCTTCTACACAATTAGCCGTGAAAGGTGCCAGAGTTTTAACTTTGGAAAAATATGTGATTCCTGGTGGAAGCTCGGGGTATTACGAAAAAAATGGATATACTTTTGATGTTGGATCTTCCGTGATGTTTGGTTTCAGTGATAAGGTAGTTTCAGTTGGTAGTTCTTCAAATTCAATGACGTAGATGTTACACGATAGAAATTTTGAAATATGAAGGTCCTAAGGTGTGACTTTTGTTATGAAGGCTCACTAAACAGAGTTGCCTGTACTAAAGATTAATTGTATTGATTTCATTGGATTAGACCATGCAGAAGTTACTCCTAAGTGTATGGATAGCTGTTAGATTTTGGATAATCTAGATCTGTTGCATACTTGGTCATGATTTCGTAATTTCTCATACTCATTTGGGGATATTTTACATGAAATTTTATACCACTTGCTAGATTAGGAAATCCTTGTGGCTCTAACTTTTCAAATTTGGGCAGGGAAATCTAAATTTAATCACCCAAGCATTGGCAGCAGTTGGTTGTAATATGCAAGTTATACCTGATCCAACTACTGTTCATTTTCATCTCCCAAATAACCTCTCTGTTCGAGTCCACCGAGAATATAGTGAATTCATTGAAGAGCTAATCAACAAGTTTCCCCATGAGAAGGAAGGCATCCTCAAATTCTATGGTAAATGTTGGGAGGTCCGTTATCTAGTCTCGTTGTAGATCTCCTCAAGGTTTATACTTCTAAAACATTACTTACAAGTAAGAATTTTGCTGTACTGGTAGATATTTAATGCCTTGAACTCTTTGGAGTTGAAATCACTGGAAGAGCCTATTTACCTTTTTGGACAGTTCTTTCAGAAGCCTCTTGAATGCTTGACACTTGGTGAGTATTTTCCTTATTCAAAAATGTTATTAGTGATCTGCAATCTGTAATTATGAGTGATGCTCAAGCAAAAAAACCTGGAGTATTTGTCATATTTCAAAATCATAGTAATTTTTGGTTAAAATTGCTTTATTGTGTATATCGGATGCCAATACTCCAGAGCAGATCCTCTTTTAGTCATTTGATCGTCTATCTCTGAGCTTTGAATTTTGATATAAATTCATTGTATTTAGCTCCCTTTCATCATTCATATATCATCCATGCTTGCGACACTATTAATACAATGTCAAGACCAAGGTAGATCTAAATTTTATCAAATTAAATTCACAGTTGACAAAAAATGATAGGATATTAAAGTATTTCCTGATTATCATGTCATATTTTGATATCACGTGCAGCTTATTACCTGCCTCAAAATGCGGGGGCCATAGCTCGAAAGTACATTAAGGATGACAAGTTGCTGGCATTCATTGATGCTGAGGTTAATCATGCCAAATTTTATTTCTAAAAGAACAGTAATTACTAACTTGAATATAGTCTGTCTATTTATTTATTTTTATGACCTAAAAGATTCTGCATATTTCTCTATTATTTGGTGATTCCACAGTGTTTTATTGTTAGCACGGTCAATGCTTTGCAGACGCCAATGATCAATGCTAGCATGGTAAGTTCGAGATTTTCAATTGTCCTTTGTGGTCTTTGTAAATTTTGGTTTGATTCATTGGAATCTTTCAGGTTTTGTGTGACAGACATTATGGCGGGATTAACTACCCTGTTGGTGGTGTTGGCGGGATTGCCAAATCACTAGCAAAAGGACTAGTTGACTGGGGTGGTGAAATAAAGTACAAAGCAAATGTAACTAAAATTCTAATGGATAAAGGGAAAGCTGTGAGTTGATGATGTGATGCTTCAATATTCTATACTCTATCCAAATTTAAATCTAGCTGAATTCTGAACCCAAACTTTAAATCTAGTTGCATTTTGAGCCCCAACTCCTCCTCCCTTTATCCTTATTTCTTTCCTTGTGCCCAAATAGGTGGGAGTGAGACTGTCAGATGGAAGAGAGTTCTTTGCTAAAACCATCGTATCAAATGCTACCAGATGGGATACGTTTGGTTAGTCATTGCTTTATTCAATAAAATTCTCTTGCCGTTAATTCATAATAATGATGGAAGTATGTTTTTTTATTTTTTGGTTTCATTCGTACTGACACAGATGGTTATTTTTCTTTGTTTAAGGAAAGCTGTTAAACAAAGGAGAGCTTCCAAAAGAGGAGGAAAATTTTCAGAAAGTTTATGTGAAGGCTCCTTCTTTTCTGTCCATTCACATGGGTGTTAAAGCGGAGATTGTACCACCAGACACAGATTGTCACCATTTTGTCCTTGAGGTACTTGGAGCCTCCTTTATTGATATTGATTTTGGTCTTTCACGTAGGAAGTTAAACTGATATTTTCATCTCATTGTTTCCATCCTTTCATTTAGGATGATTGGAGGAGACTGGAAGAGCCATATGGAAGCATTTTTTTGAGCATTCCAACCATTCTTGATCCAACGCTAGCTCCAGAAGGGCACCACATTCTTCACATCTTTACAACGTCTTCAATGGAGGACTGGAAGGTCTGAATGATATTATCTAAAATAGTTTGAAATATACGCTCAAAATTACAATTTTGATTTATATGTCATCTTTTGTCCCTCTACCAATTTTGGTTTTGAGGTGAATGTGGAGGAAACAATTTTGATCTGGTCTTTTGAGTAGGGACTCTCTCTAGAAGACTATAATAAAAAGAAGGAGCTGGTAGCTGATGAAATCATTACCAGATTAGAGACCAAACTATTTCGAGGACTTAAATCGTCCATCGTTTTTATGGAGGTATATGTCAGGTTCCAATTTTTATTTAAAATTACTGTGGTCAAGTGAAAGAATGCATAAAACATCCTCAACAAAAACTGAGATTCCACTATTGAAAAAAAAAAAGAATTAACTTATTAAGCTCAACACCAAATCATTGACTTAAGTCACTGAAGGCTCTTAAAACTGGATTAAAACTTATTCTTTAGAGTACATTGAATCTAAAAGTTTTATTTAGACATTACATGACGGAATATTAAATCTCAAGCTATGCAATAACAACAAAAAATATTATGGTCACTGATTGGCCTTGTAGTATGTTTAAAGTGAAGTTAAAACCATTAAATGACATTAAGTATTAGTGTTTTTGGTTAATCTTGCATTTAGTGTGAATTTCTTCATAATTATTTTAGGAATTGAAAGAGGTAATTTTGAAGATGCGTTTCTTTTTAATAAATCATTGGTCATTTTTATGCAAGACAGCTAACTTTCTTAGTATTCGCTTAGTTGACCATTTAGGGAGACCTAAAATTTCCTTGGTTATGCAGGTAGGAACACCAAAGACTCATAGGCGGTATCTAGCTCGTGATAATGGTACATACGGACCAATGCCACGAGGAACTCCAAAGGGTCTACTTGGAATGCCTTTTAATACTACTGTAAGTCAACTCATAAGTCTTTGCAATAATTTACTGCATTCACTAAATGATCGTTTATAATGAATCTGTAGGCCATAGATGGTCTATACTGTGTTGGTGATAGCTGTTTTCCCGGGCAAGGAGTAATAGCAGTAGCCTTTTCTGGAGTAATGTGTGCTCATCGTGTGGCTGCTGATATTGGTGAGATATCAACCTCATTTTATATTACTTTCGCCAGGATGAATCTTTTAAAATTTGTTATTGTTTGATCCATGTATGGTAATAATATGTTACGAACCTCTGTCATAATATTTGAAATGAGACCACGTATTTTAATTATGGTACTTAGATAAGTTTATTTGGTGATGTGAAATATGCAGAGATTCTATTTTCTCTATTTAACTCGATTATCTTCTTCTTAAGGGCTCGAAAAGAAGTCCCCAGTTTTTGATGCTGTTCTTCTTCGGCTGCTGGGTTGGTTAAGAACCTTGGCATGATGTACCACATTTGAGAGTGGAGATGCCAAATAATCATTGCAGTGCACAAGCTTTACTTTGCTAAATAACGATAGGTACAGCTTAGTGAGGAACATAATATCCAGCATTGTCTTCTGAAGACAACATTATAATGCTAGACAATCAAGGTAATTAATAATCTCACAATTTTGATCATCTTAACTTGTTGGGCAATCTATTTCTTATCTATTTTGTCCATCGCTTTAAGTTATACTACTGAAAGAAATTATGAGACTACTAAGTACAATTTTCATTTCCTTGGTTTACCAACTTTAGAGATTTAGTAAAATACCACATAAAATTCTTTTACGTTGAACATAAATACAATCAACATTTTGTGTCTCTATTGATGCATAAATTTGCAATGATGCAGTTTTATCATTTTTTCAGAAATATAATCTTTAACATGCACTTGAGTTATCTTCTTGAGCATTTGATAAATTAAAACTATGTGAAGGACACAAAAATCTTTAAGTTGTACATGGGTAATGTTTGGTAGTTAGTTCTATTTATTGAACTCAAATTCCCAAGTCATTTAGGGATCTCTTGGAGAATAGCTTAAGAAAACTGTTCTTCTGTTTTGGCATATGCTTCTGCAAAATTTGTTATTTCAGCTTCATCCTCCGCAAAGAAAGGTATGCCAGAAGTCGATATCCAAAAACCATGGCTACTAAGGCACTAACTTCTATTACACCACTGTCCATTATCATCCAATTTATGGTTGGAATGGTGGGTGTGATGGGTTCATATTGCACCTTCAGAAGAAGCTTGTAGGTGTGATAGGTGAATGACGTATAGCGAATCCATGATACAAATACCGGCACTTTCTGCAAGATTGGAAATGTGGCTATGCTTTAAATTGGAAAAAGATCTTCATTCTACCTTAGAATCTGATCATGTTTTCTCTTTGTTTGATCATGAAATTTTATGATTGTAAAGGTTATCTCAATGAAAACCTCTTTACTTACCTTCACAAAGAACCCACCAGCTAGCATGAAGGTCATTACTGTCACGGAAGCAAAAGTTGTTGCTTTCTGTAAGTCCATCAATGTAGCTCCTATAGCCAGTCCAAGCCCCTGATGTAATCAGACGTGGTAGTTTATTTCGTGGTGCTTTTCCATCAATTTAGAAAAGGAGGCATACCTGAGCTGCTATTATACAGAGGAAAACAGTAAGCATGCTCAGAAAAAATGGAGTAGCACTCAGTTTTAGTCCTGCCATGAAATAGACAACGAGGAAGAAGAAAACTGGTAGTAACAAGTCAAGTGGAAGATCACTCGTGGTCCTGGCTAAAAAGTATGCACTCAGCCTATACATGTCCGCTGCTCTTTCTTTAGTCAGCATGGCTCTTTCTTGGGGAAAAGTGAAGATGGCTGTAAACACAGGAAAGAAACCCCAGAAGACAGCAATGAAGAAAAGCAGTCCTTCCTGCATTAGACAATATTAGAATCAACATCAACTTTCTTGAACCTTAAAGCACAGGTAAATAGTAATGGTGGCCAGGAACAACTCGGCTTGCATAGTTTTATACACTTCAGTCTTTTGAATCTTTGGCTAATATTATTTTTGAATCTCAATTTTTTCATTTTTGTTCTCATTAAAATTGAGGAAATTTTATCCATCTAAAGAAAAATAGCTAGAGGTCTGAGGGTTATCTAATTTCTGCAGGATAATGCCTGTACCTGATCTTGCAAGCTTTTTGGACTGTTACAATCTGATTGCCACCAGAGCAACCCCAAAATAATTGCAGTAGCTAGTACTTGAGTGATTCTCAGCAAACTAAAGTAGTCATGCCTCCTTTCTTTGATTCCTCTAACGAAAAGTATGGAATATTGTTCCAACCAGTTGGCACCCCAATGTCGCTTTGGCAAGGACATCTTTGACATGACCTCTTCATTAAGGGGAATCGGAACAAGAAGTTTCGTTTTCTCCTTGTCTGAAGCTCTAGTTTCGTAGGCCTCAACAAGATACTGATTTGACATAAAACAATCGTTATCTAAATACCTGTAGGCTTTAGTTTTGAGCTTTTGCTCATCTATAGTAAACTCCTAGATATGGTGATTCGTCAATCTCATAAAGTCGAATTGGTGAGCAAGCTGAAAGAAATTTCCTTATGTACCATTAACTATATGGAAGTCTACTGCCAACAAAGTTTTCCATTAGGTTGCTTGACCCAAGTTTAATAGGGTTTGTAGTAGCCTGGTAGGGTACAAGTAATTTTCATATTGAGAGATTTGACTAGAGTAAATTGTCATACCAGGTGCCTATCAGTGTCAGAAAATCAGGAACTAAGTACTTTACCTCATGCAAAATAGCAGGAAATGACTTTGCATATCTTGTTTTGGACTCTGAATCATCTATTTTCACTTTATCCACTAATTCTGATGGCACGGAAACATCGTTTATGTTGCCATTTGCAAGGTCGAGCAAGAATTCGGCTGGATTCATGGCAATAAGTGGATGACATCCTATAGATGAGAAATAGACCATGGCTTCTGATGCTTTTCCAAAGAATAGCAAGCTCCCTTTCCCAAGGAGGATCAGCTTATCAAATTTGTGGAATAGCCTGCTAGATGGCTGGTGTATTGTTGTCACCACTGTTTTCCCATCCTGTCAATATGATCAAGATTGAAACATCACGAGTTATGAAGTAAATAGAGGTAAGAACTAAGAAGGAATGTTCTTGGTTTGATTTTTGAAGAAGTTTATGATGTTAACGTCAAGGATGTTCTTGGTTTTTGAAGAAGTTATGTTCTTGGTTTGATTCCGGGTAAATGGATGGGACAATCTCAAATAAAGTGCAGGGACAAAGTAGCTTGATAATGCCCGACCTCTGCTATGCTGTGTAATATTTGAACAATTCTCAGTGCAGTTGTGGAATCCAGACCAGAAGTTGGTTCATCAAGAAACAGCATGGAAGGATTGATTATAATCTCACTGCCTATGCAGACTCTCTTCCTCTCTCCGCCTGAAATACCGCGTACAAATGTCCCGCCTATCATTGTGTCCTGGCACCTGCAGATCAAAGAAGATTATTTACTTTTTGTCATTCGATCTTTCAAATCGAATGAGAAAAAAAAGAACCCATAAAGGAAAAAAGAAACTTTCTGCTCGAGCTTACCACTCTAGTCCGAGCTTGTAAATAATGTCAACGGCTTGTTTTTCCTTCTGGTCTTTTGACAGTGTATTTGGCAGTCTCAGGAGAGCTGCATATCTCAGTGTTTCTTTCACCGTAAGGTGAGGAAATAGAACGTCGTCTTGTGTCACAAATCCTATCCTGCCATGAATGCCTTGTTCTGTTATCTTAGATTTGTATTTCTACCCTTGTCTGATGCATTTTGCAGCAATTTCTTTTTTAGCACATTTTCAAGTCATCCTAATACCCATCATCTCTTATTCCAATTAAGTTATATGTTGATTTCTCTATGTTGTTTGAGTTATTTCTGGTAGGTAGAACTGCAAAGTGAAAATTTTATTCCACTTTCTTTCTAAAGTTCTGAATTCTTGCCTGCTTTTCAGAAACTTCGAATAGGGTTGATTGTTGAAAGTTATCGAGCCACTAACCAAGGACTTCATTTGTCTTCCCCCGAGCAAACTGAGAAGTGTCGTCTTTCCACTCCCCGATGGCCCCATCAATGCCAAAACCTCCCCTGGAAATACAGACCCGCTAATCCCGGTCAGTATCTCCTTCTCCACTCTGTTCCTCATCCCCTTGATAACTACCTTGTATCTCACATCCTTGAACTGCAATTTTTTCCCCCCAAAAAAATGATGTTTGTTATCAAGTGATCCGAGGTGAATATTGGCTCTTTTTCAATCTTATATTGCTTAGAAAACTCAGGTTTTTAAAACAAGTTTCGCAACGATTCCGACACAAAATAATGTTGCAGAACTCTCTGCATCATTTATGATTTTTTTCACCTATTATGGAAGAAGGAAGAGTCGTACAAAACAATTTAAATAAAAGTAGTTTTTCCAACTTCTTCAGCTCATTTAGAACAGAGAAGAAAGTAATAGGAGAGAGAAACCATAATGAACGATTATGATATAAGCAACTATGAAAACAACTATCAAAGAAAAAAACAAAAAAGGAGAGGATCATGCCCTGTGTTTGTGAGTAAATTTGTACCTTCAGATGGATGGGAAAAGTTGGCTGTTTTTGACATTTCACCTTCTGTGCACCTGCTTCAACGTCCTCCACTGCTTTATCCATCACAACTTTCCAAACATTTTTATCATCAAATTGCTCTATGAATTTTGCATTTCTCTTTAAATTTACGATTTTGTTGTATATACCATTTGAAATTTTCAATAAGTTACGAAGTAGTAATGCTACATTTGTTCCCTATTCTTACTTTTTAATTTTTAATTCCCGACGTGTCAAATATTGATCTGTACGTCATGAAATAAGAACAGAGAGGAGGAATAAAATGCAAAAATAATATTATTTCTCTTCAAATATCTTAATCTAAGAGTATCTTTATTCTCATGAAATTGGGTTCGGCTAAAAAAAATACAGAAAAAAAAAAAAAGAGAGTAGATGGTGTTTTGCACGAAACAATAAATAAACGTAGTTTTTAAACGTTCGACATGGATAATCAAGAAAAATATTAATTATTTAAAATAGAAAATGATAAAAAAAAAAATTAAAATAAAAAGTTTCAGCATTTTAATTTTGTTAGTGTGACTAATACATTACCTTCTTCAAAACTTATAATATTAAATTAAGAATTTTTTTTTGAATATTTTCCTTAAATTGTACCAAAAAAAAAAACATTTGAATTGTTTAAATTAAAACATACATGAATCATCATCGCGGAAAGGTTTGGAGGCCGTCGACTCATCCGGCGGCATGGTGGAGCCGGTGAAGGAGAATGAAAACCCAAGGTTTGCACTTGAAGCACGATTGAGTGTGGCCCCGGTGTTTGCTTCGTCGATCTCCATCTTAGTGACTTGCCCACTCCTGCTCCTCCTTATGTGTGTGTTTTTCATCCCGGCTACACCACTTTGCCCCGGCGAAGTTGACATCCTCACCCGCTTGCTTGACTTCCTTAAGAGGCTGTTGCCGCGGTCCTCTGCCACTTCACCGGACTTTGTTCTCTCCATATCCACGTCCTATATTTTGCATGGAGAGACTAAGTAAAGTCTAGAGAGAGAAAAATACTCTAAAGTAGTGAGACAAGACGTGGGAAGAGTACCTTATAAACTCCAACTCCACTTCTCTTATAGAGGATAGAGCCACCATGCCATGTTCAATTTAGAACTTTACAAATATACAACAACATTCTCAAATGTTTTCAAAAACCATTTTAAGAATAGTTTATGAAAATATCGTTTCCGTAAACTAATATATATTTTGTTGTAATTACTGTTTTTTCAAAAAAATCATAAAATTCGAGTAGAAGATTTGAGTAAGACCAAAAAACCATAGAATGTATAAGACATCAATTATCTAGTTTTCTCCGTTTTTAACATAAGTTTGGAAATGAGGCTAAAGATACCTCCATATAATTATCAAGATAGCAACTAGACTTAACACATGTACCGCAATATCATCAAATCCTAGTGAGTTTGAGGGTACCACATGTGACAACTCGTAGTTTGCTTTTTTAATTATATATAGTCAAGAGCTAAGTCAATGAACCAGCCTTTTCAAATCGATGTGTTTGGTCTTATATCGGGTGTTTGATGGGTCATCATTGCATTCGATTTAGGCAATAATAATATTCACATGTAATTATAGTGTTGTTAAATGTTTAGATGTCTCAAATTCGATTTTGTACAGAATAGATTAAACAAAATTATACATTTTTCTTAAGTGTTCGTAGTTAACTGCAGTTTCAGACTAATCTGTTTTAAGATTTAAATGTACTTAAAGTTGCAATATTGGGTTGTACTTGGCTACATCCATAATTTTTTATGATTTTTTTCTTAAATTTTGAAGTTCATTATTCCTTTTTCTTTTCCTATTTGGGTTTTACTATTATAAGACTTGCCATTTCAGCATAATTATGATTAGTGTTAATAACCTCTTAATTACGAAACATTTCCTTTTTAGTTTTTCCCTAATTTGATCATCTCTCCTTAGGTCTTATTTGGTTAATTGGAATAAAATGTTTAGAATAAGTCATTATCATTACTAGCTGCCTCATTTTTGGAGTTGATAAATTTTGGGACCAAACACGGCCTTAAAATTATAGGCCATTGTATGCAGACAGGAAGTACCATTATTATCTTATCCTTTTCTTTTATTTTGGTCCTTCTCCTAATTATGTCCAATTCCACTTTCTGTGGTTTTTAACTTGAGTGCGTATTTTGCTATTTTGACTTAATTAATTATTTATAATAAACCAATTTTTTTCCTTTTTTTTTTTTTTTTAATATTCTTGCCATTATTGGTCTCTATTAGTGTCCAAGATTATTCAAAATTAGTCATGTAAATCGGATTTTCTTCGTATTAAAAATATTTTAACTTTTTAATAGCACGTGAGAGGACTATTATATTATTAGTAACGCTATATTTAATCTCTTATTATAATCTGTTAAAAAATTCGCTAATTTACCAAATAATGATTACACAAATAATAATAATAAATTAAAATTGATAATTTATTACATAATTACACTTTAATTACACCACTACAACAAATTTTAAGAGAGTAATCATAACATTGTGTTGAATCCATCTAATTTTACAAAATAGACAATATAAGTTATCTCATTTGCAAGCATAGTGTATATTAAGGAGAATAACGTCTCGACTATATATGCAAAGCAAAGATCTCTGTAAAATCAAATGCGCAGGACATTTCCAAGAGTGATGTTCAATTCAAACTCAAAAAGTATTGTTCCGACTAAAGAGTCGTACGCTTAAAAAGCTACAACAAATAAGAACAATCAAGGCATACCGTATGAAATTATTCGTAACAACCGAAATCATTTGGAGAAACTCAATGCCATCTTCTACTAGAAAGAACAATCCCATACGGAAAAAATGATTCAACGTATGTGTACATTTTGATGACATTCTGATTTGCCGTCTATTCATTAGTAGAATAATTCAATAGTAGTTGTTTGTATAACTAATAACCCCTATAAGTCATGCTTCTAGTAGTAGCAAAACACAATAACTCGGCCACAAGGTCTGCTTCTGCAGTATCGACTTATTCTAATCATAACACTCATATCATCTACATAATACACATACATGTACACATACCATCAGTTCTTGGAAACTTTTCTTCTAAAATAATATTATCTGCTTCCAGTTCTATTTGCAAGGAAGAAAAAAAAAAGCCAAAATGAAATTTGGTCTAAAAAATTGACTTACTGTTCATCATTTTGCCTGTCTCATCGCAATCATAAAACACTTTCTTCTTCCAAAGTCATATCCCAAGCAAAGTCCTCAATAATTGATGCTTGGACGTGGGTGAGTGTTGCCAAAGCACTTGGGTGGATTCCACATTCACCAAAACACGGATATATATAACACGTCACCAATAAGAGATCTTCACAAATTTAGCAAAAGTTTCCAGCAAATCTATTATGTATAATAGCTTTTTATGTCTTTTCTCCACTTTCAGCTTACTGATAATTACTCACATCATTTATCAGAAATAGTATTCAAGTAGTACCTTGTGAACTTGAATAACTCCAATTAAACTTGAACCATTAAGCTCACTGGCGGGAGCCTGTGCTGGAGAAGGGTAAATAGCTGTGACTTCAATATGCATTAGAATATGTAGAAATTTTGCAACATTTTGACGATTTAAAGCATGCATTCAGCTGTAAGTCACAATTAAAGCAGTAAATAAGAATAAATTCAAGGGAAAGGCAGTAATAGCGAATAAAGAATGCAGATGATGCAAGGAGAATTCGAAGATGGTCTTCGCTTGAAAGTGCTTTGAGTTATTATTGCCTTCCAGGCAATGAAAAAGAAAATAATGAACACCCACCATCTGTCTCAGTGGACAAAGGCTATTTTCATTGCCATCATTTATTTCTATCATAGCTGAACCACTAATCCTACATCAAACTTCACCAAATATCAACAGTTTTGACTATAATGGTCAGGCCTGTCCTTTCATAAGAACTAGTAGATAGAAGATAATAAATGGTGCAAAATATATTTTCTTCATATAACCAAATTTCCAAGTGTGTGCCAGAGAGAGAGAGAGAGAATTACATGCAAAGTTGGCCAAGGTAGCCCGCAAAGTTATCCCCAAGTCAGATTATACGAACCACCCGACAGAACTTGTCTTCAGAGAGAAAATACTATTATTTGGAAGTTGAATGTCAATTTACTGATAAATAGCATTGGGGCAAACAGAAAGAATGATAAGAAATTAGGGGTAACAAAATTTTGAACAGGATTTTACATAACAGAAAAAATGTAGGACATTTTGAATGCTTTCACAGGAAACTACTCAATGAATACAATAAAAGAATTTAAATAAACAGGAAACCAGCTCTCCTCTTGAAGAAGCCAATCTCATCTCTACAACAGCATGCATTTCAAATTATGTTAATCACTAAGTAACGACTCATCTAGCACCTCAATTCGGTACTAAGGGTTATAGGCTTCTCTAAATCCATTGCTTTGTAATGCCTTGCTGCCAAAACCATTGTCTTGCATCATATCTACGAACTCACTGTAATCTATTCGTCCATCCTGGAAAAGATGCCAAAGAAAGGATATAAAAAATAACTTTCTAGCTTTCATCAAAATTGCTAACTTTCTAGCTTTCGAAAAAATTGCTTAGTGGTAAACTATCAATTACATTGTCCTGATCTGCTTCACGTATTATGTCATCTAAATGGGCATCTGCTAAACCAAACTGCTCGCAAGCCTGTTGGAGCTCATCTTTTGTGATATACCCACTTCCGTCTTTGTCAAAATATGAAAAGGCAGCAAAGAGGTGATCCTCTTTATGAACCTTATTTAGATGAAGCATTGCTGCTACAAACTCTCCATACTCTATGGTGCCACTATTGTCAACATCCGCCTAAAAGTTGTAAACACAGCACAGAATTTCAGATGAAAGAAGATACTACTCAAATCAGCAGTACAACTTGAGCATAGCCACAAAAATAACATTAAGTTAATTGATCTTGCAACTAACCTCATTCTAAGGATTAAAAGAGGAAACTAAGGTTCAAAGCAAAAAGAGAAAATAAAATCCAAAAAGAAGCTGACCGCCAACCGGTGGGCAATGAGTACATTTAGCGAAAAGGATGGATCTAAACAAGTATTGAAATAAGCTACATGCTCCTAATGAGCACACATAAGATGTTGGATTCGTTGAGCCTAGAATAGAATGTGCAGTGAAGAGAATTTTTTACATTCCTCAAGCTAAAGGCTAAATAGCCAATCTAGTTTCAGCATTAGATTCCTAACCACATGCTTGCATAAGATTTCATAGGGAAATCTTAATAATATTAACTATCACTTACCGCTTCCATTAACCCATTAATCTCAGAATCCTTGAGATGCGAACCCACTCTGTCCAAACCCTTCTTTAGTTCCTCAAGAGTAATCTGACCACTATTATCTTCATCGATCATCTTGAACATCTCTTTAAGGCCAGCAATTTCCTCCTCGGATAAACTTTCTGCAATAACCTGCCAATAAAAACATCATAAAGAAGACATTAAAAATATTTAGAGAAGGAAAAAGAAACAAGATAACATTAACACCTCTCCGCATTGAACTATATTTAAGCTTCTTGAAGTAAATAGATAAGAAATTCAATAACCTATTCATTTCAATATTATAGGTAAACATTAAACAAGCAAAATAGGCTGGGGGCGAATCTGTACGGGGATAAAAATTTAGCCAACATTCAAGACTCTCGATGTAAAAAGAAAAATCAAAACTGAGTACCTATCCATTTGAAATATTATGGGAAATAGTGTTTAAACAACGAAGAAACAAAGAACATCGACTGCTAGGAAAAAACTTGATCCCTGTGATTCAAGCACAATGAATTCAACGTGGCTTGTGGTATGACACTCACTATCTCATACTGATGCATAGTCTCATCATTTTTGGTCTCGTGACTAATTATTTTTCCTTCACCAATACAGGCTTAAACATGTGGCATGCATATTCATACAAAATATAACAATCTTTAAAATATGAATGATACTTACTCTTATCGCTATTTTCTTGAGTTTGTTCATAGCAGAGAATTGCTTCAAGCGAGTTAAAACGGCAGAATCAAGAGGTTTATCAGGAGCAACTCCTTCAATCTGAACCCAAGGATGGCCTGAAGATGTAAATTAACATATTTTACAACAACTCAAAAGATTTCAGCAATGGAGATAAACATCGTTAAGCTTCAAAACAGATTTGACGTGGCTACCATTTATCTTTCTCCATCTACCTTAAACTTCAATATAGTTGTGTTTTATGTTTGATCAGGGTGAAAGATGTAAAAGAAGACAAGATCCTTGGTCGGAGTTTAATTTCTAAGTACATTTTTCGATATTTTGTTTTGGGGATGATATATCAGGAACTTATAAACAGTCTAAAAGAGAGAGAGAGGCAGCCAGGTTTTTGTTCTTGTGTGTAATCAGCTAGGTGAAAAAATATAAAAGTACAAAAAAGCATCCATGGTTGGAATTGAGTACACAGTCGATTATATTATTTAAAAAACAGTCATTTGAGTTATCAATTTAAAGCATTGTCGCTCTACAACTTCATTCAACATGAAAATTGGAACATAGCATGAGAAAAACGAAACGATAAAGATATAAACTCACAAAGAACTTCATGGGCAGTCGGCCTTTTCTTGGGGTCTCTTACAAGCATTCTTCGTACTAGATCCTTTGCTTGGTCAGATATACTAGGCCATGGCTCTGACTCAAAGTCAAGCTCGCCTTTTAAAACCTGCTCAAATATTCCCTGTTCCGTCTCTGAAGAACAAGGCCAGGCAGCATGCCAAAATTTCAATGAATTTACGCATGAAAGATAATAACTACTTCACAATCACAAGTGACAAAACTATCAACAAGAAGACTCTCACCGTCCCAGAAAGGAGGTACTCCACTAAGTAAAATATAGATGATCACGCCAGCACTCCAAACATCGCATTCGGGGCCATACAGCTTCCGCAACACCTCTGGAGCAACATAGTAGGGGCTTCCAACGACATCTGTGAATGTTTCACCTGAGCAGAATTTTCTTTTTCGTTAAACATAAAGTGGTATATATTTTGGAGAGAGTCTGAAGATGTATTAAATTAGTAAATTACGTGGTCGCGCAATGTAATTACAGTAAGCGGTGTAAGTCATTCTGATGGTAACAGGAAAGATATATATTTGACAAATTTATGTATTTTAGCCAAGAATAGAGAAATAGAGATTGTTTAGGAAAGGAACCCAATGAATTTGCAGATTATAATATTCTAGCACACCCATTTCTTAATTAAGAGGAAAATTCTCAACAACAATGTAAATTGCATCTCCTTTCTGAACTCATGCTTATGGGCTCCTTGTCTAGAGGCTTATTGCCAAAGGAATTGTTTGTCACTCCAGAAATTAATTTTCAAGTTACTTCCTAATTTGGATGGTGCGGGCTTATAGTTTATGAAGAAAATGGCATTTTCTCACAATTCAGGCCGTACAGACAGCTGAACACAATCAGGGTACAGATTGGAGGACACAAACTTAGAGGGAGAAAGAAATACAACTTAAATCTTTTTTCATCAAAACTTGTTATTCCGACCACTAATTGGAAACCTAGTAACCAAATCACGCAAAAAATGTAAACTTACAAAGTCATTGCTGTTGCAGTACAGTCTCCCCACCAACTCATGCCAACCAAAGAACACCACTTTTTACTTGTTCGAAAACTTATTGGCTTTCTCGTTGATTAATAAAAGGAAAAAAAAAAAACAAAAGAGGAACTGGAAAGTGGACCTCCACTCGACCTTTTCTTCTTACGTATCAAAAGTCCACGATTGAAATAACGAATCCCAGTTGTTTTCTCGATAGTCAATCCAGAGGATGGGTAAATATCAAACGACATCACACACAAGAAGGACACTTGAAGAATGTCATCAACAGAAAAAAATATCAATTCTGCTAAAAACTTACCCGGCTTGAAGAAGACAGAGAGCCCAAAATCGATCGTCTTTAGAGGTGTTTCTTCTTCGTGGTTGACAAATAGAAAATTCTCAGGTTTCAAGTCTCGGTGCATGACACCCAAAGAATGGCACTCTTCAACGACTTTAACTATTATCCTAGCTAGCTCCGCCGCTTTTTTCTCAGTATAGTGGCCCCTCTGTATAATTCTATCAAAAAGCTCACCACCAGCACAGAGTTCCATTACCACATGAACTGCGACAGCATCCTCATAAGCACCCACTATTTGAATCACATTTGGGTGCCCTATGAGGTGATGCATGATCTGAATCTCCCTCCTCACATCCTCTACATCTTCTTTCGAAATCAATTTTCTCTTGGCGATCGATTTACAAGCAAACTCTTTTCCTGTTGCCTTCTCAACGCAAAGAAACGTGGTACCGAATTGACCTTGCCCAAGCTTTCTCCCCAAACTATAGCGTTCTTTTATATTTCCAGTTTTCCTTCCCAATACCGATTCCATTTGAAGCCCTGCGCTAGATAATCTCTTGAAGTTGACTTGAGCAGGTTTCTTCGGTTGGGGAGCTTCTTCAGCTTTAGGCTCCTCATTATTGGCCTTAATTTCAACCTTTTTTTCAGGTTCAGGTGGCTTAGTTTGCTCGTATCCAATTTTCACCGTTTCAGGAGGTGTGTTTTGAACCGGCAGGGGATTATCTGGAGCTTTTGAAGCATCAGAATGCTTGGATAAATCAGGACCTTCATTTGAAACACTTTTGCTGCTAACTTCTTCCTTCGGTGGAGGAAGCCTATCCTCTCTAGGCTGGGTTCTCCAAACAGCGGCTGTTACTGATTTCAAGAATCCATTAGCGCCGAGATTCGGTCCTACGCATGTGTTACCCATCAAATAGAAAAATCTTCAACTCCTCGTCAGAATTGCAGCATCCAAATTGATATTCGTTCATGCCATAAACATCTTTCAGGAACCAGATCAACAAGCCTTGATCGAACCGTAGAAGCTCAGTAACTAACATCCAAAATGAAGAAAAACAGGAAAAACAAATTCGAGAATTTCCTTCAATACACGAAGATAAGAGCAATGTCGTCCAGCCAATGTCAATTTCGACATAAATTTCCCGGATTAAAAATTCACAAAAACGATGAATAATTCCGCATTCGAAATGAAACTCCAAACTCCCCCAGCGCTTATGATTGGAATTACGGAACAATACGACACTGTCGAAAATAAATTACCAGAAACAAGAAATCGAGAAATAATCTTCAAAAGGAAAAAAGATATGGGAGAGAATAAAAAAAAATCGTCAAACATATGTGAAACTTGAAAGATAGGTAGCTGAATCAAGAAGGCGAAGCTAATCCAACGATCACATTGTCAATCTCGCCATCGCCATTATTATCCATGGGAGTAGCAGAGAGATTATCGCTGAAACTCCATAATTAGAGTATGATCATGAGGTTTATGCAAAACTAACACTATTTTTCCTTTCCTAATGAAATCTAGCTTTTACTTCCAAATCAAATAAATTCCTGAATATGGTACGGGGCTAGGCATGGGCCGGGCCGATTCGATCCGGTCCGATCTTGAAACCATACCGAACTGTGGATTAATGGTTTTGAAAATTTAGAACGGAACATTAGGTTCCTGAACTGAATTTGTTTCAGCATAAAGTTTATGCAAAACTAACGCAAATTTTCTTTTCTTAATGAAAACTAACTTTTAACTTTCAAATTAAAGAAAACATGTCTATATGAATGCATAATCATCGTTGATGCCCCCAGAGACATCGATATTGTTCGTCCAGGTTCATCTGAACATTTGAGACCGATTCGTAGAGAGAGGGAAACAATGCGGTCGGGACAAACAAACTTGTAAATTGTGAATGAAGGTAGCATTAGGTGAATTTAACCCTTTTAAATCCCAACAGTTATCTAAAGAGATAGGATTTTCCTCGCATTTCTAATTAATCATTAACCCCTTTCACAATTAATGTAGAACAATTCAACCGGTAGAAGAATAATTATATAAATGACGGTTGTTCTTCAAAATCAATCTCTATTTCCATAATATCACTGTTCTCGTGACTTATTTAGAACGCTCATTGTCTTACAAGTCAAGTTTAGGGCACGGAGTCAAGTGATGAGGCCTAAGTTTCTTGACTTTCATGGAACATATAATAAACATGTGAAACGTGACAATCTCGTTATGCTCTAAGCGTAAGAACAACGAAAGAAATAAAGAGTGTTATAAGTATATAATTTTAATTAATATTTTTATTTATTGTATTCAATGTTTAATTTTTACAAAAAGTAGAGAAGAGAATTTACATTAATCCAAACCCACTTCCCAACTTGGGCCTTAGGTAGGTATATTAAGGAGAAACAGCGTACAACACCAACGTTGCTCTGCACTTCCACCAACACTCTCACCACACTTTGAAGTAAAAAAAAACAACTCATCAACTACACCTTTTAAGTTTGGGGATTTGTGGCAAAATGAAGGGTATAATTGGTCTTTTCCTTATTCAGAAGAAGGATTTCTTTGCTGGAGCTCTCCCCACAGCTCTCATTAAGTTGGCTATTTCTTGAATTTTGGCCACTTTAGTTCCTCTTTTACCCTCTGCTGATGCCCTTCTCTCCTCTGCTTTTCTGTGGGCATTTGCCACCTCGTTCTCCATCTTCTCCATTGCTCTTGCTCTCTTTTCCTCCAGCTTCCTCTGCCAATAATATTTCAACCTTTTTCATTAGGATCTTAAGAATGTTTTTGTTGAAAATAGAACGAAAATACAAAATAATTCACTAAATTTACATTTATTACGAAGATCAAAATACAACTGCGAGTTTCGTGACTCGAGCGTAAATGAATTTGTGGAGAAAACAAATAACGCAGACCCACCCGTATGTCCCAAATATGATTCGACTCGGACCAAACTTTATCGAATTTAAAACAAGCCCTCCATTTTCTCCTTGTCAAGAGGACTCAAAGATATTCAATAAAATGATATTTTATTGATAAAAACTCAACCCTTTCTCTCTCTAGAATTGATGAAAACTCTCTCTCCATGAGCTCATCCCACGGTGACTAGTCCTTTCTGCATGAAAGTAAAACATTCCCCACACGTCCAAAACAAAGCCCAAAAAAAGAAGAACATTCTCAATCCACACAAAATAGAGCAATTGAAAAAAGTTAATAGAAGAAATTATTATTTTTTACTTGTTCAGATTATGAACTTCCATTCCCAAAAATTTTCTGGGAAATTTTCCCGAGAAACAAACACGTACCTCCACTTTCTTCATCCACGAAGTAGACTGCTGCACCTGCTCGCTTTCCCATCCCCGAATCACTGCTTCTTCTCTCTTAAACCGGTTGTTAACCTTCGCTATCTTCGCATTTTGCCAAGCTGATATTTTTGTATCCACCTCCTCTTTCTTCACCCTCTGCACCGATATCTCCGCCGAAACACCTAGATTCCAGCTCACCGGAGTCGGAACCGGGTTCATAGGATTCGTATCCGGAACAATTGCTAAAGGATTCGTCTCCTCCTCCGGCATACCATCCTCCCGAATCCTAGCCAGCAAACTGGTTCGGTTATTGCCGCCGTCCTCTTCGTTGCTATAGCCGACACTTCCGATCTCCGCTCCGGCTAGAACCAACGCGTTGAACTCTCTGCTCATGGTGGTGAAGTTTTCACTCGAACCGCCGTCGCTCGCAGCGGAAGTGGACACTGACCGGTGACTACTCGTCTCCCAAGATTCTCTCCGGCGACCCCTGTTTGCGGGGAGAGGTTGGGGCGGGATCAGAGCGTGGATGTCTCTCACTGGGTCGCCCTCATCGGCGGAGTGGCTGGCGGTGGAGTTATCTTGGGAGGTGGTGGTGATGATTGACAAAGCTGTTTGATCGTTAAGCATGTTGAAAGAGAAAGACAAGGAAAGAAGTGCAATTTTTTTGGGTGAGTGGAAGAAGACAAAGGGTTTAGTCTTGATTGGTTTGCTCGATTAAGAATTATAATTTTATTTTATATATTTTTTAAATTATAATTTTATTTTAATTTTTTAATAATTATTTTTGATGGATATGATAAAACATAATACATCGAAAAGATTTAAGTGGTTGGCTTATGTGGATTTGGACACTGCTTTCTTAAATACTTGTTGAAGTTTTGAACCATAATTATTATAATTAATATAATAAATTTAATATTTTAATTATATTATTTATTATTTAACATATGACACGTATATAATAAATTATAAATTTTTATCTAATAAAATTTTAATCATTTACTTTACACTTTATTTTAGCTAGCTGCTGTTCAAAAAATACTGATAAATCAAACCATCTCATTTGATTCTATTATCAGTTTTAATCTTTTATCAAAAATTTTTTTAAATCTTTATTTGATAATTTTACCACATATTCTCTACTTAATGAGAAATTAATATGAAAATTTTCGTTATTTTTTAATAAATTTATGATTTATTATAATTTTATTTTAGTAATTTATAAAAATATTATAATAAATCATACAAGTTTTAAAAAATCAAGAATTTTTTTTAATTATCTACACATGATGTGGTGATCATGTGAAAATATTTTCAAACAAATTCAATATCTTTTGGTATTTGTTTAAAAATTAATTTATAAAGTAAATAAAGAAATGAGATTAATTTTAAAAAAATACCAAAAGATATTGGATTTATTTGAAAAACTTTTTACATGTTCAGCATATCATGGGTAGATAATAGAAAATGTTTCGTAGTTTTCTAAATCTTGTATGATTTATTATAATTATTTTATAAATTACTAAAATAAAATTACAATAAATCGTATATGCGTTAAAAAATGAAGAAAATTTTTAGATTATCTTTTCATTACATAGTGAACATGTAATAAAAATTTCAAGTGAATCTAATATCTTTTGATAATTTTTTAAATGAGAATTTAACGAAATTATTGATAAAATACCAAAACTGATAACAGAATCAAAGTACAAGTTTTGATTTGTCAGTATAAGGGACTAAATGAAATAACGTGCATAGTACAAATTTAAAATCAATAATTACCTTAATATTATTATTATTATACTAATATATATATATATATATATATATATATATATATATATATTAAATCTAAATATTTTCTAATAAAATTATAAGTAAATATTAAAATAGAACTTAAAATATGATAATATTTTTAATAAAGTATTTTAAATTTTTAATTTCATCGATTAATATTTCAAATTCTTGAAGCATTTATTGTTAAAATATGTTAAACTTCGTTAACAAAATGTTAAACTTTGTTAACTAGAACTCTCTCTTCCCACTTTCTCCATCCAACCAGATATTTGAAGGTGGAGAATTCGGATTGGTTGATTGTCTCGAAAATTGAGGCACCAATTGGTTAAAAATATTACGTCGAGGTCTATTGTGATATTTATTCTAATATTATTGTTCCAAAATGTGAAACAGACAAAGAAATAAGAACTGAAATGGATGGTATAACCCGCGTCTGTGTCGGTAATGAGATTTACTGGGCCCCACCATTACAAGATTAGTGCACCAAACCATTCATTTATTTACACGCGTCAAATGGCATTGTAGATGGATTATACGTGGCCTGTTTTTATTGGCGGAGGCCCACCACACAGGCTACGTATGCTTTTTCCATGCACGTTATGACGTAACACCAATGATTGTACGCCACGTGTACACCAGAGATCCATTTTGTTTGAGGTTGTCCTGATGCCCACGGCATTAATTTAATATCCTGCAAATATTATATAATTATTTAGAAAATGAAAAAAATATTAATATTAGTTTAAACAAGTAATTCTGTGAATAGGTAGTCGATTTGTTTCATTTATTGAGATTTGAAATAATTTATTAAAATAGTCAAATGTTCAAAAGTGACATTCTCATAGACTGAAAATATTATTTTGAAAAATGTCATAAAATATTATGATATTTTTCAAAAAATGATGCAAAGGAAGTGGAATGGGGAAGTGAGACGTGAGATTTAGGACAGTTGTCCGGGGGATTTGACGTTATGAAAGTGATTTTTTTATTTAAATATACAATAATTATTGAAAATATCAACTACCAAACAAAAAAGGAAGACCCCCCTCCACTTTGAACTTTCTTTGAAATAATTAAATTTAATAATTATAAAATTTGTACACAAATAAGGCTTAGGCAAAATACACTTGGTAAGAGTTCATACATTACCAATTTAATATCTCACACATGAACGTGACAATCCATTATGCAATTATGTGATGTATAATACAATTAAAATAATATATATTATGATTGGATGTACCATGTTTTAGTATAAAATAATTTATTTATATTTCCTATATTATAATGTAATGATTATTTTTAAAAAAAGGTCATTATAACTCTAAATTCAATTTTTTAGATAAAGATCATATAATATATAATATATATCATTAATCTAGATAGATAGATACTAGCAATGATATATGGTTTAATTAATTTATTTATTTTTATGAAAAAACTAAATGAAATTTGATGAAAATATACTAATGGGAGACCTTATAATGTATATATATATATATATAGATATACTCATTTAAGTACATGTGACATGCTTATAAATAAGCTCGGTTTTTCTAAGGACGTTTACTTGATACACTTGTTCGAATACTCGATTCGTTGTATTTACTCCGATTAGAAAACTTTACACGAGAAATATGGTTGCAAGGCTTTATTCGATGAGTTGTTGCGCGTCGTTGAGAACTAAACAAATCTCTGTCTAATTGTTTGCTTTTATTGTTTGCGTGATAGATATTGACGCTCGTAGCAAAATTTACCAATACAAGATATTCTTTTTAATGCGCATAACAAGTCTCGATAATATTTTGAAATTTTTGTATTTTTTTATTTCTGGAAAAAATATTGTAAAATTTATCCCGATGTTGTAATTTTTTTAGATCGTGTTCTTGTAGTTTTTCTCGGTTTAGAGGTTGTCCATCAATTGATGTATAAAATCTCCATGTTTGTTTTATTAATTTCTTAAATTGTAAGTAACAACACTATTTGGGATTGAAACTCAGCTTATTGATTCCAAATTTAATAGCGTTGTAGAAGTTGATAGATAATAAAAAAATAAATGCACTTCTATTAACTTTACTACTACTTTATATATAATAAATCACACAAAATTGAAAAGAAAAAAGAAAATTCTTGCCCAAACTACGAGAAATGGAAAATTTTTTGATAGAACGTGACAAATTGTTCTATTCTAAGAATAGAAAAATAAAGACGAAATGGTGAGAAGGTGGGGGGGCATCGTTTTATTCAACGAATTAGATTATATTCGAAGCCATATTGAAGCAGATCAGAACAGGAAAATATTGTTTAGTTTTCGTTCGGATACTTTCTTTGTAGCGTATATTTTGGTAAAATACATTATTAGTTCTCGTATTTTAGGACTTTGTACGATTTAATTTATCGAAACATAAGATATGTTTGTTACCGGAACATATTGATATGATTGAAAGAACAAAAAGCACAAAATATATCTTCGAAATTGAGCAAAGATTATTTGAAGCTTTTTATTAGACTAAAATAATGAAAGTTAGAGGTTCCAAGTGTGCAGAACTTCAAAAAAGGCTACTTTTGTTTTATTTTATTTTATTTTTTGAAGGACACAAATTGCAGTATTCTCAACGGCGAGATTGGCTGTTTCTTATGCTTAAATTCATTACTTTTCCGCTCCCAAATGCTCGTCTAATCGCTTCGTTTTCGTCAGATTGAAGTGGGTTTTTATTCTATTTTCTTCATTTTTTTCCTCCCTCGTGAGCATCTTTTGATTCCGTTTCTTTCTGGGTTCATATCTTTTTATCTGCATTGCATTAAGGATTGTTAGAGTTATTGGGTACATGGGTTTTGATTTATGGTTCGTGAACTGGATTTTTTTTATGTGTTCTTCCCTTCTTGGTTACTATCTGAGTAAATTTTTGAAAGTTTATTCCAATGCCATTTCATCTGGAACTTTGAATCTGATATTCAATCCATTATATCCTTACTCATTTTTATGTTGTATTAGGTTGAAGTAGAACTTAGAGATTTGGATTTCATCTCAGAATGGTGAGTTCTTCATTTTTCTGTGTGCTTGGTTGTAAATTTGGTTGTGCTGGAAAAATAATGTCGAACAGAAATCGTTGATTTGATTTTCTATCACTATGTGTGTTTCTAAGGGAGAAGCCCCAGCTTTCTTCAGTAATGATTGTGAAACAGCAGCTTCCCTTGGCAATAAAACAGTGAGAAAATCTAAAATTCAATGTTTTGATCTTCACATGAATTGTTTTGCATGCCATTTTCCCAATTTTTAAACTATGCCTGCATAATCTGGCAGTATTTGATTGGTGGAGGCCATGATGATGCAATATCAATCAAAGTTCAAATTTTTGATCAATCTAGCGGTGAAATGTGAGATTCCTATTTTAAAGCTTCATCTTTTCAGTCACGAGGTTTGATTTTGAGTGAAATCTGTAAGGTGGATCCAACTGTGCTTGGAACTAAGCCAAAGTCATCACAAGGTCTTTCTGCAATAGCTATAAGTAATGATCGGATACTGGTTATTAAGGGCGGATCAGATTCAAACGACTGCGTTTGGTTCCTCGAGGTTAGTATTTTGCAGATTCAAAAGCTGGTATTGTATCTGATTGGTAATTCCATCCAAATTGAAAATATATAAATAGCTCCAAACATTAGATTTTAAATTGCACTTTACTTAACCCTTTGAGAAATAATGGATATTTTGCCTCATTGCGCAATTCATTCGTATTTAGGATCCAATATTTTTGATGTAACGCTTTTCTTTTCGAGTGTGAATCATATAATTTTTCTATTTGGATTATTGGTTGAAAATTACTTGGGCAGGTAGACACCCCATATGTTGAAGAACAGAGAAAAGCTTTGGGGAGTGAAGTTGTTGCATGGAGTAAGGGGGTGAGGGGCAGAGCTGAGAAGCCAATTGTTCTAAGTGGCCCTTCTGGTGTGGGAAAAGGGACCCTTATTTCTATGCTCATGAAAGAATTCCCTTCCATGTTCGGATTCTCCATCAGCCACACGACTCGACCGCCTAGGAACGGCGAGAAAAATGGAGTCCATTACCATTTTACCGAATGGAGTTTAATGGAGGATGACATAAAAGAGGGGAAGTTTCTCGAGTTTGCTTCCGTTCATGGAAATCTTTACGGGACTAGTATCAAATCTGTTGAACTCGTAGCAGATGAAGGAAAGGTGATGATGATTTCAACTTGTAAATTAAATTTTAAACTATTTTTTCTTACAAACAAACTTCCAACTTTTAGCCGTCGACGATTTAAACTTTTCCGTTAATTTATTAGTTAAAACTAGCACGTGTTTATTGTTTTGTTTTATTTGATGAAGTGTTTTAACTTCTCTGAAAATTGCCGATCTGATTTCAAAATTTATCGCTCGATTAAATAGTTTCGATATTGGATTAAGAACCGACGGATGAGTTAGAAATCAAGGTAAAATACTTTCTAAAATGAAAAATATGATATATATGTGTTGGATTAACGAATAAATTAACGATAAAAGGTAGAAGTTATGTTTGTAAAAAAAATAAAGTGTAAGGTAACTCAATCGTTAAAGTCTAAATAATACTTTATCTTTTTATTGTAGAGATGTATACTGGATATTGATGTTCAAGGGGCAATGTCTGTTCGGGCCAGTTCTCTCGAAGCCGTTTTCATCTTCATTTGTCCTCCATCGATGGTTGAGCTTGAGAAGTGCCTTCGATCTCGGTAAATACAAGCATCACACTCCATAAATTGTGACTTTAAATGTAAAGATCTAAATTAATCGAATAAGTATATTCTTATTCGAATAAAGTATACAGGAGGACAGAGTCAGACGAACAAATCCTTAAACGACTGCATAATGCGAAGGCAGAGATCGAGCTAGGACAATCGGCTAACATCTTTGATTATGTGATGTACAATGATAATCTCCAAAGTTGCTATGAGAATCTCAAGGTAAGTTCATTCCAATCACCTTTATCAAAAAAAAAAAAAAAAAGAAAGAAATTTTTTAATAATTTCTTGTTTTTTTTTTTTTAAATTGTTGGAATTCGATGATCGCCTTATTCATATCCGTGAATTAGAACCTAACTGGTTCGATATTACCGTCGCCTCATCAATATCTATGGTAGATAACAAGATCTTCATATTGAGTGAAACAAACAATCTCGAAAAAGAATCGAAAAACGGGTCGAGGAATTTGTAAGTGCAATACATATCCAACGCTATTGAAGAAATTGAAAATGGTGAAATTTTCAAGTTGTCGATGATTGAATTCTTTCGTCTTGGGCAGAAACGTGTTGAGTTTATCGTCGTTGACCGGAGGAGCGCCCGAACTAACTCAAGGGGTTGACTTTTATTCCGTCGATTGACCTTTAACGAGCTAATCGGTGGAGAGCTTTAGGCTATGACAACTACAAGTTTCATTCTCTCTTCTTTCCTATTCTTAAGTTGAGATAGATTGAAATGAGATGAATTATAAAAACTTAATTATTGATTAGATTCTCTAATAATTGTTTTAATTTGTAATCAAAATTAGTGTAAAGTACAAAATAAAGCTTAAATTTTTAGAGTTCGCGCAATTTAAATCCAAAATCTTATTTTTGAAAAAAATAAATATTTAATTTTAGAATTCGTTAAATTCAAATTTTAAATTATTTTTAACAAAATAAAATTCAAATTTTGTACAGTGAACCAATTAGACTTTATGAACAAAACTGATTAGATATTATAATGTTTATGCATTTTTAATTTTAATTTGGATAAATGTCCATTTTACCCTCAAAGTGTGAGTGTATTAATAAGTTGGACCTTAAAATTTTCTTTTATTAACAAGGTTGACATTGAAGTGTGAATTTTTAACAAATTAACCCTTGCCTGATCGTCCAATCTCAAATTTTTAAGCGGTTTTGCACACTTCTTTTGGACTGGGCACTAGCTCTTGAAGGTACGAGTGCCGGTTCCAGCAGAAATGCGGGAACGGATGCAGCTCTTGAAGAACGAACGGTTGGTCCAAAAAAAAAAAAATAAACAATATTGGATTAGTTTGAAATTTTTACCGTACAATTGCCAAATTATGAGAAAATAGTCTAAAAAATTTCGTGAGTTTTCAAGATTTGTTCAATTTATTATAATTATTTATATATATATTGCATAAAAAATTATAATAAATTATGAAAATGTACAGAAACTGTGAAACTTTGCAAAAAGATAAACATGTTTAATATTTAAGTTGAATGAATCAAATAGTATCGACATAAATCAGCCAGTCCAAATTGACTCAAATCGAGTCCAAACTAAAAAATCAAGATCGAACTCGGAACTGAACCAGAAAAATTAAATTCAAAATTCTTTTTGTTAATGGTGCAAACTTCAAGGTTCAATTTGTTTGAAGAAAAAAATTAAATTTTAAGTAGAACGAATTTTAAATTTTAAATTTTAAAATTTATTTTATCTAAAAAAATAAAATTTACAATTTAAATTGAAGAGGTAGAAGACTAATTGATTGGACAAGGGCAAAGCATGTTGGTCTTTCTTTAATGGGCCAGGTTTTTGTTGGCCCAAGGTTGTCGGCTTTTCTTACAATTAATCTGGTTGTTTTTTTTTTATTGTAAATGATTTATGAAAATAAAAATTTGAATATTTTAAATAGAAAATAATAATTTTCTGAATTTTTAATTTTTAAAAATAATTAAAAAAAAAAAAGAGGAAAAAATTGTCTTCGCTTACATAAATAACTAAAATTGACAAGTGCCTGATGTCCGCTCCCGTACGATAAGATTCAGAGTCCCGTATCTTTCTGATTGGCGGACCTCATCTTCACATTTCATTTTACTTTAATCTCATTTGCCACACGCACGCCTCCACCGGTTCTTCCCGTCCCCGTCCTTTACTTTATTCCCCACCTAACCGGTAACGCCCCCAGTCGTCTACTCCTTCCACCATCCCCACCGGTCATCCCCGGTAGGCTTAGAATTAATTTATTCATTATTTTGATTAAGCAAATCAGAACAGAAATTAAATTTTAATCTTATTAATAAAAGAAATTAAATTAAATTAATATTTTTATTATTTATAATGAATTTATATTTTATTCTAAATAATTTAACGAGTATTTAGTGCGAGTGTGAGGAAAGCGCAGGGAAATGGCAATATCTTCCTGACATGTCACTAAATGTACGTGTTACTCTAGGCGTGAGTGCAGGTGATTGTCCCCTCTCGGAATTTAACTTTCATGTAGAGTGAATTTAGGTTGAATTTCCTCAGAATTTGACCAAAAGGCGGGTTTAAATTATTACAAGAGCGTTGCGTTATTCTGCTCTGCATTTATTCGATCACACAAATTCGTCCAATCATAAATCGCCAGGGTGGTTTCGAGAAAACTCAGCTCGAAGTGAAATGACTTTAGCACCCTTGCGTCTTTCATATGTTGACTTGAAGGACTGATGTGGCGATGTTTTATTGGGTGCAGCATGGACAAGGGGAAGCAGTCGCGGTGTGCTTGAAAACTGACTCAGTGCGCTTCCCTTTTGTCTTAATTTTCTTTTCCTGCGATTGGATAGGCGATTATATCGAACAAAAAAAAAAAAGATGAATTTTTTTTTCTTTCGATGAATTAAAATAATGTTTTTTTTTTTTTTCATAGCAAAGAGAACATCGAAATTGGTGATTAATGAAGAGGAACGAGTTTTCTCCTTTCTGCTCACAACTTTCTCGCTAGCCGAACAGTTTCTCTGAAGCTCTAGATCGATCTATGTGACTCCCTGAGCAAGAATATACTCACTCTCTCGCCTGTATATTGTTTTCTTTCTCGCCTGGATATTGTTTTCTTTTGGGTATTTCTACTTTGCTTTGATTTCTCTGTTTCTGAAGTTGATTTGATCTCTGATTGGGATACTCACTGTGAAGAGTAGGAAATGGTTTTTTTTCTTGGTCGCGAGAGTTTTTCTTTCGCACCCATTTTTTGCTTTTCTTCTTTCTAGTTTTAAAATCTGGGTTAGATTTGATGCATGGCTGATCCGGGTTAGGATTCTTGATAATCTTGACAATCCGCGTCCTTCTCGGCTCCCCTTTTCAGTCCGATCCTTTTGGTTGGATCGCTAATAATTAGTGTACTCATTTTTTAAGAGTTTGAATGTGACAAGTCCCGAGTGTTTTACTTTTGTTTCATTTCATATATTGGTTTTCCAAATCTTCTTGCTTGGTGCTTGGAAAGTAGTTCTTTGATGGGGATTTCTCTGGGGGGGTTCGAGTTATTGAAGTTAGTTTTCAGGATGATCTATTGGAAGAAAAATCAATTTTTTCGGGTTGAGTTGTGATAAATATTCGTATTAAATGTTTATCAGATTTGATTATTGTTCAATAATGGAGGTTTTAGTTATTTTTATTTCTGAATACACGTTTCCCCCCTCATTTTCTGAGTTGCCAAATAACATCTATCTTTATCCTTTTTGCACATGCGCCTGATAAAGTAGTGTTGAAAATATTTATATAATTGTTTACCCTTTTTCCACATTAGCCTGATGAAGTATTGCCGGAAATGATTATATGATTGGTGGTCAGTGAAGAACTGGACACTTTTATATACTTCCCTTGGATTGAAACTCGAAAATCAAATTACACACAAGTGTCGAGACCTATAATTCTGTGTTCTTCTTCTTCTGGTGTTTGGCTTTTGAAAATAATGTTCACACAGGAGGACATCTTGTAAACTATTTGCCTGCTATCGTAGCTTGTTTGTAGAATCTAAAACGCAAAACTTATTCTGCTAAGGAAATTTGCTTTTGGCAGTCATTTGATTAAGATTGTCTTATTTACGTCTTAAAAATTTCATCATGGTTCCTTTTGTTTGTGGAATTGCCAGAGTCATTATCTGATGTAGGCATATCTCTTTATCTTCCTTAAAATTTTTGAATTACTCGTTATTTCGTTTCGGATTTTTCTATTTTGATCAATTTAATGAATCGTGTTACCCTTTACTATTTTTGTTTCCTGATCTCTCTTCTTTTAAGTCTCCTCGGTCAACCATGTGACTTGTTTCCTACTTGGAGCCTGATTATTTTTGTTTCTGTTCTTTTTTGTAGAGCTTCATTTTATCTATAACAAAGACATGTGGTGTGGGTCTGAGCAGTTAAAACGTATATTTTCTCCATCAGGCTTCTAATTCCTTTCTGCTGAAGGATGTTCTCTAACATAGACATGAATAGCTTGAGTGTTAACACGGAAGATTCTTTTGTGAGTTTGCTTGAACTTGCTGCTAATGACGATATTGAGGGGTTCAAAAGATTAATTGAACTCGATCCTTCTGGCATTGATGAGGTTGGTCTATGGTATTGCCGTAAGAAAGGCTCAAAGCAGATGGTTAATGAGCATCGAACTCCATTAATGGTGGCTGCTACGTATGGTAGCCTCGAAGTTATGAAGCTGATTTTGTCATTGTCTGATGCTTATATAAACCGAGCTGTTGGATTTGATAAAACTACTGCCCTCCATTGTGCTGCCTCTGGTGGAGCAATAAACTGTGTCGATGCTGTGAAATTGCTTTTATCAGCAGGGGCTGATCTGAATTTGATTGACGGAAGTGGACATTATCCGATCGATGTCATTGCTGTTCCTCCAAAGCTTTCAGATTCAAAGTTTATTCTCGAAGAGCTTCTGAAACCAAATGGTTCTTCCAGTTCAACGGGAACGTTGTATTCTAATTCGCCTCCCCTTATGTCGTCCCCTAAAAAGATCTCTTTGGCTTTGGATTTTCCATATTCACAAGCTAATTCCAAATTCAATGATCTTCATGTCTCTTCTTCATCGGAGAAGAAAGAGTACCCTATCGATCCATCTCTCCCAGACATCAAGAACAGCATATACTCGACCGATGAATTTCGGATGTATTCGTTTAAGGTGCGGCCTTGTTCTCGTGCCTATTCGCATGATTGGACGGAGTGCCCTTTTGTCCATCCGGGAGAAAATGCTCGAAGAAGGGATCCGAGGAAGTACCATTACAGCTGTGTTCCTTGTCCTGATTTCAGAAAAGGGGCTTGTAGGCGGGGAGATTTGTGTGAATATGCCCATGGAGTTTTCGAGTGTTGGCTACACCCAGCTCAGTATAGAACACGACTCTGCAAAGATGGTACAAGTTGTGCTAGAAGAGTTTGCTTCTTTGCCCACACTGATGAGGAGCTCCGACCTTTATATGTATCGACTGGCTCTGCTGTTCCTTCTCCTCGGGCTGGTTCGTCTGGGGCATCTGTACTGGATTATGCCTCGGCCATGAATATCTTGCCTGGTTCTCCGTCGGCGATGTCTGTTATGTCTCCCACACCCTTCACTCCTCCGATGTCTCCCTCAGGGGCCCACTCTTCTTTGGCTTGGCCTCAGCCAAATGTTCCGGCATTGCATCTTCCCGGAAGCAATTTTCAGTCAAGTCGGCTGAGATCGTCTGTAAATGCGAGAGATATTTTGACAGAGGATTTTGATTTACTTCCGGACTTTGATATTCAGCAACAACTTTTAAATGATCTATCTTGTCTCTCTCAGCCGAATATGGGTTCTAATTCTTTGAACCGTTCTGGTCGGATGAAAGTATTAACCCCGTCGAATCTTGACGATCTGTTTTCTGCTGAGAGTTTGTCTCCTAGGTACACTGATCAGGCATTGGCTTCGACTGTTTTCTCCCCCACTCACAAGTCAGCTGTTCTTAGCCAATTTCAGCAGCAGCAGAGTATGCTGTCTCCTATCAACACCAACTTCTCCCCTAAAAATGTGGATCACCCTCTTTTACAGGCATCATTTGGGGTACCATCTGGAAGAATGTCTCCGAGAAATGTGGAACCCATCTCACCGATCAGCTCCCGTATGTCAATGTTGGCTCAGCGAGAGAAACAGCAACAGTTCCGCAGCCTCAGCTCCCGGGAACTTGGTGCGAATTCTCTGCATGGTGGTGGTTCAGCTGGAAGCAGCTCTTGGTCTAAATGGGGATCTTCCAATGGAAAGCCTGACTGGGCTGTTTCGGCTGATGAATATGGTAAGATCCGCCGATCTTCTTCATTTGAGCTTGGAAATAATGGGGAAGAGCCAGATTTATCATGGGTTCAATCTCTTGTCAAAGAATCGCCTACTGATATGAAGGAAAGTCAGACAATTCCATTTTCTGGGAATGCAAACAATGGCAAGGCAGCAAATGTAAGTTCTCAGATGGAATCAACCGATCATGCCGTTTTGGGGGCATGGCTAGAACAAATGCAGCTCGATAATCTGGTAGTGCAGCAAAATTAACAGAATGGTGCTGGTAAATAACATGGTTTTTTGAATTTTGTTTGTGGATTTAGGAAGAAGGCAACAAGGAGGGAAGAGAGACTGTAAAAGATTCATTTTCAGGATTTCATTACTTCAGATCAAGTTAGATAAAAGGTGAGGAAACATATCAGGGTCAGATTCAAACCAAAAAAAAAAAGAAAGAAAAAAAAGAAAAGAAAATGAAAGACCCTGTCTAATTCTACTGCTTAAAATGTTCTTGCAAAGTTTAGTTGTACAAGTCCCTGACATTTTTTTTTGTTTAAATTTTCAAATTTCCTGTCTTTATATGACAGCATGTTTCTTGGAATGGACCTAGAACTGTTCAGTACTTTACTTTTCTCTATTCGTTTTCCCACTGGGAAATGCTTGTAACAAACAGGTTTGGTTCTTTGGTCCAATTTTGAGAGGGGGAATTCTTCCATTATTTTTGGTTAATATTGAAGTTTGATACTCTCTTATCTTTACTCGATTACCCGAAATGATTATGGCTTTCGAATACGACATTGGACGAGCCGATTAGTGGATTCTTGGGGTTAGCTTTGCATATGTTCTTTTGAAGATTCTTATTCTGATTGTGGGAATGAATATTTATTCTTCATAGATCTTATTCTGATTCTGATTCTGATTCTTCACTTTAGGGATGTTCCTATATAGTGAAGTTGATGGTTCGGTTTTTGTGCTTAAGCTAGGCCCTCTACTCAGGCTGCTCTGGCTGGTGAAGGTGATGACTTTTGCCTGGGCCTATTTCGATTGCGGCTGCGCTTGTGCTTCCGTTGCGCCCTTTATTCTGGCCACTGTCAGGGGCACATTTTTGCGAGGCCTAGTGTAGTCCCTCTGCAACGCACGTTCCCATGGCCATGATTAGGTCCCTAAGCTTGGGCTATGGCGTAGGCCTAGGCCTAGGCCTGTCTTTGGACTGGAACCAGGCCCAGGCCTGCTAGATGCTTAGGCCCATCTTATTTCCAGGCCGAGCCCTGGCCAGTCCGTGACCTCTTTCAAGTCCCAATTACAGGGCTTTCGAGAACCAAGCTCAGGCCCATTCTTTTGCTAAGACCTAGGTCCATTGTCTTAGGCTCAGGCCCATTCGCTAAAACAGGCTCATATACAGCTCATATGGAGCGCCACCCATGACCCAGGTCTCAATTGATGCCCATAAATGACACGTGCCCCTCCCTGGCCAAGTTGTTATTTATTAAAATATTTGTTTATTTGTCAAATAATAATTAGTTCATTTATTATAATAAATTGTAAATTTTTAAATTATTATAATAATTACACGAATCATTATATTACACGAAAGTAAATATTTTAAAATAATAAAATTAAAAAATAAACATAATATTTTTCAAACCAAACTTAGTTCTCGACCTAGTGACAGGCCTAGCCTCTCTGGCCTAGTCCAATTTTACAAGCCTGGTCCATGTTTATTGATATTTATTATAAGTAACAATATTTTGATAATTAAAATATATTTGTGATGTTTAAAATTAATATCATTTCAATTGAAATTATAATTTTATCTGCTTAATTGACTACTCAAACTCTTGACCTCGTTTAAAACTACGAGTTTGTTGAATATATTTTAGAAATTATTGTTTTTTTTTCAAAAAAAAAAAATATAAATAAATAAATAAAACAAGTTTGTTAGTTTGGTGTCTGTCGTCATTTAAAAATGTCGCTAAGCCTTTCATCTCTCCTAGGCTGGGCCCACAATTGGTGGGGCCCAGCTTCGTTGGACCTCGTTTTCGATTCTGTATAAAGTCTAATCCTTGTCTTTCGTTCTAATTTCTTGTCGCTTCGTATTTTCTCAGTTTTTATCATTCGCCGGATAATATTTTTCCATCTTCTAATTTTGTGCAACGAAATTAGTCTCCGAAGAGAGAAGCGAAGTTTGCGCAATTGTTCTTGCCCAGATTGTGTGGGAAAGCCGATCGAAGTTCAAATGCTGCAGCTGTTCTTCGCGGTGGCGTTCTCGGCTGTGCCTTTGACGCTGTATTTGCCACCGATTCGCAGCCTCAGCCTGTTCGTTGATACCGTCAGTGATCTTTTTCGCCACACCGCGATCTATGTTCTCGGCGTCTACTCCCGATTTCGTTTCGCGTTCACTCGCGTTTTCGGCAGCGTCGTCCGCTTTCCCGATCCGATGTAGTTTCGCGATTCGTCTCCGCCGATTTGGAATAATCATTCTCAAGTATCTTCTCTGTCAATCTTTTGTATTCAGTTTCTGTTTTATTGTCTTTGCTTTGTTCTTGGATATTCGAATAACGTGGCTACTATCTGACTCGTGATTTGCTTAATCTGAGTCGTGTTTTCCTCCATTAAATCTCGAATAGTAACCAAATTCGTCTTCCTTCTGGAATTGCTTGTTTGACAGTTGCATGAATATCAAATCTCTACCTTCGAACTGTAATATCAACTGATACAAGGATCCACGATTAGCAAACTAACCATTCTCCGTTTCTCCATCTGCTTCTACCAAAAACAAACTCGAAATGAACTTTTACTTGTAGAACAAACTCTCTCCGTCGTGACTCCGGCCGATCTTGAGAGTTTCGTTGCAGTACTCTGATCATTCAAAATGAGTGGATTTGATTTCAAAACGTCGTTGCAGATTTGTTTTTCTTGGGAATACCTATGATTGACTGCATTATTTGCATTCATCATCCAAGGTTTTTTAGTAAAATAATCACAAAGATTTGAAACGGTAGTTGAAGCGAGACTGGTTGTTAGTTTTGAAAAGCCGGTAACCCTGTCAGACAAATTTGACAGATGAATTTCCCATATTCCAATTTTTTTTAATTCATTTTTTTATTTTAATATTACTTTATATAATTTCCACCATATTATTTATGATTTATCATCATTATTCAATCAATTATTAATATATTAAAATATGCATGTAAATACTTAATTCAATCTAATAATTACAATAAACTTAATTTACCAAAATGGGTTGACAAAGTAAGAGTTTATTTTGCTAATGACTCGAAGAACAATGCTTGTTTTGTTTAAACAAATTATTTAAGCATTAACTCTTCTTAGTGTAGCATTTATCAGCGTCCTTAACACAAAATTATTCGTTTTGGATTAGAGTCTGCATAAATTATATCTGAAATTAAACTTAACTTGAATAAAAATTTTATTTATAAATCATATATTTTTTATTTTATCAAATAATTTGAGATTATATATTGTCACTGGTATGAACTGTTCAGTGACCCTTAGTTTTCCTTTATTTCTAAGAATGATCGAGAAACAAAGGGTTAAATATTATAACAACGAACAGCAATAATAAATAACCCAATAAATGACCTTCAAAATAGACTATTAGGTCACTTAAATGAATGGACCAATAACTGATCTTCAAAATAGTAATTCACTTTTAATTCTAGTGTAATTGGAGATCAACGGTCGGTTTGATATTATTGTAGTGTTTTTTTAATAATAATAATAATCTCCGTTAACTGCATTTTTAATATAATCAGTTGTGAAAAAAAAATAATTGTTCGATAAATTAAATTAATTATTAAAATTATAAAAGAAAGATATTATTTTGTTATAATTTGTGATTAATTATTAAAAAAAATTGTTTAATGTAGGGATCAAATCTATGATTAGTGGGGAAGAAATGGATAGGGCTAAAACATTTGCTACCATTCAAGGGAAGGACGTAGAGAATAGTAGAACAATCCTGTATAGTGGCTGCCTTTGTAGAGGAATGGTAGAGGTAGAGAAGGTCAATACAAATAGTCAAAGACAATGGGCCAATGGAATTGATTCAATAATATTAATTATAGCCTCGTGTTTATATAGACTGTGTCCTGCTTTAAATTCTAAATAATTATATATTCTTAAATTACAATAATAATATTATCATGATTTTTTTATTTTAAATACTAAATTAAGAATTTTTAAAAAAAAAATTCTTAAAGTTTATTATTCGTCGACTAAAACCTCAAATTATCGTAAATAGACAGTTTAAATCCATATGTAAGCTAGGTTTGACCGTCTTTTATGAAAAGGATGGCTGGTCTAATTAGATCAGTTGTTCTCTCAATTTTTTCCCTCTGAAACTCATTATTTAATTAACGGGTTTTGTCCTATATGAGAGGATAATCAGTTTAATTGGATCGACCTAATTTCCTCCTCCTATTTAAGAAGTTTTTTTTTTTTTTCAAATCACACTGAAAATTTTCAATACTCTCTCGACTATTTGTTTATTCTAGCTAGGTATGAAGATTTTTTTTATCAAATTTTATTTATAATATCATATTTGTATAATATAACAAATTTTGTTCTACGTGAATTTAACAGTAGCTTGCCATGGAATTTTAGAATGAAGATTGCTGGAGGAAGTTTGAACATGATTTGTGAAAACACTCAATTAATTATTGCATGAATGTTGATTTTAGAGGTTGAGAGTAGTTGAGGATCAAAGAGATATTTGACAGCATCGGCCTACATGGGGTCTATGCATTGAGTGGTGATAACTGCAAGAATAGTTCACTTGTTCTACACGAACTTGACAGCAACCGGGAGAAATAGAGTTTTAACTGGTTTGATGACGTACATCTTTATTACGGAACTTATGATACGTCTAAAGACGGTTAATGAAGTGCGGAAGTTTGCAATGGAAGAGACAGAATAATATTATCATGCTTCCAAATACTGTTCTTTTTTCACATTGCTCGAGGGCGTAAAATTCTTACGGAAAATTCATAGAAATTCCAACATTGGGATGTTCATGAAGCCATGATCGAAAATTTTGAATGTTAGAGGTCAGGTTCTTCGCAACATGCTAACCCACACCCTTCCGTGGCGAGATTAATATCGAAATCTCGTGAGCTGCATGCACCTGCATGTCATGAAGAAACTATGCAACGGAAAGCCTTTTGACCATGACTTCTTGATTTTAAGTCACATGTGTGACGTCGAGCGGACATCCATGATGAATCTCCCATACAGGACATTGATTTTAAAGATAATCGAGCGAGCTGAGATTCAGCTACTAGTTGGCCAACAGAGAATAGCTTATAGATCTACCGACGTATTTGACAAGACTCATTTGATACGGATTAGCTTCATAGAAGGCAACAACGCTTGGGTGCTGAAGAGTGATCAAGGGACATCCATCTCTCGAGCAATGCTGATGGAGGAGACCACATCATCGTCAATGTGGATGTTAGTGGATGAGACACGAGCAACATCTGCAGTAAATGTATCAAATGAAGCAGATGCACCAGCAGCACATGCAGCAAGTGCTTGATATACAGTAGAGCCAACAGTGGGATATGTAACTCATCGTAGATAGAGTCAATGAGCTTGTTTTGGGACAGAATGAGGTGAGCGTTCCACAGAGAGATGACTGATACACAAAATTATCTCGCTTAGTCCTATAAAGAGATGAATAAGAGGTTCATTGGATTGCGAACAACGGCAACGACGATGATCTACCGACATAGTTTAATTTAATTTTTGTACGTAAATTTTATGTTGTGTAGTCTATTTTTATAATAATGTACCTTTTAATATAAGTTTTTTTTTTTAAATTATATAAATTTAGCAATTGAAATATGGGATTATATATTTTTTAAATTAGTAATGTATTTAAATATAAACCTAATGTATTTTTTAAGTTAATATAATTAATTATTTTTTAATTTATTATATTATATGTTTTGAAATTTATTAATATATTTAATAAAAAATTTTATTTAAATAAAAAACTGAAAATAAATAATAAAATATTTATTTTTTAAAAATACTATATATTTTTTTATAAAATAGAATATTTTAATTTAATATAAGTTAATATATTATTGAGTTTTTTTTTTAATATTTTAAACACTTTAAGTATGATTTTTTTTTAAACCTCTTAAAAGTTACTATTCAATAACTAAAATATCAAAATATCATAAATAGATAATTTAAATCTGGAAGTACGACCGGTCTGACTGTTCTCTTGATTTTTTGTCATAAAAAACCATGATTTAATTTACCGATTTTGTCCCACGTGAGAGGACCAGTTCAATTGGACCAATCGTTATTTACGTTACAAGACAAAATCGGTGAATTAAATCATGGATTTTTACGACAAAAAAATCGAGAAGACGATCAAACAGGTTGTATCTCTAAGTTTAAATTGCTAATTTACGATACTTTAAGGTTTTGGTCGATGAATAGTAAATTTTAACGATTTAAAAAAAAACTCATATTATAAGAGTTAAAATATAAAAAAAAATAAAAAAAAATCCTATTATTCATTTATTACTACCACTCTTGGTTTTTTTTTTTAAATACAAAATGCAAGCAAATTTCTATTATAAGTAACAACGTAAAAACTTCTATTTCAGAGTTATTAGATCTTTATTTTTATTTAATCATCTGTGCTGGATTACGATAAACTACCAATAATGTCGAACGCTCAATTTTATAAGTTGAAAAGTAAATTATTTATGCAGTTCTTAACATTCCCGACTAATTTCTTTGTTATTCTTACGTGACGATATTTTTTCGATGAATTTATTTCTTACTCTGCTGAGATTCGAATTTGAGAGCTTTGTTGTTAATATCATGATAAATTAACAACAATTTCAAAAACTTATACTTGTAAATTGATGAATAATTTTATCATTGACAGATTTTACATCTACTATTTATTTATTTTATTATTTTTTAAATTTTATAATTTTATTAAAAAGTTAAAATAAAAATAAAAAGTGCATTCCGATTCCTCCATAAATTGGATCGAGTTTCAAAATGAATCTCTCTCCAAAGAGTTTCTGCCACTGCTGTCGTATCCCTAGGCACCGTTGGCAATCCACCGAGCTCATCTGTGGTTTATTGCTTTTCTTTCTATGACACGCGAAGTCTACGTCGTTTTGCCCATCCCGGTGAAGAAATTTTTCATCTACTCAAGTAATTTCTGGCAGTTGAGATTGAGAACCCTAATGTTCAATTTTTCTGTGGTTATTTTCTGTTTGATGCGTAATTAGTTGGATAGATAATTATTTTTCAATCAAAAGCTTCTGTACGATTGAATAAATAGTTTTGTGGTTTTTTTTTTTTTTTTGAAGATTTCAAGTGTTTCGATGGATGACATTCCCGAATCTTCGACAACCCTGGCATGGCTTTGGGTCATCGAAGCTCTTGCAAGCTTCAAGGAAATAGAGTTTTTTATTATACATGGTATTGCAAATGAAATTATGAATTTGAAAGAAATTGATGTGAGTGAGTATTTAGGTTGTTTGATTACCTATTGTGTAGATGTGATTGAGTCGGCTCCGGAATTACCTGATGAGGAAGGGAAGAAAGCAAGGGAGGTTGTTGCTTTTAGATGCTTGGAAAGTTTATTTGGTCGTACGAGGGTTATCGGGAAAAATGATGCTCCTGCCCAAGATTCTAAAATTAGGTTCGATTTATCAGAAAGCAGCGAAGATGTTCTGCAACGCATATTATACGAGGTATTATCCTTTGTTTATATATTTGATTTTTAAGTATTTGACTTGTTTAAAGTAGATGCTATTGCGGAATGGGTTTTAGGGTTGGATGTTCTCTTCTGATAGTGCATAGCTATTTTCTTTTTCCAGACATCAGAATTGGATATTAGAATGGGCGGACCAGGGATGTTAAGATGGGATGTTAGTCAATTTATCTCGCATAAAAGAGCTTGTATGCCTAAATGTGAATTGCAGCAGGTATAGAAATATATATATTTTAAAATATTTCCATTTCTCTTGTTTACTTGTATTTTATGTACCATCCCCCTTTATTCACTTTCTCCCAATCAGCTGAAAGATACAATGCTTGATGATACCCATCCCTATGCTCATTTGTTAAAGATAAAGAGTGGACTAACATGGATGGGTAAGAATATAAGTATTTCAGAAGAAGATGGTGACTGTAATGGTGTTGAAAGAAGTACTAAAAGTGATGATCTTGGTGCTCAAAGTAAACTTGTCCTTGAAAATCAGAATGGCAACCTAAATACTCCTTTAATTGAAGAAGATCCTCCGGGTGGTAAAACATTAGTTTCCAAGAGGAAAAGGTTAAACTTTCCATCTACAATTATGATTGACCATTACAATGAAAATCATGATGTTATATGTGGTGGTGAAAGTGACGATGTTCCAATGAATGTGAAAAAGCAGAAGCAATTTTCTAGACCTTCTAATGATTCAGAAGGGCTGGACCAAGCTGTACTATGTGGGAAAAAAGTGCTTGAAGAGTCATCTGTCAAAGTCGTATCCACTGCTGAGACACAGGAATGCTGCTTGATGGAAGATCCGATCGTAAGTTCAGAAAAATGTACAGATAAAAAAGATTTCGATGGTAAGTGTGATTCCCCAAAGAACAGTCGACATGGTGATAACTTCTTTGAGGACCAATTGGGTAATATTGGTGCTTGTGTCAAAGCTCAGGAAGCATGCGGAGGTGAAGCCCATCAAGATACTGGTGTCATTGAAGTTCTTATTGAACCAAACACATCAAAATTTTCTCCTCTAGGATGTAGCAACCACCATCCATCTAACGATACTAAGTCTAACTTTGAGCAAGATTTTCTAATTAAGAAATCAAATGTTGGATCCCATGATCACGATCAGGAACAAGTCTGTGCTGATCAAAAGGAGGTTGACATGGATCATAGCACAGGGACAGAAGTTTTAATTGATTCTGATGGATATCACGATGAACAGATTGGTGTCATCAAGGAAAAAAACAAATTCTTGAGCTCTCAGTGCTCGATAAATGATGATTCTTCCTTGCCAACTGACTGGACAGAATTAAATCTCTGTATGAAGTGTAATGGAGTAGGCCAGTTGTTATATTGTAATAATAGTACTTGTCCATTGGCAGTTCATACGCAATGCCTAGGCATCTTTGCTAGTTTTAATGAAAAAGGTGAATTTTATTGCCCCTTCTGTGCTTATTCGCTTGCTATGTCAGAACACCTTGATGCGAAGAAGAAAGCTTCCCTGGCAAAGGGGGAACTAGCTGCTTTTATTCATAGTGGGTTGCATAGCATAGATAAAAATCCTTCTGCTAACAATGGAAATGATAATCATTGCAAAAGCACTGATAATGAGCATTTGGAAAAGGTAGAATTAAGTCTGGGAAAAAATGATGTTAACGTTGGAGAACATGTAAATGTAGTCCATAATCGTGAGTCCTCTCAGAAAAAAAATGATAAGCATGATCATGCCGCGCCTTCTGACTTTGTCAACTCACAGCCTAGAGAAATAGATGCGGCATTGACTAAAGAGGCTATTGGTAATATTGTTGAAAGAAAAGATGAGGATGAACAAATGGCTCAAGAGCCTGCATTTGTTGCAGGAACTGATAAACGAGAGGACCAAGAAGATATCGATTCTGAGGGTGACCATTATGTATCTAATGAAAGAATAGGGAATAAAGTTCTCCTTCCAGATCGAGCTCAAGAAGAAGCAGGCTTACAACTGGTTGTATATCAACATAAGGAAGTTAACTATGCTCTTAATATCGTTGAAGATTCTTCTGAAAATGACAAGGAATCTATTCTGTGTAGATATTCCATAAAGTTTAGAGAACCGAAAATTCATTAGTAAGTTTAATTCTGATCTTTTTGACTGATTTCCTTTCTGTCGATAGCATTTGCACTTGTGGAATCACTGGAACAAGGTGAGAAAGAGTTCGGTATTTATGGTTGAGAAATAATGGCGGTTCTTGTTTGGTTGCAGTTCATACCCACCAAGTTTTCAGCGAAGACGAAAAAGAGTTCATTGGACATCTGAGGAAGAAGAGATATTGAAGGTACTTTCTCCATGCTATATGCTTCTCTATAAGTAAGGACATGTAATTAGTTCATTTAAAACTTACATTAAGTAGTTGGATTAAGACTGTGTGCTTGATGATTTTCTTCTTTCTGTGGATGCTTAGAAGATATAAGATTTGGACGATAATTCTCAGTTTTTCAAAAGAAATTTTTGTTTCATTTTTTACATTCTCAAGTGTTGTATATTTTCATTGCCAAATTTTCAATTTTTGCAGGTAGGAGTTGAAAAATTCTTCACTGTTCATGATAGAAGTATTCCTTGGATGAAAATTTTGGAATTTGGGAGCGCTGTCTTCTTCAAAGGTCGGACTGCTGTAGATCTTAAGGACAAGTGGAGGAATATGTGCAAAAGCCAAAGCTAAATAGGAAATACTATGGGGTGAGGCGTGAGTGCCCATGTGTTGTTTTTTTTTTCAGTTCTTTTTACTTTGACAATGAAAATCAACGGAGTACTTTTCATTTTCATAAGAGATTTTCATGCAGGTGAAGAAATTGGAGGTGGGGCATGTCGTCTAGCTGAAGTTAGTGAATTATGGGTGGCTGGCTCTTATGTGCTTCAAGTAAGGTGTGTAGATACTTGGAATCGGAATTCTTTTTCTTTATATGTACAATTTTCGCCTTGTTTGAATCAAAACTCCCCAGCCAGTTTCATTATAAAGCATTTATGTTGATGTTGATTCCATCAAATAACGTCTTTTTTGAACTCCTTAATGTGAATTTACTTATTTGGCCTCGAGCGGTCGCCTTTGCCTTTCTCCGGTCGTCTTCTTTGTCTCAGCAGGAATGACAGTCAAATCTCTCTTTGATCTTGTCTTTGCCATTTTCTTCAATATTGTGCAGAAATCTGTTAACTGACTCAGAATCTCCCGACCTTTCAACAGATTACGCGCCGAGAATGTGTCCTTTAGCAGCGGTTTCTTCTGATCAGTTGCTGACAGGTTTTCTGTTGATCCATTTATTTGCCTCTTCTCCGTCTGGCAGTTCCTGGCTTCTTTCCATGTTTTCTTCCTGCAGCTTGGAAGTTGTGATGAATGATTTGGGTTTTGATTTTCAGCATCTGTCTGGAAGTTCTGAGAGGAGTGGAATTCGTTGGTGCTAAGCCTCTTTGATTTGGAAAATTCTTCTTTAGCTGGAGCTGAACTCTTTTCCGTTCGTTTTAGGTTTAATCCTCCTCTGATAACATCGGAAATGAAAGAAAACTCAGAACAAATCCTACAAACGAACAGATTTTCCAGGATTTGGATTATACCTGCGGCTTTTGTCTCTAAACAGACGGAATTCTGATATAGTCATTGATCGTAGAAGCTTAATCTGAAAAAAAACAAATAAGCCAAACATCATACGCCTGATTTCGGTTTGTCGAAAGCTAATGACTTTTTAACGAAAAAAAGTCGATACAGATTTAAATCTGCATCGATTAGAACCTTAAAGCGCTTTGATTTGAGAAAATCCTCAGCAGTCTTTGGGTGCTTGCAACCTGCGGGAAGACAAAAAAGAGCAAATAAGTCTTACAAACTAGGCGTAGTAAATGAACATCTCGAAGTTTTGTTCTCTCGGGTCCATATTTTCCTTTTGTTTCTCGGAAACCAAGCAGAAGAAAAGAAAATTGATCGAACCAGATTTACAGAACCAGGCTTCATCATCAACGAGCTCATCTGGAATCGATAAATCAACCCACTTGGGTGCATCTATATTTTCATACTCGTCGTCCTCCACGAATTCAGACTCTATATTTTCCCAATCAATGATCTCGGGATCCATTTTTCCTCTGAACTACGAAACAAAAAACGAAAACTAAATCAGGAAAAAAGGCTGATAGAGACTTGGATTAAAACAGGAAAATCAAACAAAAACAAAAAATTATTCATTGAGAAGCTCGTCTCTGATTGTGCAACTACAAAGCAGGTTGATCTCGTCGAGTTGCAGAAGAGCGAAACTTTGAAGAAGAAGTAGAGAGAGAGAGGAGAGAGAGAGAGAGAGAGAGAGAGAGAGAGAGAGAGAGAGAGAGAGAGAGAGAGAG